>MU843439.1:358129-459645 GCA_030867255.1 Colletotrichum somersetense | reverse complement strand
CCGGAAACCACCGACTAACAGCTCTTTAGGTCTGGCAGAGGCAATGCCTTCTTGGAATCGGCTTTACCTCTGGCCAGGAGTCTTCGGCGCAGCATTGTTGCTCTTGGACGCCGCGTTGAGCAAGCAGTACAGACAGGCGAAGCAACTAGCCAAGCTCCGCCACAGAGTCTGGCTTCTGAACAGCACCTTGAGGAACTGAGGGCAATCATCGATGATATGAAGGACCTCTTGCATCAGCTGGACAACGACATCCCCCTTTTGCACATGGCCATATCTGCGTCAGGGGAGAGCCTCAGTTCTGCCATGTCCCCCGGTGTATCGCCGTCACGTTTCTTGCAAGCAGGTACTTTTCTCACATATGGGGATAGCCAGTTTGCCATTGATCCTTCTCGTCCTGTGCAGATAGGACCTGTCTTCACACTATCCATCTACATGTTGTTCCTCGGCCACGCCTCGACGACACACACAACACATCCCGTAAACCAAGATGGACATTTGCAAACTCACCAAAAACTGCAAAACAACCCCCCCGGAGACACATCGGCGCCGTATGGTCTTGGTGAGGGAGACCGTAAACCCTTGTGGCAGGAGGTCATTCACAAAGCCAGGGTTCGGCTGTGTCGGATACCGACGGGACACGTTTTTGATCCCGACAAAGGTTTTCGACCGTCAGGGACTCGGCATAGTAGATCCACCGAGTCTCGGTTCCACACGTCGAATGCTTACGGCTCGGATCAGCGCAACGAGTATGCCTACCATCTGGAGATCATTGAGGATTTAGACGATGGCCGTGCTCACGACGACCCGGATGCTGAGGCAGCCCCGTACGACGACATCAGATGCGCCGGCATTCGCGAGTCTATCCCCATCCATCAAATTTCCAAGATATTCTATGCCGACACTGGCCGAATCCTCAATATTGGCGAGGGGGGAACAGACAACAATCCCGTTCTGTTGTTAAAACGAGACCTCCGTGCAAAGCCACCCTTCGATATGCAAGAAGAAGTGATGGCATTCGACGACCAAGCCGATTCCATCATAGCTTCCGGATCTGAAAATGAAGAGGCCATGGACGAGCAGGAAGACATTGATCGTCAGCTTCGAGAAGAGAGTGCGGCGCTGGACATGTTGGAGCAAATGCCCAGACTGTCTACCAAACCCTCTCGTAGGAGCTTCCCCAGTCACCTAGATCCGGAATGGATTGCAATGGAAGTGTTTGAAGAAGAAGATGATGATGATTCGGAGAGCAGTGAGAATGAAGAAGAGGATCTCGGGGAGGAGGTGCACAGGTTGGCCACGAGCTCTGGCCCAATGTCAGCAGCTGCGTCTCCGAAAACATGTTCCCGTCGTTCAAGAGCATCGCTAGACACAAGACTCATGGCGCAGATTCAGAGTCTGTCACTGCAGTCGTCGCCATCCGTCAAAGTGACGGGATCAGCCGCGTCAGTCTCATCGTTCTCCCGGGAAGTGGCAAAACACTCGATGGAGAATACGGAGTCGTTTGTCGCAAGATCGCCGTTTGGCGCGGTTGTCACCTCTCTTTCCCTCATGGAAATGTTGATAAGATTGGCGAGTCTACAAGAGTTCCAACAGGCACCGCATCTAACCATGCACGATCATATCCTGAACTTCTTCTTGGAAGAATCATCAACAACGGGACTGACGGGAGAAGAGCGATTAAGGGCGAGGACGGAAGCGAAGCAGCGTGTTGGTTTCGACCCATATACTGATACCCCATCTAGATGATAGACCATTAGAAAATGACTGTATGACGGCGAAGTTGTCTAATTGCGCCCTTCAAGGTTTACTGGCATGCAAGGTTGGCAGCTCGGGTGAGATTTGATGAAAAGCGGCCCGGGTCTAAGGCGCAAAGTGCAACTGCGGGTGTGCACTGTCTCCTGCTAAGGCGGCACTTGAACGAGAGTGGGCACCGCCACGCACTCGACCCCACGTCTGCCTAGTGCAGTGGTGCCTGGTTGCCTACCCGTTGCTGGGGAGAGTTATGTCATTGGTAAACGGTATCAACAGCACAATGTGTCCCGTTCAAACTGAATCTAGAAACCTCCCAACAACCGCGGCTAGTTGCACTTACGCGTCGAGGACTCTACCGAGAAGGTGGAAAGAACATCCTGCCATAAACAAGGTCCCCATTATCGGCATACTCCCTTACGGTGCTGGAGCTATATTGATCCCCTTCTTGTGGCGTTAGTCCAACCCACATTCGCTTGTTTTCCCCCTCCAACGAATGTCAACATCAACCCCTCCACTTTGAAAGCACAGAAAACTAGGCGAGCCAAATTCGATTGTTTTCCGACCCCAAAATACACGATTGCCTGAAGAGCAGTCCGATTATCTCGAGCTAGTACGCAGACAGCCACTGCAGTCTAGCAGTACCTACGAAGACCGGTCGCGGCTAAGCTGCACAGCCATGGTCAACCAGCGGAATCCGGCAAAGGGCCCGTTGCGCCCGATCAACCCAAACGAGGACTCGCAGTCCACGACCGCGCGCCAACTACCCAAAACAGGCACACCTACCAAGGACTTTCGCGGAGTCTCTCGCGGGACGTCACGATCCGAGAGTCGAGGTTCATCCTCTTTCGAACCCGATGCCCTCACTGCCAGATTTGACGCTATGCGCGTGTCGACAACGCCGGAATCGAACCCCCGGGCGGCAATCCCAAACACGTCTGCGCGTCGCAGTCAGCCAATTCAACGCCCAGTCAGCCCTGAGCTGGTAGAGATTACGCGGGACGACTTTAAGCAGCCATCTCGACCGACTTCCAAGGAGAGCGACGCAAGCTCGGGCAACAAATCATCGCTACCCTCTGATGCATTGGAATCCTTCTTCTCGGATACAAAACGTCGCGATCCGTTACATTCTTCGTCATCACTGCAGCCGGTCTTTGGTCATCCGACCAAGATCCTGTCCTCTCTCAAGCAAAAAGCTACGGGCATATTTAATGAACGCAGATCTCGACCCGAGCACCATAGAGCCCAAAATGTGGCTATACCGTCTGTTCCCCTATACCAGGACAAGAAGCCGGAGCCGCGCACGTTGTACAGCTCTATTGGTCCAGACGCCAACCCTTCCACCTACCGACCTCCCGGCAGCTTTGGAGAAGCCGAGTTCTATACCGATCCGGCGAAGGCCTCAGCCGACCTGAAGGCACTGTTAGAGGGCGGCATGGAGTCGGATGATGAGGAAACTCAAATCAAGGAAGCCGAAGCGGCTGTCAATGATGGTACTATGGAAGGTCTCAAGGTGAAGCTTCTTCCCCACCAGGTTGAAGGTGTTGAGTGGATGCGAGGTCGTGAGCTTGGCCCAGTCAAGAGAGGCAAGGTTCCAAAGGGTGGTATTCTGGCAGACGACATGGGTCTTGGCAAGACTCTGCAAACCATCTCCCTGATCCTCAGCAACCAGAAGCCTTCCAAAGGCGATAAAGGCTACAAGAAGCATTTCGAGGGAATCGAAAGGACGACACTTGTAGTCGCGCCCCTAGCGTTGATCAGGCAATGGGAATCGGAAATCAAGGAAAAGGTGGCCAAGACGCATGGCCTTAATGTCTGCGTTCATCATGGGCCGCAGCGCACCAAGAGGTTCAAGGACCTTGCCGCCTACGATGTGGTTGTGACCACTTATCAAGTCCTGGTTTCCGAATGGGGCCACTCGTCCGAGGATGACAACGGCGTCAAGGCAGGATGCTTTGGCCTCCATTGGTGGCGTGTGGTACTTGATGAGGCACACACCATCAAGAACCGTAATGCAAAGTCGACAAAGGCATGCTACGCGCTGCGTTCCGAATACCGGTGGTGTTTGTCGGGAACCCCGATGCAGAACAACCTGGAAGAGTTGCAGTCCCTCATCAAGTTTTTGCGGATTAAGCCGTATGATGACCTGAAGGAATGGAAGGAACAGATTGAGAAGCCTCTGAAGAACGGCAAAGGACATGTTGCTATTCGTCGCCTCCACAGTCTCCTACGGTGCTTCATGAAGCGACGTACCAAGGATATCCTTAAAGAGGAAGGAGCTCTGAATCCAGGCGGCAAGCCGACGAAAGAGGGGGAGAAGTCTAGCACTGGTTTCAAGGTCACTGAGCGCAAGGTCGTCACCGTGGCTACGACTTTCTCTCCTGCCGAGCGTCGCTTCTACGACAGGCTGGAAACTCGAGCCGATGAGAGCATCGAGAGGATGTTGAAGGGGAAGGTTGACTATGCTAATGCCTTGGTCCTTCTTCTGCGGCTCAGGCAAGCTTGCAATCACCCCAAGCTTCTTGAGGGCAAGCTCGACAAGGACAGGGATGCGTTGTCCACTGACACATCGAATAAGACCTCCTCGGCAGACATAGACTCTCTGGCCGACATGTTCGGCGGAATGGGCATCGTCACAAAGACATGCGGTATCTGCGGACGAAACCTTCCCAAGGATGCTGTGAGCAGCGATAGAGACACCTGTCAAGAGTGCTATGATGATCTGGCCTACTTCAAGGAACATGAGACACCAAAGAGGAAGAAGCCCAAGCACAAGAAGGGCAAAGTCAAAGGGATTGTGAAGCAGCCTGTGGCAGCCGAGGTTGAGGACGGAACACCATACAAGCCCAAAGCACGCCGACCCAGAAACAGGAACATTGTTGTCGACAGTGACGACGAAGAAGCAGATGGCAGCTGGCTCGTACCTGAGGACCAACGTGGTCAACTGCGGATGGGCAAGGCCGGCGGCGAGGATGACGAGAACGCCGAGGGCGGCGGCGATTGGATTGGATCCGACGACTCGCATCATGAATCCGAGAACGAGGAAGGCGGCAGCCAACTTGACAGTTTCGTTGTTAAAGACGATGGGGATAGGCGTGGGCGAGACATGGAAGAGAGTTATGCGTCCGATGACAGCCTCCCGTCGATAGCAGCGATAGCATCGCAGGTGAAGGAGGAGAAACTCGATACTTCGCAGTCATCGCAGACCAACTCGGAAAGCGAAACCGAATCAGAAGGGGACCTGGGCGTGGACGAGTTGGAGCTCTATTCTGACGATGACATGAACTACAACCCTAACGGCCAGGTGTCTCAAATCCTAGCCTCCGCCAAGATCCGTCAGATGATGCAAATTCTGCATAAGGAGGTCGATCAACACAAATTCATCGTGTTCTCGCAGTTCACTTCCATGATGGATCTTGTTGAGCCCTTCTTTCGCAAGGAGGGTTTCAAGTTCACTCGCTACGACGGTAGCATGAAGAACGACGAGCGGGAAACCAGTCTGCACCGTCTCCGCAATGACAAGAACACCCGGATCCTGCTGTGCAGTCTCAAGTGCGGCAGCCTGGGTCTTAACCTGACGGCAGCCACTCGCGTCATCATCCTTGAGCCCTTTTGGAACCCCGTAAGTTTCTTATACACACACTCTCTCAACACATCAAGCTGACAGACAATACGCTAGTTCGTCGAAGAGCAAGCCATTGACCGAGTCCATCGCCTCACACAAACAATTGACGTTGTTGTCTACAAGCTTACTGTCGAGAAGACGGTGGAGGAGCGTATCCTCGCGCTGCAGGAGAAGAAGCGTCTGCTTGCTGAGACGGCTATTGAAGGAGGCATGAAGAAGGATGCGTTCAAGCTCGGCTTCAAGGAAATTATGGACCTATTCCGCCGCGACGCACCCGATACGGTCTCTCGCGGTGACGATAGCTACGTCGAACCCTCCTCCCGCGCCACCTCTGCGAGAACCAGCAGGCAAGGCTCCCCCGAGACCAGCTTACTGGCTGGTAAGGCCAGGAAGGCACCCAAGAAGATGGAACATGAGATGTTTGGTCGGCGTTGGTAGACGGATGAAAGCCTGCTAGACGGGCGCGTCTACATCTCTCGAGTATGACTGTGTTCGGACGGGATAGGGGGGCAGATGGTGAGCAGGTTTGGGGAGTAACAGTTGGTGGATGACGTTGCTTCTATTTTCCTGAGAAGGCACTGACTGCATGGGAGGGAAACGATGCTCTTTGGCAAGACACGGACGCGGTTATACGGGATCAGAGGGGTGTTTTGATTTTAATCTTGACGAGGCAACGGTGAATGAAAACATGATTTCCACGCGACACAATTGACTTGACAAACCGTTTGTGACTGCCAACTTGGTGTCGTAGGCTCTCCAAAGTCGGCGGCAATAGGCGTTGGATATGACGACAGAAGCTTCGGTCACGTCATGACCACGAACAGGATGGACGATAAAAGCATGGCACATGTTCCTGTGTGCCATTTGCAATATAAACCCTCCCATTCCCCGCCTCCCTCATTACCTACAAACCGAGAGTCTGTCTCCTCAAACTGGGGGTATGGAGCTTTGAACAATCCGCATTATTCATCCCCTCTTGGAAAATGGATCGCACACAACAAGGCCGTTGACTGCAAAACGCGATACTTCATGGGGCACGGTGGTAAGTTATCAGAATATTTCTCGGAAGAATGGATGGATGAAAAAGAAAAGAATAAAAAGCCAAATCCATCCACATTCCCTAACCATCGCTGACATCCAGAGAAATGAATGTATGTTATTAAACAATCATATGCCCTCCCTACCCGGCGCCCCTTCGCAGGGCTCCCAGAAACGTTCCCAAAGCCATTAGACTGGAGGGGCTAGGTATTTAGTTCGTTCTTTAGTCATCGCCTCGCCATCTAATACACGCCGCTTTGCCGATAATAGTCCGCTGGGGGTGGTGCACTCGGTCCATCACCAGCGGCGGCGCCCGGCGGAACGTATGCTCGGTACTGCGGCTGCGACGGGCTCTGGCTGGGCAGACCGTGTCTGGCATCATAGGCCGGGCCGCCAGGCTGTAGAGGAGGCGGTGTCAAGACCTCTGATCGGGCGGGACCAGGAACGGGCGGTGCTGCCCCCGTTGGCACAGGCGGCGGCGCCTGAGTCGGGGCGTTGTTATAGTTACCCTGCCCCTGAGCACCAGGCGGCTGGTAACTTTGGTAGTGCGACTGCTGCTGTTGTTGAGGTGGCTGAGAGGGCTGTCCCGCTGGTGGTGCTGACGGTTGGAAAGATGACGGCGCGGGAACAGTCGAGGTGCCCACGGCAGGGCTGTTGTTGTTATACGGGTCATCCTGAGAATAGACGGAGGACGTATACGTTGCGGCAGAGCTCGGGTTGTGGGCAGCAATGGGCGAGTCATACACTGAGGTCGCCAGCTCCTGGGCGCCGTAGTTGCTCTGAGGCCTCTGGTTAGGAGGCACGGTGTAGGTAGAGTAGGCGTTGGCTGCCGGCGTGGGCGATGTATTGATTGCCGGCACCTGGGCTTTTCCGGTGGACGGATGGCGTTGGTCACGTTGGGGATACTGCTGTTGGCCGTGAGACGGGCCGCCCGTTGATGGAACTTCTGCACCGGCTACGTAGAAAGGGGCAGGTGTGGCCTGTGCTGGACGCTGGAGGTTCGGCGAGGGCGTGGACTGGGGGTATTGTGGTTGGTCTATGTACAAGACTAGTTAAACTTGTGCACTTGAGCAAGGCAATCAAGGTAGTTCACCTTGGGGTGCAGGAGTGTAATATCTCTGGTCCTGCTGCTGCTGCTGGGGATGCCCCTGCGGAGGACCCTGAGTAGGATATCCTGCTCCTGGACCGCCGGGGTACCCGCCAGCGCCCGGTCTCATGGCGTATTGGTGGTAGCTTGGTTGAGGAGGATGAGACATGGACGACTCTAGTAACGATTCGTAGTCACGACGAGCCTTGATGAACTTTTCGTTGAGTTGTGTGAAGTCATCTGCGTTGTGGTCAGTAATGATTATCCGGGCAAAACGACCACAGCGGCCTGCCTACCTTTCTTCTGCGAGTACTTCTCGATGAGCTTGATCAGCTTTGGTCTAATGGCTAGTGTCTGGTGGTAAAGCTTCTGCGCAACCGCTGTTAGTGGCGGGCTCGTCATATAAACCGCCCACCCTGCTCTCTCCGACTTACCGAGATCTCCTCATTGTCCTCCTCTCTCGGCGCCGTGTTTGATGTGCTCAGCAACGTGAGCAGCTTCTCGACGTTCTTGATCTCTGCAAACACCTCGGCTTCCATCTGGGCCTCGCGCGCCAGCTCATCGGGGGTCGGGTCCGTGAGCTTCTCGACGTAGTTGAGAGGGAAAATACCCGTCTTTCCCTTGAGCGAACCCCGCCACCAATCCTTGTAAACGGATTCGAGCACCGCGATGACATCGCCCTTCTTGAACTCGAGCTCGCCTGGCTCCGAGGGAATGAAGTCATACAGTGCTCGCACTCTCGAGACCGTAGCAGCCGTCGTGCCTGCGGGCACGGGTGTGGAGTGAGCCTGGGGCTGAGCGGCCTGTGTCGACGACCCAGGGGCGGCGGAAGATGACGAGGCGGGGCCGTTGGACGCGGCAGGGGCCTTCTTCCTCTCCTCTTCCTGTAGCGACAGCTTCAAGGCCATCTGTAACTCCTCGTCCTCCTTCTGGCGATCCACATCGGTCAGGCCCGTCTTCTGGGGTGCCGAGGGGGGCTGCAGGGTGGGGTTGCTCTGCTTGAGTCGGAAGTATGCGTCGTACATGATTCCGAGATCGGGGTCCTTGTTGAACATGTCGGACCACTCCTTCATGCGCTCGAGGATCTTGGCCTTGACCTGAGTGTGGGTGTTTCGGTCGTTTGCGAGTTTCAACATGGCGTCGGTGAAGGCTCGGCTAGAGAGCTCGCGGTGCATGTTCTTGCCGCAGTTTTGACTGAGAGCATTTGCAAGCTGTACACGAAAGGGCAGGGGCGACGAGGTCAGTGATGGTTCGGCACAGTTGGCACGCTGGGGAGGTCAAAGGAGACGAGACATGGAGGGCAGGCAACAACTCACCTCGAGGGTGTAAAGCTGCACGTTGGCATTGCGGTGGGCCAGGCGCTTGATCATGGCCTGGACAACTTCCTTGGGCCCATTCTGGTCGCTGCCTACGCGATCGCAAACCTCGATGATGGCTCCCCAGTCTTCCGAGGTCAGGTTCTCGTCAGTCGCCTTAGCTAGATGACGCAAGGCCAAGGCCACACAGGTCAGCAAGACGTCTCTCCCAACTGCTGGCGACAGGTGTTTGTTGGGCCTCAAACAACAGACGTACCGACGCCCTCATCAAAAGGACCAGCTGCGGCAGCTCGAAACATGTCGGGCAGATGCTGCGAGCGACTGCGGATGCGCTACAGTGACCGTTGGTCGGGGAAGGTTGGTTCGGTCGGGTCGGGTCAGGTCAGGTCAGGTCGCTTGGAGTATCTGTCTCGTGGGTTTCCGTGTCAGGATTGTAAGTTGGGGTAGTCGACGAGAAACGGAAGGCGCTGCAAAGCGTTGCGCGAATGAGGTATGGTGCCGCGACAAGTGTAGGAATGCGTAGGTGTGTGTATGTGTTTTGCTTGTGTGGATAAGAGGTTGATTTGCTGGGAGGGAGTCGGGCTGGCAAGGTGCGCTGGAGCCTGGTCGGGCGTTGTACAGTAAGTAGTACACTCCTAGTGCAACTACATACAGTCAGTCAGTAGTGGGCAGGATTAGGTAACGTCACTTGTAGGTCAATGCAATGGGTGCGTAGGGTCGAGTTGATTAAACCTTTGAAAGATGGCGTTTATCCGCACGTACCTACAATACAGTACTCGGCACCCAGGGCAAGGTGAGGTCAGGCAGAGTACCTACCTAGGTCAGGTAGATATGGGGGCGACAAACGGACCGACCAACAGTCATAGACACACAGATGATAGACTTTGGACACTGACAGTAGGGGAGGATGCTGACATAGGTACCTATGTACCTAACGATGCACTTACTGTGTGTGTGTGCCTCCCTCCCCATGCTGCACGTGTGTACTGTACCTAGGTACTGTGCATACTGTACCTACCTACCTACCTACCTGGGCACTCCACTAACCGTCGTCATCATCATCATCAACCCAGCCGGGGGGAGGGGCTGAGCCGCCGATGAGTTACGCGGACGTTTCTTTTGAATCTTGCTATTTGCCTCTGCGCATCGCCACGCCCGTGGATTAATACTGTACTGTAGAGGAACATGTTAGACTGTGCCCGCCCGGAATTTTCTCCCATTCAATCTCCCAAGGCACAGTCGTGCGTCACCAACCGCGTGGGCTTTTTTTACAACCTGACCCAGCTGTGGGTAGGCAGTCTACAGTAGCTGACTAGGTAGGTAGGTAGGTAGGTAGCTAGCTGGGTACGTTACGTAACAGCCCGTAACCCCACAGTCGGCCTGCGCCACGCCACACATCAAAAACAGCTGCGGGGAACTCGACCGCCAAAACGGTATAGTAGTAAGCACTCCACGCACTGCAAAGGTAGGTATACAAACCGTACCATACCCAATATCCAGCACGGAACTTGCCAGATAAATAAGAAAATATCCTTCTGCCTACACTAGTCTTGATGCCTAGGTAGGAAGGGAAATTGTCGAGAGACGAAGCTCTGCGATGCCCGCAGTCATCATCGTCGAGTTCTGTTGTGTATGTATACATGCCGGTCTTTGTGCATTCTCTATCGTATCTGAAGCAAAACTCTTGGTTTTTTCCAAGGCTGTTTGTTCTTCCAGCCAGTCTTCTTTGCCGGCGGTGGAGCATCAAGTCTTTCGTCATCCCCATCTCAGTCCAACGCCGAAATTCCTCTTCGCCGAACCCCAATGATTGTATATCTTTGTAACGAAAGGAAAACAAACCGCCCTCTGTGCGTGCGACGGCTTCTCCCTAGACTCACCAGCGGGCCAGTCCGGGCCCTATTGACCTGGTGTGGTTTCGCCATCATGTATAATGTAAGTTTGAAACCGAAAATGAAAAGAAAAGGAAAAACAAATAAATGACAAAAGTAAACCTTCTGGCTCTCCTAGCCCCGGTTTACCGTGGCATGGGCAATGGTCATCATTGTGGTGAACCCTCTCTGCTCGCTCACCAGCCTCGTCGGCTAATGCCTCGAGGCTCAAAGTCGGCGCGGCTTCCCGACCCAGATCCCACGTTGCTGCCGCCTCGTCCCTCCTCCAAGCTCCTCCGTGACTGCGCGTCCATCTCTGACATGTCAAAGAGAAGGGGCTCCTCGTCCATCAGCTCGTGCTCGCCGCGTCCGTATCGACCGCTGGAACCTGTAAAGCTGCCTCTTGATGATTGAGGGGGGGTCTGGCCTCGCCCGCCCGTCGACGGCATACCCACGTACCGGCGTCTGCCAAAGGGGGAACTGGAAGGGGCAACAGTCATCAGCCCGCCAGGGGGCTTCGACCCTTCCGACGAGCCCTGTCCAGTCATGTCTGCTGAGCCCGAGGACGGCAATTCGGACGCGGGCTGCAGTGATGTGCCAGTTCGACGAGATGTCGACTCGGCTTCCGTTTGCCTGCCCAACAGCATACTAAGCGTCGGCGGCTCGCGGTCTTCCGCACCTAGACTTATGCTGCGATTCGCCGCAAAGGCGAGGTCCCCGTCATCGTCGTCCGCCATGGCCCGATTCTGTTGCGCCACCGAGCTTGACCTTCGAGGGTGGGTGCCAATTCTGGGCGATATGGGAATGTCGATAGCAGTAGTTCCGTCCTGGGTAATGGTGTCCTCTCTGGCGAGCTGTGTGTTTTCCGCACTCGGGTCGGTTCGCTCGCTTCGAGGCTGGCTTGTGTTGTAGTTGATGATCGAGTTCTCGCTCAGCCGTGAAGGAACAGCAGGCGTGTGGGGAGTGTGTGGGGACAAGGGTTTTCCTGGCGATGATGATACCGATACAGACGCGGGCGCAGCCATACTGGGAACGTTGGAGAGTTGCCGGCTGGATGAGCTCGATGAACGCTGCATATGCATCGACGATGTCATGGAATCCGTCAGCGCATTGTTTGACTCCTTCATGAGGTGGAACCTCGAAAGCTGGGCAACTGTCCGGTTCGTCGCCCCCTCGCCCTTTTTGCCGGATTCAAAACTCTTGAGAGTCTTCTTACTGTCCAGTGCCTTTAGGAATTCGGAAATCTGGTCGTCGTCAGTCTGCAGAGACCCAGAGCTGCCCCCTCCACTTGCTTCGGCCAAAAGACCAGATCCTGGCTGGGCCACAGATGAAGACGGGCTCTGTCGCCCACTACTGCTCTGTTCGTCGTCGCCAGCCTTGCTAGCGCCGCCGAATGACAGTCGCCCCTTGCGATGAGTGAAGCTGCTGCTGTAGCGGCTGGTTGAGGATGGTCGCGGCGAGCCTACCACGGCGGCCTCGGCCGGTGGGGGGCCGCCTCGGAGAGAAGCAGGCATTCCTGCTGTTAAAGATGTGCGGTTGCGGGGTTGAGTGAGAGCGTTGAGAGCCGCAGCGCGCGAGACCGGAGAAGCGGGCGACTCGGAATCCAACGTCCGCGGTATTGGTGACCCCGACAGGGAGCCGGCCTTGAAAGGTTGAAAAGAGACTGATGGCCGACGACCAGTGCTGCCAAAGCCCTTCACAGAAGGTCTCGCTGCGATGCCGGTGACGGGCAATGAGTTTGGTGGGTTTATTTCGTTGCCTGTTGGGGCGGATCCTGGTGGTGAGCTTGTGTCAGACCCGGGGGGTCTCACGGCTTTGAGTGCCGATATAGGGCTGGTGCCCAGGGCACCTTCGCCATGAAAGGTTGAAAGGCTGCCGTATGTCTGGTGAATGTCTGATAGATTCCGGCTTCTCCGATGAGATGGAAGAGATCCAACTTCGAGGTCATTTCTCCTGGTGCTTTCGCGTCGTTGAGGCAGTGATGGCTTGAAAAAGTTCTCGTCAACCCCCATGAACCGCGAACTGAGAAGCGCCTCCGAATCGTCCACCCGGAAGTTGCACTCGTTTCTGTATGTCACAGATGCGTGGAAGCGGCCCACGGGTACCTCCAAGTCTCCGAAAACATAGTCGGTGACAACATCCGGCCGCCCGTCGTACAACGGATGCCTAAGCCGGTCAAGACCGCCAGTGTCGGGCTCGCCGGTTCGGATACGGCACCGGGGCTCCAAAGAAGGGTGGACACCTTTCGTCAACGATGACTGGGAGAACTTCCACCCTGGAAGGATCCTCGTCGCAACGAAGAGCGACCGAAAGAAGACGATGCTCTTTTTGTAAATCGTCGGCAGCGTCGGGCCAAAGTCGTCAAGATCTGTGGTGGGCATCGTCTTCAACTCAATGCGCCATCTTTCCAAAATCACCTCTGTGTTCCTTTTTGAAGGGACTGTACGCCCGTCATCGCTCGAATCAGACGAGTTCAAAGCTTCCACGACATCCCACCTCTTTCCATTTTCGTCGACGATAACCAGGCTCTGGCTCGGGGTAAGACGGGAGGTATCGAGATATGTTTCGATAATCAGGGGCATGGGCTTATTCTCGAAGCTGCCGCAGTTGCGCCAGATGCGGAGCTCCTCCTTGAAGTCGTCGAACTCTTCCGTCTCGATTTGGAACTACAGATGCCCAAAACGTCAGCGGCTGGAGGAAGCGAATGGCAGGAGATGGAGAGCGTGGGAGGACCATGACTTACCCATTTGTTCAGCTTCTTGCTGCCGGATCCACGAGCTGCATACACAGGCTTGAGCTTCATGCGCGATTGCAGAACCAACGATGCGGCCTTGGTGTGAAAGTTCTTGGCGAAAGTCAGTCTTGATGCTTGACCGATATGCTCGCGCCGCGTGAACCTACCTGGATTATCTGGTCCAGCTTTTTGACGGCATCGGCCGATACGGTGGCTGGAGACATATCAGCGATGGGAGATGCCGTGGCAGAATCGCGACCTGAAGCTCCCGACCCGGCTCTATCACGAGCGCCAAGGATGCCTTCTCTCGGGTTGTTGGTTCGGGTGGGATTTGTCTGGGGAGCGGAAGCAGGAGAAGAGACGCGCGGGGCAGGGCGAGCTTGTTGATGCATCTTGTCTCGGAACGGCGAGCCGCAAGGCAAGAGAAGCAAGCGGGCGTCTCGGGGTGTGGTTTGTGTAGCTGTCGAAGCAAGGCTGTCTCTCCAAGGCAAGGATGCGTGTGGGTAGCGGGTTGCTCAGGAGAGGCTATACACTACTTGGTAGACGGGAGGGGCGTGAGGGGATTCGCGGTGTCGAAATCGGGGTGGCACCGAACCTGCTCATCCATCCTTCATGGCAACAGAAACGGGAGGTTCAAGGCGTCGATGCCTCAGTGCAGAAGCGTGCGCCCACGGAGGGTCGCTGAGTATAATGGAGGGGAACTCGATGCGGCGGGAGGGAGGAAGCAGTGGGGGGGGTGAGGTTATGTGGGAACGGTGGCGGCGAGGCAGGCAACGACGGGTCGAGGCAGGGTCGGGTCGTCGTCGACGTGGAGACGGTGCGGAGGAGGACGGAGGGGCGATAGCGATAACGATAGTGCTGGAACAGGCCGAAGGCGCTGTGTCGTTTTGGGTTAGCAGACAGGCAGGCAGAGGTAGACAGACAGGGCTGTAGGGCGGCGGAATGAAGAGGAGTTAGGCGGTGGCTTCGACCATGGCTTCTGGTTGCCCAAGGTAGAGTAGGTAGGTAGGTATGATATGGTGTAAGGTAGGAAAGGGAGCTCCTATGCACATTAACCAGGCTAACGAGTTGGTCCAGAGTGCGCGGCGTGTGGTGGGTTCGTTCCCCAGGAAGGGATGGAAGCTTGCGTACCGTACCGTCTTGTGGCAGTTGAGTCGGGGAGATTGCCGACGTCGGTATCATCCGCTCACAGGTTGAGCCTTGTGATGGTCGACAAGTAGCCTTCCGTCATTGAGTCACCTGCTTCGGGGGGGAGGGGGGCGAGAGAGAGTGTGCGTGCGTGTGTGTGTGTGTGTGTGTGTGTGTGTGTGTGTGTGTGTGTGTGTAAACTACCTACTGTAGTATGGTAGGAAGGAAAGTAGTTAAATAAGTAGGTAAGTAGGTACAATACTAGGTCGATGAGAAAGCAGGGCGGTGTAGGTAGGTATACGTTGTGCTGCCGTCGGTAGCGGAAAGGCAGGGGAAGGGGAGAGAGGCAAACGCAGGTTGCAAATGGCACAAGTGCAGGAAAAGATCAGATGATATATGCTGATTTGGAAAGAGTCGAGGGGAAGTAAAAGTCAAAGTTGAGAAAGAGAGGGATGGACAGCAGGACTAGGTAGGGAAAAGGGTTGAGAAGAGACGAAGAGACGGAGAGGGGAGGTGTGGAGAGTAAGAGACACAGAGAGAGTGAGAGTGAGAGAGAGTCCGTGTGGCTATGGCGATAAGACGCAATTCAATGCAATGCCCCAATATTGATGATGCAAAGAGGACAAGAAATGGGCGCAATAAAGGGATTGTTGACAATCAATGCCAGGGGACCGCCCTGTAGATAGGTAGGGCAATCGAGGAAGAGAGAGAGAGACAGAGAGAAGGGTAGAGAGAATAACTAGGTAGGCTAGACAGACGTCAGAGAGAAGGAAGACGGGGACAAGACAACAAGACAGCGGATGACATGGATCTCTTGAGCGGCTCCCGGTGCGTGTGTGTGCAATGTATGTACCACGTATGTATGTATGTATGTATGTATGTGTGTATTTCACTCGTATCCGTAGCATGAGAGCAGAGTCAGGTAGACAATGCCAGTGGACGACAGGTCTGGGTCCTGCAGCGGCAGCACTAGCCGTAAGCGCGCCCGGCACCCCTAACAAGCATCCGTGAGCTGGGCATGGAGCATGGGTCTCTCTCTCTCTCTCTCTCTCTCTCTCTCTCTCTCTCTCTCTCTCTCTCTCGCGCGCGCCCTCTGCAGCCCCATCTAGGTACCCAGATGGCCATCCTGTTGGATGCGATGGGATGGGATGAGATGGGACGAGACGAGACGGGGAAGAGGAAGAGCCAGGGTTACTGGCGAGTACCTTGTCAGCTACCTGTAGACAAGCATCCTCAAAGTACCCGGCAAGTACTGCTACTCCAGACCGTTCGTCACAGGATGGATGCCCCATGGTTGCCGCCTCACCTTGCAGGCGTCTAGGGGGAAAGGCAGTGAATGGTACAGACAGAGAACGGACAGAGAGACAGTATGTGTGTGTAGTGTGTGTGAGAGAGAGAGAGAGAGGGAGAGGCTTGTCCTTTTGAGGGCTGCTGCAGCTTGAGCAATTAATGCATGGCTCGGGTCAATCGAGGACTGTTTCCACGGACTGGCTAAGTGCTCTCGCTCTCTCTCTCTCTCTCCTTATGCGCCCTCCCTTGTATCCATCTACTGGGCAGACACGACACGGCACGACACGGTCCAAACAGCCAGTCTCCCTTCTCCATCTGGGCTTGGGACTGCCTGCCCGTTACACCTCGTCGGATCGCCAATAAACTGACACCAGCACATCGTCTCTTATCAGCACCGATACCACCACCACCACCACACCATGGCCCGTCCGCCGCCGACCACTGATAAGTACAGGGCCGTATCATATGCCTCCGCATGCGCCTAGGCGTCTGGACCACCTCCGCAGATCGGACCCAGCCTCCGATGGTAAATACCATGTACCACAAACGCTTCCTTTCTCACCCAACCAACCCCCGACCCACACTCGCGGTATGGCGATAAAATCGCCGATGGGGAAGCTCCCGAGTGGTGCACCATCTTACATACCTACGGCATGTATGCCTAGCCGACGTTTCTCCCGTCACATGGTGCCACCAGCTGGCCTGGCCTACTACTAGTCCAACTAGCTACCTAGTGTACCCAGGTAGCTAGCTCACTCACCCTTGGGGACAACCCGCCCAACCACAGTTGCTCTCGTCTGCCTACCTAATCGAGTCCACCGTGACATGCAATCGTGCCTAGCTAGGCAGAACAGGACGGACGAATTGGTCCCAACGAGTCATGTTTTTCTTGCTCTGACTCTCTCTATTTCTCAAACCATTCCGGCATATTGTTTATTAGACCGGTCGTCGTCAATCTGGGCCCAGAGTGTCCGCCCCATACATAAAACGTGCTTGTCAACCAAACCATGTCTGGCTGGCCCGTGTATAATATAAACTTCTTCCGGCGACTCTGATTTCCGTGACAACCATCTCCACCACCGGAAAGGCCCGTCATCAGTAGGTCCTCAATCAGGTGGTCATCATTGGGTGGCTGCCGGTACCGGTGCACCTGTCGATGCTTTGCCGCCCCTCCCCCGCCCCCGACTGCCCCGTCCTCGCGAGTTACTTGCCGGAGGGCTCGGCGCCTTGGCCGCGTATCCACCAGCCTCAATACTGCTGCCGCTACCTTGCTCCTGCCCCAGGGGCCCGGCGCTCTTGCTCTTGGGGCCGCCGCGGCCGCGTCTCCCTCGTTTGCTGTCCTTCTGGTTCCTCCCCTCCTTCATCTTGTCCTTGGCTTCCCTCCGAGCCTCTTCCTCTTGTACACGCCGTGTCTCCTGGTCCCACCATTCCTGGAACTCCTGTTCCTGCTGGATCTCTTGCATCGACCTCTTTGCAACCGCTTCCTTGACAATCTCTTGCTCTCGCTTCTGCTGCCCGATGATGTCCTGTAAACTCAAGCCCAAGATTGGCTCGGCCTTGCTCGCTGGCGTCAGATACGATTTAGAGTGCGGCACCAAGGGCTTCGCCGTCACCTGGCTCGACGATGCACTAGGTACTGCAGAGGAGATGCTCACGCGGGACTGCCCTGGGAAGCGCGTATCAGGCGAAGCGGCTCTTCGGGGCGACGGATTCGCCGAACTCTCAGCCGAGAGCAGCTGCTTGGTGTTGGCCGCCGGCGGTGGCACAGCCTTGGCAGAGTCCCTGACCAAGGTGTCTTTCAGGGATGTCTTTGGTCCGCTTTGAACCACCTTCCACGGCGCGGGTTTGCCTTGAGCCGCTTCCTTGTCCCAGGCCGCCTTGGGTTGCTGGGCTTCAGCCTCGAGAGCCGCTTGTGCTGCTGCCTGTGCCAGCTGCTGCTTCTTGCGTTCCTTCTGCGATACCTTCGCCTGGGCCGGTTTGGGCGAAGCCTCTTTGCTCTTTTGCGCGGCAATGCCGGCCGACAGAGCCGACTTGGCAGGGGTATTCGTCAAGACCTGGCGCAAATCCATCTTTTCCGTTGGGAAGGCCGCTGCTGCCCAGGGGCTGCCGGACCTTTGGGCGCCGAACCCGCGAGAGTTTGTCGGGGACGGACTCGCGCCAAGCTGTCTTCCCGAGGTGGGACTTTGCACCGGGAACTGCGGCGACCCGGCTTGGCTTTTGCCGTCTTTCCAAGGGCCTGGCAGTGATGGGAGCCGTTCGATGCCGGATCGACCCTTGGCCCCGGCAGCCCTTTGCGACGGTGACGTGGGGGGAGAGGGCCCTTCGTCGTCCATGTTGAACATCAGGTCCCCCTGAGAGTCCTTAGGTCTCAAGCTGGGACTGAACGGCTCGTTTCGGCCAGCTTTGGACTTGCGTCGGCTTTTGTCCAAACTGGGAGACGTGGCAGCGGCCACGTCGTCAAGACTGCCGAACTTGGTGGTCTTGAAGGACGACGACATCTTCTTCTCGTCATCTCGCTGACTAGACCGGAAAGCCATCTCCCGCACCCTTCTTCGCCGCTCTTCGTCAATGTCCAGTGCTAGGTCGGGGTCCTTCTCCAACAAGAGCAGCTCAGCCCGACCACTCCTCGCAAAGGGGTAGCAAGCCAGTTGGTTCTCTCGCACGACGCTATCCAATTCCTCCAATAGGTCTTCGTCCAAATCATCCAAAAAGTGATTCTCGAGCACAGCCTCCATCTGCAAACAGATGTACTCCAGGCCGGCGTCCTTGAACTCTGTAACCGAACAGGCACTGATTTCGTTCAGCAGCAGGGCAATGTTTCTCGTGTTGGCGAAGCGCGCAATGATGAACTGGCAGATCTGTGACAATCGATCGAGCATCAGCTCGTTTGCGATGCTCATCACAGACATGACGAGATCTGAGAATTCATCAATGTTTGCTGCAGTGGCCTCGTTGAAGAGATCGGGACCGACGTCTGCGTAAAGGTATCGCATGACGTACTGGAAAGCTTTGGGGTCACAATGACTCAGGTCGACCCTGACAAGTTCCTCCTCGCCTAAATCGTCACGGCGGCCTGCAAGCCACATTCCGCCAGCGCGTCCATGGAAGAGACCTTCGAAAAACTCGCATCGCTGGCGCATGAGCTGACTGTGGACTGGCACCTCTTCGCCATCAAGTTCAACCAAGGCATCGGCATCTTCAAAGTACTTGGCGTCTTGCGTTGCTTTTAAAAAGTCCCTGTCGAGCGACTTCTCCGCGGTTGTTTGCAGACGTACAGCTGCTTCAAGCTTCATCATGTCGAGCTTGGTCGCCAACTTTATCAGCTCGTTTCGAACATGGCGATACCTGTGTGCGAGGGAAGGCGCTTGACGGGTGTGGTTCCAAGCCGGTATGACTGTGTCATCGTAGCAATAGACCACCAGGTTGACCAAAGAAAGCAGGTCAATCGAGTCGAAAACGATGACCGTTTTGCCGTCTTGCTCTCCGATTTTCAATACTTGGGGCACCTCGCACTCCCCCGTGTTGCGATACTCGCTAAGCAGGCCTCGCAAAACAGAGCTTCGGGCCGTCAAGAGCCAGGAATGGACCGGGATCGTGATGTCCGGGGAAGTCGATGTACAGACTTCCATGTCGAGGTCCTCCTGTGGACTCGGGTGGAGGAACGAGCGCAGATCGCGCTCCAAATCCGCACTCTTGAGAAGCTCATATGCCAATTCTCCGATACGGTACTTCAAGTCCTCGGCCTTCCAGAATCCGAGCGTGTCCTTGTCAGCGCTGCTTGGTGTCGAAGCCTGGAAGCCTCTCAATGGAAGCAATGATCCCACGTCCTCCCAGAGAGACTGCTCATCGATGTTGATTTGTTGCTTCATGACGTCGCAATCCTTACGAATTGCTGCGAACGCGCCAAAAGTGGAACTTCTGACAGCGACGGCGTTTGTCACGCTTGGGACTCGCTGGAACTTGAAATCCTTTCGTTTGATGCCTGATGACCCTGGAATGGCAGCATCTTTTGCCTTGGCGCGCTTGATGCGTCGCCAGACCGCCCCGGACTCTGTACATATAATGACGGCGCCATGCTCGCCAACGCTTACCGACTTGACGCCATCCTTCCGAGCGTTCCAGACGCACTGCGGTGTTGTAACAGCGCCCTTGATCTTAGAGGGGTTCGTCGTGGAAGTGGCCACAGGGGCAGCGTCGGACTTGTGGTTCAGTGTCATGGTGAACAAATCGCCTCTTGTGGTGACTGCGGCGATGGTCTCACCGCCAGAAGTAATACGGCTAACCTGGTTCCTCGCTGAACCGTACCTTGTCGACATGGACGTGTTGAACTGGTGGTTGACAAAAACGTCAGGGGACGGGAACTTGACAAAGTTGTAGCCGTAACTAGTAAAGACGCAGACTGTACTATCAGCCAACAAGACTGTGGTCGCCTTGTCGATGGCCGAAACTGCAGCGATGGGTGAGGAGAAGAGCGAGGCAGCGACTTTTCGAGGGGTTGGCTGAACCTCCAGGGACCTCGAATCCGCGTCCATAAGGGCCAGCTGGCCAAGGTTCTTGCCCCAGCAAAACAGAGACGTTGAGGTATGGGCCACAGAGTGTACGGCGGACGCGGCAACGCCCAAGACGACTTCCTTCTTGAGTGTCCCAAACACTTGTCGCGGAGTGGTGCTCATTGGCTCCTCGTCCTGCCTGGCCGGCGGCGGCAAGCTGTATCCTAGCTGGGAGCTGCTGTTGGATCCCCAGGTCCACAACTCGCCGGCATCCGTGACTGCCATGGTGTGGTTTTGGCCGAGTGCAACTTGCACCACCTTCTTGTCGGCGAGACCCCCCTGGACGGGCACGAAGCGGAACTGGGTGTTTTCATCGCCCAGACCAAGTCGTCCACCGCGGCCGACGCCACATATGTATAGATTTGATACAGGGTCGGTTGTCAAGATGGCCGTGTGCAACTTGGACAAAACAGCGTCATGGATCCGTAGAGACCGGTTCCTAATCAAAGCGGGTATTTCCTCCATGTCCATGTCTTCAACCGTAAGATTCGTCGTCCCGTGAGCAGCTGGCCTTGTCTTTGCGAGGTATTCCTCGTAAAATCTGCGCACGAGCTGATCGGGTCGTTTCAGTGTGACCCTCTCGGGGAACTGTCGATCATCTTCGTCGCCGACTCCAAGTGAGATGTTTCGGTTGCTTCCGAAGACAAATATCTCCTCGCCTTCCGATGCACCGCCGAGTGCCGCGACGGACTTCATCAACGCCTGGCCTCCGTCCGAGGCGTCGTCCATATCAGATTCGAGGTCGGAAGCATCGGACCCGACCGAGTCACCGAGGTTTCGTACAGCAATAGTCGAGTTGTACAGATCGAAGGGACTATTGCCTTCACGGTCTTTGGTCTTGATCAGCTGGCCAGCCTTGGCCACGGAGCTTCCCAGCGTCTGTTCGGTCAAGATACGGCGCTCTCGCTCGAGTAGCAGGCGGGCGACAGCGACATTTCCGTTGTATAGTGCCCTGTGAAGAGCATTCCAGCCACTCTCAGGGTCTTGGACGTAAAGGTCGATGGCGGGGTGGTCGAGCAGTGCCTGAACAAAGAGGATGGCGGCGGAATCGGACGAGGAAGCGGCTCGGAGGAGCACAGTGAGGCCGGCGTGGTCGCGACTGTTGATTTCGGCCTTGCTAAGATTCGCGTTGATGTTCTTGGAGGTGGCAGCGCCGATGCCACCGGTCGAGGCCTTGCGTGTTTTGAGATTCCGGGGGGAGGTCCCGTAGAGAGCGGGACTTCCGCCCAGGGATCCAGAGCCTACCCCCGGACTCCTCGCCGAGGTCTGTGACGTGTGGGCGGCCGGGGCCAGTAGACGTCGAAACCTTTCGACATCGTTTTCCCAGTAATATTTCCAGAGTAGGTGACTCATGGGCAGAGGTGAGCGAGGGACCCTTCCAGCACTTGGATAGCACCTCGCTGTGAGTCTCTTGGATCACGGCTTGTTTAAAGGTGCGGTCCCGAGCGCGAGAAGAGCGTTGTCTTTTGGCGTTTAACCGACGAGGCTCGGAGAGCTGGACCAAGGGACGCGTCAGGTCGGTTGAGAGATTACGAAGGCCGAAAAAGTGGGAGGGGAGGAAAGAGGGAGAGAGGGGTTTAACGATGTTGCCACCTAGTTGTTGAGGTCGAGGCTTCAGAAGGGCGTGGAGGGAGATTGGTTGCAGGTAACGGTTTGAAAATGGTATTATCAGCGTCGCGGAGGTATACGCTTTAGTTTGGATGGCTGAACGAGTCGGTTTGAATGAATGGAGGGAGGACAAGGACTGGGAAGAGGACGCGGTTGGAATTCGAATGATGGTGAGGGAGGTGGGGTTGGCGATGGGAAATTGAGGGCATTCGTTCAGTCGAACCGCAGGCCACAGGCCACAGGCCACTGAAGCAGTTGTGCGCGCCTGTACTGTAGACTCGATTCGTCCGCTGTCGCGCAGCCAGCCAATGGGAAGCTGGTTCCGGAGCCTGTGCTCTGGTTGCAGGCTGGACAAGCTTCGCTTCAGGGGGCTAGCGTGCGTACTACCAGGGAGGTGCACAGTACCTACTGAAAGGTACACCTATCTTGTGCAGCTGCCTCGGTACTTTGTGGAGCGAAAGGTATGCTCTACTACTATAAAATGTTGTTGTGGATGGTGCGGATGGGCGGCATACCTAGGTAGGATGGAGTAGGATAGGACAGGAATAGTCTTCTTAATCACTTTGTGTGTGTGTGCCTAGCTATTCGGGACGTTGCGTCCCCAAGACAGCGAAGCCAAGGAACGTTGTTGGCCTTCCATCTGATGGTTGAGATGTTGTAGTCTACCTACATGGGCATGGGTAGGTGGGTGGGTAGGTTAAAGTCGACGTGCAACCCATTCCTTTACCACATTACTCATTCCATCGCGTTCCGAGAGAGGTTGCAATCTGTTTTTGTAGTTGTTGTTGTTGTTCCACTTTCCTTGTCGTTGGTGGTGTGCATCGAGCCAGAGTGAATTTAGTGTCGAGTGTATAATACCAGGTAGGTAGTTTACTTACCTACTAGGATACCTCTACCTATATGTACGGCTGCATCATCTGTCTGCAGTATAAACCGATAGTTATCAAGTAGCAGCTTGTGTGCGACCTTGTCTTGGATGGGCATTGTGGAGAGCTACCCCGGCCTCCTGTACCCCGCCTCAGCGCTGCACCTGGAACCGCCGTTCTGGGCTGCCAGATGCGCGCCACTCAGTTTCGACCGCTTGCTACCGTGTATCTAAACTACCATATATCCATACACCATTCATTCGTACCTTAGTATTCGGGAGGTAGGTACACTACCATTGCCTGTCCTGCTCTGCATTCGGCAGGTACCCGGATACCTTGATTGCATTGTCTTCTTGAGGCTTGCGGCAATTCATACAACGACTAGCCAGTCCCTTCTCCATCGCGAGAACCTAGAGGGAACGCCTCGTACATATATGTACATACATGGAAACACCGTTGGTGAGACAGCAGTCCACATGTGCCTCGTCGTTTCAGTGACTGACTATAGAATAATTGCTGGCAGAACATTTTACCGGTATTACCACCCCTTCACCTCCAAACCCACGCGGCTTCGCTTCGTGCAGAGAGAGAGAGAGGGGGGGTAGAGAGAGAACCAATCACGGACGTCACACGTCACAAATGCTGTCAAAGAACCCGCTCTCCGGCGGAGTCTGACTTGCAAACCGCCGATAAGGGACTCCCCCCGGCGGGTTGATCCTTGCGATAAGAGCCTCCTCGTTCGATTTTCGCTTGATTTACCGAGTTACCGCATTCACCTTACCCGGTGTACCTATCCCGATCCCCTCCTTCTCCCACCTACGGACCGAATTTGCCCAATTTTTTCCTTTGCTTCTCGGTATGCTCTCAACTGTGCATCCAATCCCCCTTCCGACCAGCTAATTCTGCCAATTCGCAGTTGTTTTTCCGTCAAAATGTCGACCGACAAGCCCCTCCCCTTCGCCTACCAGTTCGCCGCAGGTTCGTTTCGCAAACGACTCCGCGATATCGGAGCCCAGAATACTGACCGCTGCATCTAGGCGCCATTGCCGGCGTTTCCGAGGTCAGTACTTCAGGAGACCATTCCGACATGCATTGATAGACGTGCTCATGCCTCCACGACTCTAGATCCTGGTTATGTGCGTTCACAAGCCTCGCGCCCCAACCTCATGTGGCCAACCCAGTTAACCGTTGCCAGGTACCCTTTGGACGTCGTCAAGACGAGAGTGTGAGCTCCGCCTCCGTTCCCTGCCTGCTGCCCGCCGCCCGCCCGCCCGCTCGCTCGCTCGCGCTTCCCGACTGACACGCCCTCTTCAGGCAACTTCAAACCGGAAAGGGCGTTGGTGCCGACCACTACAATGGCATGGTTGACTGCTTCCGCAAGATCGTCCGCAACGAGGGGTACGCGATACAACCCCGCCTACACTCGCTTCGGACCCTCCACCTGCTTACAAACCCCCCAGCTTCGCGACACTATACCGTGGAATCACCGCCCCAATCCTCATGGAGGCTCCCAAGCGTGCCACCAAGTTCGCCGCCAACGACGAGTGGGGCAAGATCTACCGCAACATGTTTGGTGTCGCAAAGATGAACCAGTCCCTCTCCATCTTGACTGGTGCCAGCGCTGGTGCCACCGAGTCCTTCGTCGTCGTCCCCTTCGAGCTCGTCAAGATCCGTCTACAGGACAAGGCTTCCGCTGGCAAGTACAACGGCATGCTCGACGTCGTCCGCAAGACCATCCAGACCGAGGGCATCCTGGCCATGTACAACGGCCTCGAGAGCACCATGTGGCGCCATGTCCTGTGGAACGCCGGCTACTTTGGCTGCATCTTCCAGGTCCGCGAGCTTCTCCCCAAGGCCGAGAACAAGACCTCCCAGGTCACCAACGATTTGATTTCCGGCGCCGTCGGCGGCACGTTCGGAACCGTCCTCAACACCCCCATGGACGTCGTCAAGTCCCGCATCCAGAACAGCCCCAAGCTCCCCGGCTCGACGCCCAAGTACAACTGGGCCTGGCCCGCCGTTGCCACCGTCGCCAAGGAGGAGGGTTTTGCCGCGCTGTACAAGGGTTTCCTGCCCAAGGTTCTGCGTCTGGGCCCCGGAGGTGGTATCCTGCTCGTCGTCTTCACCGGTGTCATGGACTTCTTCCGTACCCTCAAGAGCAATGCTTAAACTCAACTTCACCAAAAAGAGACGGACTCAAAAGAAGAATGGAAAGGGACATGACCGGGATTGTACATCTTATACAGGCAGATACCAACACCGGGGTTTAGGAGTGAGACAAGGAACGAGCTCGGTTTTCTCTTCCAAATGAAGAGAGAGTTTCTCTCTACTAGTAGCTGAAGCAAAGACGGGAAACAGCCTCTGGTGGGCTGTGGAAGGCTGCAGAGTTATTCTGCAGGCAAAAGGGGCAGTGAAAGCTCCGAGTAACCAACACTCCCCCTACTCAGAGCATTCAGCTGCCTCTGTATCTCTCCGAATCCTCGAGTCCTCCATCATCACATGCAACTTCCCTTTCTCAAGCCCCAGTCCCACAAGTCCTGACTCATGTTAGCATGAAGACATATATCCTGATGTTGATCCTATTGTGCCAAGACATTCAGCATAATCAGAATCGTTGTATGCCGTGACTTGGGCTGAGGTGTTCTTGCGAAAGTGCAGACCCAACGTAATCATGCCCTTCAGATACGCAGTGTTGCGAAAGTCTCGTCTTAGTGAATTACCTCTTCTTCATGTAAGCCTCTTGCTACGATTCATGCCTTAACCTTCTTGGTGGAGACAACTTCCTCTTCATGGTGGACTTTAAGCACCTATCGACCTGTCAGGATTTACTCATCCTTTGGTAAGTCTTTCTTATCCACTTGTCCACTAGGGCATAGGTGTGGTTGCTGTCTTGTGATTGCTTTCCCTTGTCAGTGGAATTTTACCCAGTAACTCCTGACATCTTCATCGCGTCACCACAGTTCCGTGGCTCGGCATCCGGTGTGACTCTTATAAACAGCATCATGCTCATGGCTCCCTGCTAAGTACCTGTTGCCTCTGGGATGGCCTCATCGAGTTGTGCACGCTGTTTTCTCTGCCGTTTGCGTCGATCTTCCGCAGATGATGACCTCATCGCAGCCAGTATTGTAACCAAGAAGTCTGTGTCTTTCTGGTTTCCATCCTAGAATACTTAACCTGCTACTCTCGTGGGTTAGAAATGATCTAGTGTATCCATTGACGGTGGAGATTAATGACAACAGCTTTCAGAGCACATTCCAGAGTAACCCCACTAGTGGAGGTATCCAACACTCTTGGCCAAGCTTGATTTAGTTGTCGCACGGGATTTTGCCGTCACAGATTGATCTCTTCTTCATCACACAGCTACGGCAAGTCTAGTTCTTTGAGACCTTGGTTTGAGGCTTGGGGCCACTGTTGACTCCCCTAGGGTCGTTGTTGCATAGGTGGTTTCTCTTGACCCAGATGTGCTGCTTCTGTACAAGATATTTCCTGCCAGGAAGTAGTGGTGACATTTGCCACTGGCGAATGGCATGGAGATCCGCTTGGGTGTATCATATGTCCTTTTTTCCTCTAGGATTGTATAGTCAGTGATATTGTCAGTACACTTCTATTTCCGTCTTTCTCAAAATCTGCATATGGTTTTCAAATTCTTTTGATCAGAGCGTTGGCCTCTGCCATGACAGCAATCCTGATTGGGTTCAAGTAGATCCGGTGTTCTTGACGTCCCGGAGAAGAATCAAAAGACGACTCTCTCTCCTGCCGGCGTATCATATGCTTATTCTTCACCCGCGTCATACCCAAGGTGTATATCAAAGAAAGAGCGGGCGTCAACTTGACCCTTGAATATTTAGTAGACTCGTCTTCAGGTTGTCGGCCATCAGTCTCGGCCCCAACTGATTCTGTGTTTGGTAGATCACAATCCCCGTCATGTATCACAGGGCCCATTCCACCGTTTCGTCGTATGTTGATGCTTCCCGCCCCATGTGGGTATGTTACCCACACACGACTCCCCCAGATCCTTCCCCTTGTCAGATAAGCAATGATTTGTTACAAGACTTGGCACGGTCTTTTTTTCCCCTTCAAGAGCTCGAGAAAGGCTTCGGCTGTTAAGCTACTTAGCATGCTCCATGGCTTTGGAAACTGCTTCTCTGGAATAAACGTGTTTATGAGAAGCCTTTGAAGCTTCTCTGGGGAAATAACCCCCAGTTACATGACGGCAGTGTTTTCCTAGAGCATCGGGGCAGCTTTCTACCTAATGGTATGGCGTGCTCAGCTAAAATAACAGCCATAGCTCTGTTGTTGCTCGCCTGTTGTGAGTCAGATGAAGCGGGTTGGGGATGATAAAGTCCTGCAATTCAAGTTCCCGTTTCAATCAGAAAGCTATCTTGAGTGAGCAGAGAGAGATGTAATTTTTGCTACATATACTTCGTAGATCTGTCTTGATTGCCAGATTTGACAAGGAGAGGCTGTTGTATGTACTATTTAAAGCAAGGGACTCTTGGGGGCAGTAGGTAGTTCGCTCAAAACATCATTAGCTCCCGGAGTAGGTAGGTCAACAGAGTCTCCTCCTTAGGTAGAGAGGTTCGGGTCTTTCTGGTTGTGTTTATTTCCATAGACATGCGGACGTGGTTTTGCAACCACTTATAATCACCTGCAACGTGTATAGTAGCTCCTAAATCCGATATTCAGATGTTAGTGCTCTAGTCTTGTTGATATGCAGTAGCAAAAAGATCCATTATTATCCCGAAGTGTCTTAGCATACTAAAGATCTAATAGATACCTTGTCCCCCCCCCCCCCCCCTGCCTTAGGTACCTTGTCGTTGGGCCATCTGAAACATCCGATCACAAGATGTTTCCTGTGTTGGTGAATTAGAAATTTTCAAAGAAGGGACGCAGGCAGAAGGGAGCGTACTGTGGTCAGTTTGAATTGTGGTGAGAGTGGCAAGTAAACCCGTACATGACTCCCCCTGATTGCATATGTAAAGCTCTGTCTCATCAGAGACAAGATTGTGCGTAACAAAGTTAATATGTGTGTATAGTCTGACGATCCCAATGTCTAGAACACTGAACTGGTTTGACAGTTGTTGGAGAGATGTGATGAGAAACGTTTTCTCCTTTTGTCAAGCCTGCTGGAGTACCTCCTCAAAAGAAGCTCGGTCGACCTTTAGGACTGTAGTGACTTTCCTCGAGCGGCTCTTGTCCTCATTGTCCTCGTCCTTGAGTCCTTGACAGTAGACGACTTCTTGTCCGCGGCTTGCTTTGCCTCATGATCCTCCGCTGTTTGTGGCTTGAGCCACTGTATTTGCAAGACTGATTCGCAGTCACGAAGTTTGTGTCTGCACATAGCATCCAAAAGCTCGATACAGGCTCGTTCAGCAGACATACCATAGGCGTTCTTGAGGTAATTTGCAGCGGCGCTTGGATCCTGTTCGTTGCTAATATCAGTGACGATAGATGAAGAGGTAGACTTAAGAATCCGCTAGTGGGCAACCTTGACTTTCTCCTTGTTAGTCCCTCACTTCTTGTAGGCCGCTTAGAAATGAAGGATAAAGAGTTAACCGCCAATGACCAGATCTTACGCATAGTAGCCATCCTTCCTAGAATCTAGCCTAGTAACTGCCTTCTCGTTCGTGTAGACGATGCAGTCTTCTTGATTAGGTCCCTTAAGGGTCTTACCCAAACCAAGAGGATGTCCCAGACATCTCTTCCCTTGGAATCTCGGCCAGGATGTCGACGTCATTCGAACTATTCGTGTTTGCCCTCAATATATCGAATAACACTGTACTTCTGCGGGGAAACAAGGGCGGTGGAAGGTCTGATTAGCTAACTGTTTTTTATTCTGGCGCTCAGGAAAAATATCTAATTTTCGATGCCTGGTATGCAACTCGCCCAAGACGGCATCGCTTTCTTGTCTTGAGTGTCTGTGGGACTTCATAATAAGTAGCAAGAGCAGCTTGACCCCGGCGGTTTCTTTTCTCGAGAGCCTTGAGCCAGGAAAAAGTGATGCGCCTCTGGGGTACGATTATCGCCATGTTCTTGAGTCGCATGCACTGCGTTGAATGTTGAATAAGGATAAGAGTTTGCTATTGATAGGTATCTCAAGACGGAGTGAAAGTACCTGCTTGCTTCCGTACATACCTCAGATAGCGATGGATGCCTCTCGTCTCTTCCTTCCTTCCAACGCCGGTCCTTCCTTTGGTCTTCTGCTCTCCGATCTATGCTTTATAGAATGAAGAACCGATACGTGCAACTGACCAGTTTCTGTTTTGACGTCTTACCTCATTCTATTCCGCACTGCTTCACGACTTTCCTTGCAACTCAGTAGCTTCTGGAAGCAGCAAATCACTCACAGCTCACGCCTTCCATACTCACCATACATTGCGGACCTCGAAATAGGTATATCTTATATCTCGCAAATTCCTTCTCCAACGGCAGAGCCAGCATTCATTTCTATATTCGGACACGTCTACGGGCCGCACGTTAAAGGCCGAGTTGAGATTCATAACGTTAACAACCATATCCTTCAGCGGTGACAAGCGATTCAATACTCGCCCAAGACAGAACATTCCGTCTCTGCATGCTTTTCCAACGGAGCTTCTTGTGAGAAGCAGGATTTGGTACTCAGGTAAGTAGACGCCCGGCTGTTCTTCTCACATAATGCTCCTTCCCTGGGACTGGTTTGCTCCTTCCCTGATTGCCAACTATTTGATATTGATATCGTTCGTTTTGTTGCCTCATGAACTTTAATACACCACTTGCTTCAGATTACATCACGTAATGGGCTTCCCATCTCATAAACAGCACACAATCTCGGTCGTAGCTAACTAAATCCTGAGATATTTAGTTGCCGGCTTTGACAGCTCGCTTTCGATGACCACAATACTTGGCATTCCCCAGTCGCTCGCCTCAACCACAGGAGGTACACGCACCTCCATTCGACAGTTCTATTTCCAACAGCTAACTTTTAGTAGTTCCTGCCCCAACAAAATACTATCATTACTGATCAGCAGGCAACAACTATCGGTTCGTCATCAGCGGAAGGAGCTAGTATGGAGGGCGACTCGGAAGATCTTCAGGTCACAGGCGCGTCACATTTTGCCCCTGCCAGTCATTCCAGTGGATTACCAGGCTTTGGGGCGCTACACACCAATGAACTGAGCGTCTTAAATTTCCACGAAGCCGAGGGCACACCAAGAGACTACAATCCAGACGAAGACGAAGTCGATTCAGATGACGGCGATGCCGTCTCAGAAGATGGGCTAGAGCACCACAACGGCGCCAGAGCCGGTTCTGAAGAGCCTTCTCGCAACGATGAAGACGATGCTGAAGGTGCAGACGAAGTGAACGAGCGAGGGAATGGGGTAAGCGAGCCCGATGAAGAAGAGGAAGAAGGAGAAGACAATGGCATTTCAGCGGCGGGCGAAGATGATGACGAGTTCAATTTACCTCAGCCCCCGCCCATCGACCTCTACCGTGTTGGTTGCAGACGCGAGTGCCAAAGAGATTTCCGCCAGGGCTTGATATTCTACGAAAAGCAAGTCGAAGCCCTTTATGGTCGAGTTCAGGCTTTAACCATCAAAAATACGGAGTTGGTAACCAAGAATGCCGAGCTGGTGGCCAAGGTGGACGAGGCGACCAGTCAGATCGAGAAACTCAAGAATTCGACTACCAAAAAGATAACCGAGAGAACATGGCATCGGGAGCTCCATAAGTTTATCACTGACCCCCACAGCAGCGATAATATCTCTTACCGTGCAATATATAAGCTTTGCTGCAAAGAGGAAAACATGAGCACCAACCCCAGAAACGTACACCCGAACTTGAGACTTCGACAACCCAACAACAACGAACTTCAAGCAGACGCATTGGACGGCTTGTCAACCCGTAACATAAGAGACGGCTCGGATGCTGACTTGGAAGAAGAGAACCAGGTACCGACGGGAGAGGAACGTGACGGGCCCGAGGCACTGTTCGTACAGGACGACGAGCAAACGGGGGTTGAGCAACCTCCGGAGAGATCTTCACTGAGCAACCTCCCATTCGAGCGATTTCCCGCCAGCATTCAAGCCAATATCTTCAAATGGATATACATTCAGGAGGACAAGTTGATACACTGCATCAGCCGCCTGGATCCTTACATGCCCCCCGAGGAGCCCACCGAAACCAACGTCAACAGAAGTGGGTTACCGCATCGATTCCATCTCTCCGGCAAACCTTGCAACGTAACATACGCCATCAACCCGAATGAGCATCTTGCTCTTCTTTCTATCTGTAAAAAATGGCACTACCTTGGTGTTCACGCCTTCTATGGACTAAACACTTTCGCCTTCTCGAGTCTGGGAGAGTTTGGCCGCTTCTGTACTGGGATTGGAGCTGCGCGCCGAGAGCGAATCCAGCATGTCGAGCTTCTGTGGATGGGAAATCAATACCTCACACAAAAGCCGGTCAAAGAAGACGAGCGGCTTCAGTGGGTTTCCAAGAGAGCTTGGGATGCTTCTTGGCTCTGCCAGATGCGCCGGCTGAAGACACTCGTCATCCATGTAAACGAGACCGGCAGCGATTATCAAAGGCGAAGACACGAGCCGAGTGCGCACATCGAATGGATGACATCAATTACCGCCGGTCAGCCTAACTTTCGTCTGACTAGATCTCTCAGGACTCTGCAGGGATTGGATTTCATTCACCAGCTTCGGGGAATGGAGCTCATCCAGTTCTACGACTTTGGGATGGCTCTCAAGGATGGCAAACGCCACCCCATCCGCGACTGGTCCTTCTACATGGACATCGAAAACGTGACGGCGATGCCGAAGACAGGTGGTCGGGCTCATGAGGCAGAGTTCGAAAACCTGACGCCAGTCCTTCGCGATTCCGTACCTGCAGACGGATATCTGGAAGCGATCAAGGACCTCTACCGTCAGAGTGAGGCGTTTGACACGAAGTATATTTCGCCAGCGAATGACGAGAAAACTGAAGATAGACATGCCGATTCTGAGATGCCAGACATTGTGACGCCTGCGGCGAGACACAACACGACAGATTCTCGGGCGGTAACTGGCGTGGAGAAAGAGGAAGAAGAAGACGAAGACGGCGACGTTGAGACGGTGGAGCAAGAACATGGCGATGTTGAGATGCTAGACATCATGACGCCTGCAGAAAGACGCATCGCGACAGCATCTCGGGTGGTGACTGGTGCGCAATACTCCAATGGCTGTAGGAAGACTGCTGCCACTGCCTCAGAAATGGGATACGACAGTACCGAAGATGACCCGGGCTCCGAGGATAACGATGCCACTCCGAAAGCGAAGGTGCCAAGCGCTCGCTTGCGATCGGCGAGCTCGAATGCTTATGCGAGTAAAGAAGACGGTGTCGGGAGCGACTACGGTGATGAGGTTTCCGTGGCGGGGTCGAGTGAAGAGAATCCTATTGACTTGGACGACTTCGTTTCTGAAAGGACACCACGGTCGACCTGTGAGCCGTCTGTGCTAGGATCTATAGGCCCACATTCGCCCCGGGAAAGTGAGAGATCTTTCGGCAGCGGCAACGGCCTCTTCGTTTCCTCATCAACAGTGCCTTGGCCCCGCGCCCAGCGCGAGTCCACGGAGATGACTGAGACGCTACGGAACAGGGGATTCGAGGTTTCTGCAATACGAGAGACCATTGACTTGACTGGAGTCGAGGATGAGCCCTCGTCCATGAGTACCGGATACCCAAGGTCGTCTCAAACCAGTTCCACTCAGCAAACGCTCCCTCTGTCCGCCGCATTTGGCCCCACGGGACAGCCGAGTCAGCAGAAACTGACTCACAGACGTGACGATAACGAAAACGAAGAATTCCACTTCGGAAAGAAACCTCGGCGACAATAGTCTTCAGATCGAGCGTTTTATTCTTTCCGACCTAGGCTAAAGGATGATCATTTTTCGTCTTGGCGTTCCTCACAATTTATCCAGCCTTAGCCCATAATGAGCAACCACAATATTTGCGTATCTTGCGTTTCGGTAGCGGCATACCACTTTGATGACAATTGGGTTTCACTTCAATACCCAAGAGCTTGCTTTGCGGTGCTCGACGACAACTATTTCTTCGATCTTCGACATATTGGCGAGAGTACCTAGGTTGCAGTTGGGTTTGATGATTTCCAGCATACTAGACGCGGTATGAAAAGCGGTTTGCGATCTCGAAAGTTGGGTTATCGACAACTTGTGAGCCGTTTTGGAGTGGCCAAGCAGTCCGCAAGCAATAATATTAGACAGAGCCCCCGTCTGATCTTCTATGGGACTACGCCACTTGGTTGGCATAGGCAGAGAGAAACCCAATAGCAATTGAACTTTCTTGAACTGGTGGTATACCAAACTCCGTGAAGATAAATCAAAAAGTGATCTTGGTGCCCTGGAAGGCAGCCATAGTCTGCTCTTCTTTGGCCTTTTTCCTCGCCTGCCAACTGGGATGCAGAACACCCTCATCATCCCTCTTCGGGGGCAGCTTCGGTTTCCCCTCGGGAACGGCAGCCCTCCGGCCCTCGTCTCTTTTACTCCCCTGCTTGGCGGCCAACGGGTTGGACACGCCCTTCTTCCACGGCTTCCGCGGCCCGTCCTCCTCCCCACCGACGGCACCCCTCTTCATGTCCCACCCGCTATCCCGCGCGCCGGTTCTTTGCGCGGTAGCCTGCTTCTTAACGTGGTTCGCCTGAGCGCCGTACTTCTTCTCCCAGATGGCCTGGCGTTGTTTCTGTCCCAGGCGCTTCTTAGGCGGCGCAAGGTCGAGGTCCGACGCCTCGGACTCGGAGTTGGAGATGTACCCGCCCATGAGCGAGGGCAGGAACGTCGTCTCCCCCGGCCGTCCGGTGGGTTTCTTGGCGCGGGCCTGTTTCTTCTGTTTGCGCGATGCCGGTTCGGGGGAGGGGGAGAGGGAGACGTTGGCGGCATTAATGCGCCGTTGTCTCTCCGAGTCCATTCCGCTGTCCGAGTCATCTTGGCCGACCACGTCCTCGTCCTCTCCTTCTTCGTCTTCGTCGCTGTTGCTGTCGCCTTCTGTGGTGTCTCCGTCTGCGAATTCGCTCAGGAGGGCCTGGTATTTCGCTTTCAGATCCTCGTGGCCGCTCCCGTCTTCCGAATCCGAGCTGCCGAGCATGGCCTCAAACTTGGCCACGACCTTTTCCTCACCCTCCTCGTCAAGCTCGACCTCTTCGATATCCTCGTTCTTCTCCCCGTCGGAGGCGCCGCTCTCGGGAGGGATCTCGTCGTCCATCTCGTCAAATGGGTTCTCTTCCTCGCTGACCTCGACCTCGGCCTTGGCAGACACATTCTTCGCGTCAACCATCTTTGTCTTCTTCGCTTCTCTGGGCTGGTCTTCCACTGTCTCATTCTTATCTTCGGCTGCGGCCTTTTTTCCCTTCTTCTTCTTTTCCGGTATGGGGACGTTCAGGATCAGGCAAACGCCTCGGACCGCCTTCTCGATGGCTTCCCGGACATGGACACGGTTGAACAGGCCGCTGGTGACATTGTGCAGGGCGGCTTTCTCGTCATCGGACAGGTCTGGTTTAGGAACGCCCTGCTTGATCGCTTCGGGAAGGGCAGGGCTTTCGGCGATTTGCTTGACTTTGAGGAGTGAGGAGTGGAGGTGGGCATCGGCGGTCTGTTGAAGATCAAGAGACTGAAGGATATGTCAGCGATACTGGGATTTAATAGGCGCACTTAGAATTGCACGCACCTTGAGCACAAGAATCTCGCGCTCCAGTCTCTTGACCTTTTCGGGCGTCGCCTTGTCGTCGCGTAAGCGTTTGCTGTACCGTTGACGCTCTAGTCCTTTTGCGCCCTTCAGGGCACGGAATATCTCTTTCCTGTAGTCGGCGAGCTTCTGCTCAATATCATCCTCGCGCGATCTCTTTCTCTTGACCATTTTAGCGGCGGTCTAGTTGTGTCTGGTCTCTTTCGCTACCGTTCGAGGGGGAGGTGGCTGTCGGGAGCTTTAATGCTGGCCGGCGGAAAACAAAAAAAATTGTGGTTCGGACGCCGAGTAGAAGACAATCGATAAGACGGCATACATACCTAGTTAGTTACCTACCTACCTAGGTACCTACCTACCAGTGCTACCTATGTAATACTAATTAATGGGTCGCTACTTGTGGTAATGCCCGGTCAAAAATGGAGACATAAACCTTGTTTGTATCTGATTGGCGGCTATGGTCGGCGCAGCGGCATGGATGACGTTCCTTCTTTGGAGGGGCATCCAAAACACCCCGCCGTTGCAGATACCTACCAGTGAGCCTCGGTGATTGTGCTTCTTTGTTTGTGAGATTAGTTAGCCTTGTTAGGAACCCATTTAATAGCTAACAGACACAGACGTAAGCCACGAACAAAGTATGGCGGAGAGCAAGACCGAATTGGCTGCTCTTGGAGCTGGCACTCTGTTCGGGGTCAACGGCATGGTTGCTGTCATCACGGGCGGCGGTTCCGGTAAGTGCTTGATTCGCCGAGTCCTCGACGGAAGCTGATAAAAGCGTAGGCATCGGCCTGATGATGGCCAAGGCCCTAGCAGTCAACGGCGCCGAGAAGGTCTACATCCTGGGCCGGCGTAAGGAGGTCCTGCAGGAGGCTGCGTCTTCCGTCGGACCCAATGTCGTGCCGTTGGTCTGCGATGTGACTGATAAATCCAGCCTCAAAGAGGCAACCGCCGTGATCGAAAAGGAAGTCGGCTTCATCAATCTCTTGGTCTGCAATGCCGGTGTCGGTGGGCCCCAAGTCAAGGCTCCTTCGGCAGAGATGACGGCTGCCGAGTGGGCTGAGCAACACCTTGAACACGACATGTCCGACTACACTCGAACCTTTGACATTAATGTCACCTCGGTGTGGTACACGACCATGGCATTTGTTAAGCTGCTGGACTTCGGCAACAAGAAGGGGAATCTTTCGCAGACCTCGCATGTTGTCTCGACCAGCTCCATTGCTGCCTTCAACAAGAATGCTCCCGGTGGTTGGGCATACGGTCAGTCCAAGGCAGCCGCAACTTTGCTCATTAAACAGCTATCAAGCAACCTACCTCGCTGGAACATCAGAGCGAATTGCATCGCCCCTGGCTGTGAGTCTTCCCTCGGGCCTTATAAGGCGGGCCGAACTGACATACGAGTAGTGTTCCCGAGTGAGATGTCTGCGCCCATTACGAAACTCTACAGCAACGACGGCAGCGTCCCCAAAGAGATGGTGCCCCTGCAGAGGATGGGCGACACTCAAGATCTGGCGGGTGCAATGCTGTACCTTGCATCCCGAGCTGGGGCCTACTGCAATGGCACGATCATAACGGTCGATGGCGGTCGACTTGGAAACTTCCCCACCACATGGCTTGCCTAGGTTTGAGTGGGCGTAAGTAGATACGTGCTTTACTTGCTTGATAGATAAGAAGGCGGCCAAGACCCTGGTCTAAAGGAACGATCTTGGGCACTAGGTAGACGTGTCCGACTACGGATCGATTGTTAATGAAATGTATGCTGCAAACGAGCGCCACAAATGATGTTTGACAACGTTTGACTTCCATGACTCCATGTCATTTAGGGCTGTATGTGAACAAAACACGACCTTGGCTCGGTGCGGTCCGTCGGTGAGAGGGGGGAACTCGGTGGAGTGAATAGGTGGAGACTGGAACCAGACGCCGTAGGTAGGAAGGTAAGTAGGTAAGTAACCTGATTTCGGAAATACACCGGCTAGCGCGCCTGGTATGCATCCCAACACACCTTGAATTACCTCCACGTACTTAGAAAGAGGGGCAAAACGCAGAACGGGCGTGAAGACGAACGGTACGAATACAAGTACAGTCGAAGAGCCCAACTGACCGTGATCCAGCCTCCCCCACATCCTGCTCCCTGCCTTGTCCGGCTAGGCTCATGCAAGTGGCTTTAGCCTTTGGGCGCGCGACACCTCGTCTCTGACTCTGGTCGCTTTGCCGCTTGCTTGCTTGCTTAAGCTGCGCGAAGCTTTGGGCCTCGTCGCGATCCGGCTCCAGAGTCGCTTTTGTGCTCATTTTTCTTGACGTGTTGCCTTCTTGGTTGCGACCCTGCCCGTCACCCGTTTTCAGGCATCAGTTCTTCATCTCACCTCCCCCAAAACTATGGTCATTTGGGCAAGAAAACGCAGACCAAAATGGACGGAGACTGGGACGAGGTGAGTCGGATCCCATTGCCTTACCTATCGTCGACTCTTGCGACGCATCCTTCTCTCGGCATACGCGCCTCAGCTCTAGTTGCCCACCAGGTGCACCCTTGCGTTCGGCGCCATCGCCTGCACGCGCACTGCACTGTTTTCCCGTATCGCGCACTTGGCTAACCGCCTGCAATGTCTACAGGTCGCTCGCATCCCCTTTCCGCCTCCGGGCGTCCATGCCATGGCGACGCCCGTGACGACCATGACGTTCGACATAGCACAGGACCTGCTGTGGACCGGGAACGACTACGTATGAGCCATTCGAGCCAGCCTTCATCGCGAACGCATACTGACGAGGCTCTTAGGGGCGCGTCACTTCCTTCTATGGCAGCGAGCTGCAGCGATACACCTCCTTCAAAGCGCACACGACACCCGACGGCCCTGTGAGGCAAATCCTCGTCAACGACAAAGGCGTTGTGGTGCTGGGATCGAGGGATATACACATGGCCTCCCGAAAGGGCCCACCGATATGGCATATTAGGTGCGAGACCTATGCTCCGACTGCTGCGTCACTGCCTGACACTGTCAACACAGACACGATGATATGAAGGACTTACGATGCATGAGCTTTACGTCCAAGGGGACGTCTGAAATTCTAGTGGCCGGATTCCAGGACACCATGTTCGTCGTCGACCTTGCCAAGGGCGAGGTCGTCAAACAGGTTTGTCCGGCATACATAAGGCAATACGGCCGTCTTGCTGATGATGATGATGATGACTCTAGGTTCCGACTGCGCACTCATATAAAGTCATGAAACGAAGCAGATACATCTGTGCTGCCACCAAAGACGGCACGGTCGACCTGATTGATCCCGTCAACTTCTCGGTTGTGAAGAGCTGGAGCGCTCACTCGGCCCTCATCAGCGACATGGACGCCCAGCACGACTTCATCGTCACCTGCGGTTATTCGCTGCGCCAGGGCCAGAACTACATGCTGGATCCTTTCCTAAACGTCTTCGACATTAAAAAGATGTCATCAATGTCGCCCATTCCCTTCCCCGCTGGCGCCGCTTTTGTCAGGATGCATCCGAGAATGTCCACAACAAGTATCGTCATGTCTCAGAGTGGACAAATGCATGTTGTTGACCTGATGAATCCAAACACTAGCAATGTACGGCAAGCCAACACCATGACATACCTTACCATGTTCGAAATCGCACCATCCGGGGAGGCGGTTGCTTTGGCGGACGCAGAATACAACATCCACATCTGGGGTTCTCCATCGAAACTCCGCTTCGTGGACTTTGCGTCACAGACAGAGTTCGCGACCCCCGAAGAACCACTGCCTCCCATGGAGTGGACTGCTGATACGTCAGTAACTCGTGCTTTCAGAGTGGTTCGCCTATTGTTCCTGGTGCTGACCTACTGCCAGACCTCTCAACTCCGTCGGCATGCCGTATTACAGGGAGGTCTTGCTGTCCGCCTGGCCAGATCTCATCTCTGACGTTGGAGCTCCCCCTACCAAATTGGAACCCCAATTCGTTGCGGGTCTCAAGCAGTCGGAGCTGGGCTTGTATGGACGCAACACCCGGGGCCTTCGAAGAAACCAAGTTGAAGACACCCGGAATCTGGACAAAGGCAACGCCTCGGGAATTTTGGCGCCCAAATTCCTCAGCGAAAAGGCGAGAGAGTTTGCCAAAACACCGGTTGGCAATGCGAGCGGCGATGATAAGGTCGATGACGTTGGCAATTCTCTTGCGCAACTGGACATCGATCCCACGAAAGCAGAATGTCCTCCAATGTACCGCAATGTCGAGATTAAGTACAGCAAGTTTGGCGTCGATGACTTTGACTTTGGGTATGATAAAACCTGTTTCCCACCTCCAAACGTATTGTTTGCTCACACCCGTTAGGTTCTATAACAGAACGCACTACTCCGGACTCGAGATCCACATTGCAAACTCCTATGCAAACTCGCTGCTCCAGGTCATGCACTTCACACCTCTGATTCGAAACATGGCGCTCCAGCACGCAGCCACCGCATGCGTCGCTGATACCTGCTTGTTATGCGAGTTGGGTTTCTTGTTCGACATGCTCCAGAAAGCTGACGGGTCTATTTGCCAAGCAACCAACATGCTGAAGACTCTCAGCCACCACCCCCAAGGTTAGTGTTTCTCTCTTTCTCTGAAACTATGAACAAAACAAAAAGTTATTTGGGAAGCACAACAAAAGAAACTAACTTGTGGGTAGCTGGTCCACTTGGTCTTCTCGAAGAAGATCCCAATGGGTCTACTTTGACAGTGATGTTGCAGGGCCTGACGCGGTTTCTCTTGGACAAGATCGTCCAGGACTATCGATCTATCCCACCCGGCTCGAACGTCATGGAGCAGGTATGTGACAAGCGGATCTGTTGAATGCCAAAGCAACTGACCATTCCAAGATGCTTGCGACGTCAGCGACAAGTTCAATTCGATGCATGAACTGCAGAAGCGAATATACTCGACCTGGATCCACCTATGTGAACGACTTGATGTATCCGCAAACAACAGGGGTGAGTATAAGTCCTTACTTTTGCAAGTCGTCGACCCCTGGGTGGCTCTTGTTGGCCGGAGCAGGTGATGAGGACACTTTGCGTGCTGAGCTCCGAAATGTTTGCCAACGGCCCGCTTTCGGTTCATACCACTAATCGCGCATAGAAGAATCCGAGCCGCAATCAGAAACCACCAAAGGTGACGTTTTCGCAAATCCTTAAATCAAGCGTCGAGAGGGAAACAACGTCCAAAGGCTGGTGCAGTCGATGCCAGCGTTATCAGACCATCGCAACTCGGAAGACGATCCATAATATTCCCGCAGTATTTATGCTGAATACTGCAGTCGGAAACGCAGAACAAAGGCGTTACTGGTCCACACCGGGCTTCCTCCCCGAGGAGATTGGCGTCATAGTAGACCACGGCCAGTTCTTCTGTTACGAGGGAGAAGACCTGAAGCTCCATCTCCAACGTGGAATCCACAACATCACTGTGTATTCGCTTGTCGGAATGGCCATGAATATCGACCCTGGCCCGGGTCAGAAGCCCCACTTGGTCGCCATGGTCAATGGTAAGATGTTCCTTTCGTTCGTGTGAAACCAAAGCTGACTACGATGCAGTCGCCCATGCGCAGCCCACAGCACCGGAGACAAGCCAATGGCATCTCTTCAACGACTTTCTTGTTCGTTCCGTGAGTGCTGAGGAAGCACTCTCGTTCCACCCCAGTTGGAAAATGCCGTCGGTCATAGCATTCCAAGTCAAGGAGGCGAACAACAAAATCGACATGGGATGGCAAAAGAACATCGACACCTCGCTGCTATACGAGGACAAAAAGTTTGAACCCCTTGAGTGTTTCCCGGTCACAGATGGATCGCTGACCACTGCTAGCCCCCATCTCGATGGCAAGACTTATCGCGCGCTCGACCCGGCCAGTGAACAACCCGGGCCTGACAGCATTATAGCCCTAGACACCGAGTTTGTTGCTGTTCGCCAGCCCGAAATTGAGATGAACTCGGATGGCGAAAGAGAAACGATCCGGCCAATAGTATACGCTCTTGCGAGAGCTTCCGTCGTCCGTGGCCAAGGAGAGGACGAGGGTCTTCCCTTTATCGATGATTACATCTCCATCAGGGAGCCCATTGTCGACTACCTGACGTCGTACTCTGGTATTACCCACGAGGACCTCGACCCCCGCGTATCGAAACACAACCTGGTGCCCCTGAAGGTTGCGTACAAGAAACTCTGGATCTTGTTGAACCTCGGGTGCAAATTCCTGGGCCACGGCCTCAAACAGGACTTTCGCGTGATCAATATACATATCCCACGGTCTCAGGTCATCGACACCATTGACCTGTTCTTCTTGAAGTCTCGTCTGCGGAAGCTCTCGCTGGCGTTTCTGGCGTGGTATCTACTAAAAGAGGACATCCAGCTGGAGACTCATGACTCGATCGAAGATGCCCGAACGGCGCTGAAGCTGTACCGGAAGTACTTGGAGTTTGAAGACGCGGGTGTACTGGAGCCAATGCTGCAAGACATCTACCGTGCTGGACGAGACGTCAACTTCCGACCTCCTGCTAGAAGCGGACAGGCTGCGGATGTCCAGAGGACAGACACGCCACCTCCCCTGCCTACCGATGGAACAGCAGTAACACCGTCGACACCGGGTGCTCCTAGTATTGGACCATCGTCGAGTGGTGGGTTCGGCGCGGGTTCGACTTGGACGCCCGGAAAGGGGTCACCGCTTCGATGAGGCGGAAGATGTCACTGAAAGCCCAACCAGCGGTCGGTTTAGGGGGCTGCTTCTGTAGGTTTCGAGGACCGCTAGGATCAATAGAAGACTTTTTGGACTTGATGTGACGGGGTTGTCGCTCGCCATGACTGTGTCGTTGCTGGAAGAGACATGTTCTTGTCGCCGCCATCTCCGCGTGATGGCTTGTTTTCGATGGGTTCTTGGATGGACCCATGTGATGCATCTCCAAAAGAACAGTTTGATGGAGATTGGGTGTTGGGAAACCTTTACGCTTATCAGAAGGTGGTCTGGGCCGGGCTCAATTTGGTTGCGGAGGAAGGAATCCAGCTCTCGATGAGCAGTGACTCCATCGTTACTGACCCGATTAAGGTACAATTACACCAGAACGAAGCCGGAAGGCTCGGGATTGGCGGGGGCATATTTCAACATCAACGCAGGCCCTATTGCTTGCCCCGGCGGTTTTCTATTCCCAACAGGCGCTATCATCCCAGACCGAAACCCGGCGTTTTCTCGGCCAACTTTTACGATGCCCGCAACGCGTCGATGTTGCGTCATCAAGCCACTCGTGTGGAGTGATGCAGCGGAACGCAGAGTCATCCTCATATGAATTTTGCAATGGCATCTCGTCTGCGCGACGCTTCATCGATGATTACCAACGACCGACATCATTGCCCGACGACGCTCGCTCGCACCGCCCACGATCCCGCGCGTGCCAAGCGGTATTTTCGCCTACAACGCGTCGCCAGTCGCCCCGACACGTATTTTTCATCGAGAAAATTTCCATACAGGTTCATCTGTGCTTTATATACCACAATACACGCTTTCCGCCATCTTATCCCAACTACACCCCCTTGTAATCGTCCCTTTGCCTCGATTTCAATACAGAACGCGCCCCCACGCCTCGACCCGATTCGGCCTAGCCCGGTGATCTGTCATTCTCCGTTCTGCCTCTTTGAGCCTAGTGTTCAGCCCTACGATATGATTTAAGCTTATTTTCACCCTTGCATGCGACTTTTCAGCCAATCAAAGCTTGATGATCCGGGTCGCGACCCTGCTGGTGCCAAGCCTATTTATTCCCCCCTCCTCTACCCCCCCACAACTTCCCTCCTCCTTCTCTCTTCACGGTTTGACTGTTGATTTGCTTCTGGCTCTAGCTATGATGTCTTCTCACTTCTCGCCTGCGTCGGATCCCGCCCGCCCGTCTGAGACCGGTCCGGATTCCAGGGTTAAAGTCCCTGTCAACACCAGCTCGACTTTTGTCGCCTCGCTCGGTTCCCTCGCCCTCCTGTTCGTCGCTTTGGCTGCGTCCTACCTTCGCCCTCTTCTCGCTCCCGTTTGGGAACGGATCAGGTATGTTTCCTCGGGTGAAACCTTGCCTTGCCTTGCCTTTACTGACCTTGTCCTCCTCTAGCGGTCTCCTCTTCGCTCCGACGCCCCCTGCGATGCCTGTCGGTAGCTCGTCTCCTCGTCAACACCAGACTGGAGCTACTCGACCCTCGATCACGGCGCCTTCTTTCTCTTCTCTTGGTGAGTCCTCTAAGGGCTTTTGTGCGCGGTTCACTGCGCCTGTTCTCCCTTTCTGTACCCCTTCCCGTCTGTCCCCTCGAGCGTTCACGCTCAGTATGTCTCATTACATGGGTTCTCTTCCTCGAAGGAGCCCTTCCCTTTCCTTTTCATCTGCTCCTTCCCCGTCTGTTTCTGTTATTTCTTCGCGCCGCATTGATGAGCCCTTTGATGATTCTGTTTTCCATCCCAGCCCTGCCCCCGACTTTGATCAGCTTATAGCATTCGCCGATCGGCAGATCAGCAAGGCACGCGAGGCTCGTCTTCGCCAGCCTTGTTCTTTGCATTCTCTTCCTTCTTCCCCTGTTGTTTGTGTTTCCTCTGAGTCTTCTTTGATTTCTCCCCCTTCTTGTACCCCTCCCCCTTGCGAGATGGATACGATCGATCGAAGTGTTGAGCGCATGCGCCTTCGGGCAATTGAACTCGACCGCGATTGTGACTTGAAGCTTGCACAGCTTAAAGCTCTTGTGGCCAGTGGCATACCGACGAAGCCGTCGATTGATAAGAGTGACGACTACTCCACCGACTCCCCAACCCCTCACACCATCTCGAACTGGGATTCCACCCTCGTGGAGGATCGCCTCAGTTCGTACTCATTCACGCGCATGCCCACCCCCTCGGCACACATCCCCGCAGCCTTGGCTGAATGGGATACTTCGTCGCCGTCTACCCCCGCTGCTTCTGTTTATTCTGCTGCTTCTTTTCATCCCCTCCCCGCTACCCCTGTTGCTGCTGCTCCTCCCTTCTCCTTTTCTCCTGACCCAGTTCTTCGCAAGTTTCCGCGGAAGGTTACTGAAGCTCACTTCGCCGTGCGCGGTGAGGAGCTTCCCCCTTCTTGGATGCCGCCCTTTGGCCCTGTTTCTTCTGTTCCTCCTGTTGCTTCTATTTTCCCCCTCTCCATGTCTCCTGACCCAGTTCTTCGCAAGTTTGCGCGGAACGTTACTGAAGCTCACTTCGCCGCGCGCGGTGAGGAGCTTCCCGCTTCGTGGACGCCCCCCTCCTTTGCCCATGGCAAGCCCGGTCCCTCAAAGCTGTCGCAACCCCTTCCTGTGTCCCCTCCACCCCCGCGCCGCCTTGTTTTCATCAGGAGACGCTCTCGTCGTGCTGGTCGTCTGTTCTGATTCCCGATTCATGTTTCCTGTTTCGTGTTTCTATTTCCTGTTCTCTGTTCCTTTTGTGCCTGTAGTCGCTCTTTGTACGCCACCCTCCCCCAACATGTCGATAGCATGAATATAATCAGTCCGTTGTTGCGTGAGGGTAATTGTACATCAACCACTGTAAAAAAGAAATTAAAAAAGAAAAAAAAAGTCTGTAACCGGACAGACAGACAATCAAGAAGGTAAGTTCTTCCCCATCAACTAACAAGACTTTCATTCGCTGACTTCGAGTGCACACATCATCCAAGTTAAAGGCATGGACAGAAAGGTAGGAAACTCCCCACCCCTAATTCTTCGTCTTGAAGGTGGCTAACATGATGACACATATTCGCCTGCTCTTGTGGACAGGCACGAAAAGGTAAGCGACTCCTCTCCTAGCTATTCTTCTCCAGGGTGACTAACATGATGATACACATATTTGCCTGTTCTCGTGGACAAGCTCGACGCAGGAAATAAGTAAGTGACTCTTCTCTTCTGCAGAGGCATCGTTATTGACTAACTCGATCTGAACCATGCGCTTGTGCTCGTTTCATATCGACGACTGGATAGAAAGTAAGTGCCCCCTCCCCCCTTCCCTTTCCCATACTCAGCTGCCGACACCAACTAACCATTTGGCGATTGCTCTCCGAGACGACGCCTCCATGCGACATGCCAATTTATTCTCTCCCTGCACCGTGATTGCGCTGATGCTTGTTATTATGCCCATCTTCCGCCCATGTGCATTCCCTTCACGGTGGTTTTCTGTATACGCGTCACGCCCCCAATGTCCAGACCAGAATCGTTTTCACGCGGCTTCCTTGGCAGGCCCAGTGTTGATGCTATTCTTCAGTAAATTCTCCATCCGCAGTTGCTGTTGCAATTGTCACGGCTGCAAATCATGCTGTGAAAACCTGACTTTGCACAACTGGGACTGAGATGGCTACCAAGGTTCCAGTGCCACGCCACAAGCAAGGTTAGGCCACCATGAGTGCATGCGCAAGTTGTCTGTCTGCAGGCCAGACATCCATGGTACTTGCAAAGTATGATGCGGCGAGAGGAGATAGAATCAACAACACCGTCTTCGTGATAGGGTATTGTGACCTACAGTGACTATGTTTGGTGACAGTGCGTCAGGCTTCGACACGCCCTAGTAGATGCTCGTCCAAAGCTGCTCAAGCGTTCCAGATCCGGACGGAGAGCGGTATTGGACTCGAGGAGTGTTTACGCGGCGGGTCGATATGACGTAAATCTATATGATGCTCTTTGAAAAGGATGAACCCCGTAGAGCGTGGCAGCCTGGAGCAGCAGGACTCGTTCGAGCGGCACCTGTTCTAAGCAGACATGCAATCTTCCGTCTGGAAGACAGCGACGATGCAGAAAGACCCACACGCAGTCGTTGATGTTCCTTGGTCAGTGTCAGCTCGGGCATAGGACGCGGAGACCGAGCCAGGTCGCCGGAGAAGGAAGGAAGGAAATGCCTCAAATGCGGTGCCCAGGCTGCTTGCAGGCTCCGTGAAGATGAGTGTGCGGCGAGACGCGCGATAAGGAAAGCATCAATCACATCATAGCCGAGCCATGATGCATCCCTGGCCAGCCATACATACATACGTAAGCCAGGAAAACGACTACACCCCCTTCCCTTCCCTTCCCCTCCTCCAGGGCGTCCGATAGGATGTTGAGAGGCTCGGATCAATCATGACTTGGGGAATGAAACGGCGAAAACGGGTCGAGGCAAAGACGAGGGTCTTCGGCTCAGGGTCAAGAGACACGCGGGTGCATCCGGGATGTGGTTGGGTGGGTCGGCAATCAAAGCCAAGCAAGCACCAGGCAGGGGAGGGCACAGAGACGTGGAGCAGCAAAGGACGAGGGAGGTCCATTTTGGGTTCGATTCGAGTACCCGATCTAGGTCCTGCTAGGTACTTTGACTGTCGACGCGGTACGGTACGAATGCAGAGGGCTTGCGGCGCATCAACGAGGTCGTTTGGAATACAGGGTCCGAGACGGGGTGCGCCGAAGCGGCGCGGGCGTTCCCACTGGCAGGCTGCTTCTCATTGCTCTGGAGGTGGGTGGGTGTACCTAGGTTTTGTAGTGTGTTGGCGGAGCACGAAATGTGTCGTAGGGCGACCGACTTGCAGGCTTGATTGAGGGTGTGCGTGGGATGATGAGTAGGGGTTGAGGTTCCTCGAGGTGGATGGAAGTCGCTTCGTTGGGATGCGGATAGGATAAGATAGGATAGGTAGGTAGGTACGGAGTGGAGTAGGTACGGAGTATGTAGGGCTGTGAGGTGGGTAGGCACTCTGTACTCGGTGGCTCAACAGGTTCATAGGTAGGTAGGTACGATATATGCGTGTCTCTCGTGCTAGAGGATGGATGGTGGGAGATGGTAGAAGGAAGGGGATAACATCTCATCTCTCGGAGGGCGAGGGGTCCCTGGGTAATTCTAACAAGATGCCTTATGCCTTACGAAAGACATGGTGGGCTCGGGACGAATGGTGTAGCCCCAACGGACGGGTCCAACAGGGCTTTGGTAGTACCTAAAAGGCTTGCTTCCTGCGCTCCTCGGTGAGATTCGGTGTGGGAGTGGTGAGGACAAGATAAGATAAGATACTTGTTAGGTAGGTAGGTGTTGACTGGGTACGTACTGGATGGGGATGATCCGTACACCTACCTGGTCTGTGTGCTGGTCCGTGTGGCGGTGCTGTCTAATTACGGAGTACCCCGCATTCTCGTCGCAGCAGGTTGCAGGAAGAGGAAAGAAAGACGGCAGCACATGACGGCTGCGGTGCGCCTGCGTCGCCTTGCCTTGCCCTGCCTCGTCTCGTCTGGTCTGGTCTGGTCTGTAATCCATCCATTCATTCATTTATTAATTCTTATGCCATGCTAAGTATGCTATGCCTGCCCCTCGGCTGCGTGACGTGATGTGACGTGACCTCTCTTACTAAAGTAGCCCAACTCTGAGCCAGTTCCCTTGTTGGACTAAGAATGGAATGGACCAACGGCTTGATCGGCATCGTCGGGGCTTTCACTTGTAGGCGTACCGTGCTAAGGTTGTCACATAATACATACGATACGCCATCCACCACAGTGTACTAGTGTAGTAATTATAATGTATTTGTTGTGTGTATACTTGGGTTGGTTACTTCTTCAGCCGCCTATACCAACCACATCTTGTCCGCTTGATCAACGAGCCAGCCATCTACCTTCTTCGCCTTGATGCTCACTCGCCTGCTCGCCATCCATCAAAGTACCCCCCATCCATCTGTCCATCCATCTGTCCATCCGTCCGTCCATCCATCCGCCCCCCTCGGTCACGTTGATGCATGTGGTGTGCCGGAACACACACCAACAACCCCGCATCCGGACGGCACCAGAACGACGCGACACATAATGCGCCCTGACCTCGCAACCACGACCTCCCATCGGGACTTATCCAAGCCCTCATTGGCGCGCCGTCGAGAGCCAGGGACAGCGGCGTCTGGACGGGGGGGGTGGGAAGCTTTTTTCTGGGGCTGTCGACAGACATCTGCCTTCCTTCCTTTCGTCCTCTGATCTGGGACGGGGACTACCTACTGTACTGTAGCACCAAGTAGTTCCTCACTCATTGTGAACTGGCAAACCGACAATCCATCCATGCCTGACTACCTAGGCGGCTACTTGTCTGTCCGCCAACACCAAGTATCCATCTTGTCCATGTAGCAAAGGCGTGGGCGTATGTGCGTGCGCGTGTGTGTCTTCGTCATAAATATCACCCACCACTGCCTCGACTCCGCACGAAAGAGAGGTGGTGGTGCTCGACTTCTCTCTATACTCATCATAACTCTCCCATACAACGCACGCCGGGTACTCCTGTGACGGCCACTCCTCTCAGCTGTGCGTCTTCGGGTTAACACGCGAAGCTTCTTCTTCCTCCATCGATCGGTCTAAAGAAAGCCTCCGTCATCCGCCGATACGCAAACGCAAACACTTGCTTCCCTCACTGTTGCCCTTTGACGATTAACAGCCTCCATCCCTCCACCCCGCCTTCTTCTGCTTGCTTGCTAGCTAGGCTAGCCCGTCCACACTACGCAGGCCCAGCTACTGCCGAACCTAACTAACCTCCTTGACCGTCCCGGGAGGCACCTGACATCTCGGCCGTCTACCTACCTACCTAGGTAGTCAATTCCCCCTCCCGTCAGCCCATCAGAAAGAAAGGAGAGAAACAACCAAGTACCTACCTACTCAGCCCCGACTACCCATCTTTACCGTCTTCACAAGCTTCACTTCATCGACCCTCGACCCTCAACCCTGACCTGGTTGTCTTCCTTGTCGCAACTTGCTCGTTTCTCCCATCTTCATAGCAAGCCATAAGAAACCCAACCCAACCCTACCCTTCTGGTATCCTCATATCTCAGCTTTGCTCCCCCCCAAACGGCACGCAACCTCGAATAAAACATTACAACGCCCACCCGACACCTTTATTGAGTCCGACAAACTGTAGTACACGCACTCTTTCGACCTTCGCAATAAGACATCGTCTCGCTCCAAAGTAAGTAGGCAGCTAGTCGTTTGAGCTTTCGAGGTCCTCTCCTTTCTCCCTCACTTTTTCTTCCCTTCGTTTTATTGGGGAAGCGAGGCGTTCAACAAGGGCGCCCAGCTAATAAGCCCCCCTCCTCATCCCCATCTCTCTCTCTCTCTCTGGTCGGCCTTGCCCTCTTTCTCCCCTTCTCCCCACCCCCACCCCCGCTGCGGCTTTGCTCCTTGGAGCCGGCTGGCATTCTGTTTCTGCATAGTGTGCACTCCGAGACCTCCAGACCCGTTCTCTCCGTCAAACATCGCGTCGTTCGACCGCTCTTCTACTTACATGGGGACGCGCCCGTTACCTTAACCACGGCTGCATCCACCCGGACTTACACACCCCCCTGCCCTGTCCCTATCTTTTCCGATGTCATACCCCTCCCCTCCACCCCACCATTACCGCCCTCCTCAGCACCTGCCCAGCCCAGGCCGACGAGACCCGGGACCGTCACCTCGGCCGCGGCGTCGTCTGGCTCGGCCTGACCCCAGCCATTATCTTGTTCTGCGCCGGTGCACATTACACGCCTACACGCGCTAAGCTCTGCCTGCACGCCACCACTCGCTCGTCTGCATATCCATCCCTACCTACCTACCTACCCACCTACCCTGCTCATCGTGCGCCCGTCCGCGCATGTGGGACCTGCCAGCCAGCAGAAACAAAAAAATGTCGAATTGCGTCTTTGCGTCCCGTCGCATGCTTTTGTTGGTCCCCCACCGGTTGGTTGGTTGGTTGGTTCTACCTTGCTGGGGGACGGTGTCTTAGCAATGGCATTTACAAGTCACCCAGCGAGGGATGAGGGAGGAGGCCTCGTCCTTACTATAAAGCTACCTACCCGTGACACCTCGCTATCTGGATTTTGACTGACTGGCTACCTCTTCTCTTCTCTTTGATAGCTTCTTCCCTTCCCTGTTCAACCTCGTCGTCTCAGTAAACCGACCGCTTATACGCAGCCGCTCTCACACTACTCGACAACCTCCATTCTCCTCACACCGAGTCGGGTACTCTCTTGATCTTCACTCACATCCCCCCCGACCGCAATATGAGCTCTGGTTCCTTCAAGCAGGCTGCCGAGGCCGCCCGAACTCGCACATCCGAAGTCATGAAGGGGGACTCTGCCGCCGTCGCCAATGACTTTCTCCACACTCCTTTCATGAGGGCGGCCCTGCCCTTCATCAACGGCGGTATCAGTGGCATGGTTGCCACCACAGTCATTCAACCTGTCGACATGATCAAGGTTCGCATCCAGCTCGCCGGCGAGGGTGTCTCTGGAGGGCCCAAGCCTACGCCACTATCCGTCACGAGAGAAATCATTGCCAGCGGCAAGGCCCTTGACCTCTACACCGGCCTCTCTGCCGGTCTCCTGCGCCAGGCCGTCTACACAACGGCTCGTCTGGGCTTCTTTGACACCTTCATGGGCAAGCTCGGTCAGCGCGCCAAAGAACAGGGCAGCACCATTGGCTTCAAGGAACGCGCGACTGCCGGCCTCGCTGCCGGAGGCCTGGCTGCCATGTTGGGAAATCCCGCCGATCTGGCTCTCATCCGCATGCAGAGCGATGGACTGAAGCCCCTGGCCGAGCGCAAGAACTACAAGAGCGTCATTGATGCACTCACCAGCATTGCCAAGTCAGAAGGTGTTGGCGCCCTCTGGGCCGGCGCCGCCCCCACGGTCGTCCGAGCCATGGCCCTCAACTTTGGTCAGCTCGCCTTCTTCAGCGAGGCAAAGTCGCAACTCAAGCAGAACACGCAGTGGTCCTCTCAGGCCCAGACGCTCACTGCCAGCGCCATCGCCGGCTTCTTTGCCAGCTTCTTCTCCTTGCCCTTTGACTTCGTCAAGACCCGCCTCCAGAAGCAGTCCAAGAGCCCCGACGGCAAGCTCCCGTACAAGTCCATGGCCGACTGCTTCGCAAAGGTGGCCAAGCAGGAGGGCGTGCTGCGTTTCTACCGCGGTTTCGGCACATACTACGTCCGCATTGCTCCCCATGCGTAAGTGGACATTACCCGTTTCGCGTGGCGCCCATGTCGCGTTCGACTAGGTACCCTGACCTGTATTATTTATTTACTAACAATGTCGTGTGTCCGTCCACAGTATGGTAACGCTCATTGTCGCCGACTATCTTGGCTTCCTCACCAAATAAAGGCACAACGGTTGACACGAAACAAACGACGACACTTGCTCTCACGGTCGATCTCCATCCACATGGACCAATTGATTCTTGGCCATTCATTGGATTCTTTCTCGGAATGGATTGAAGCGCAGCAGAAGCCAGCCTCGCCTGATTCTTTTCCTTTAAAGATGGCCTTCGGGCACCACTGCCTCAGTCTTTTGAATTCACATTCCCTATCATCCCTGGCGCTACAGGTGTAATTGCAGTTTGTACTGGGTTTGTTTTTATACTTTTTTATACTTTTTTTTATTTTATGTTTTACTTGTTTCTCTCTCTCCCTCCCTCTCTCCCTCTCTCTCTCTCTCGGTATTCTCTAAGGTTTATACCATGGTCCTGAACAGGATGGAAGTGTGAGGGAGAGACGTATATAGTGTAGCACTGTCAACAATTGGCATTAGTTGCGTGTGTGCTACATGCACACCCTCTCTGTCGAGGGATTGCACAAATAAAGGAATCATTTCAACCAGGTCAATTGAGCTTGTGTTGGCATACATATTGCTTCTTTTTTGTTTTGTTTTGGGCATTACGGCATTGCCTACGTGAGTTTGTGTGTGAGTGTGATTGATGGGCTCTGTGCTCCCCAACAGTGTCTGTGACAGAGCGAGCTGGCATGTGTTTATTTTTTTGGTGAGATGCAATTTCCGGGCGCGCAAGCGGGGATGAGACGGATAGACCCGGCCAAAATGCCATGTTCCGTGGAATGCACCTCACCGAGCTCACCTGTTGGGCGCGGGGGGGGCGTGGGTGACCAAAGGGGGGGAGGGTCTCCAGTGGTGGTTCCTAAGCGCAACACTCAACGCCCTGAGTCTCGGAAATATCCTGCACTGGCTGCTGACGCCGTTGAAGGGCGCCGGATGGGGTTGTTTGGTGGATTCACTGAAAACCGCAGGCTTTTTGTCCACATTTGAATTGTTGTGTTGTTGTTGTTGTTGTTGTAGGTATCTGTGAGTGCTTTGCCTCAGTAGTATCTCTAACCAGCCAGCCTCAGCGTATTGTATTGTATGCCTCTTTCTTTCTTTCGCCTGCCACCCGCCCTGTCCCTACTACTCTGCCGCCTTGCCTTGCCTTCCCACCGTCCCTGCAGGATTCCGCAAGCTGGGTTTTTGTAGATGGTTGGAATAACACGCGCACACACGGAGATGCACACAAGAGTCGGTCCCGTTCCACCATCGGAGAGCACCTGACCCCGACAGACCCTGCTTCTCCTGTTTGAGCTGTGACGTAGTGCACCGGTGGTTGCTGGAAACACGCCATATTCACAGCCCAGACGAGAGGGCGACAAAGAAGGGGGGAAAAAGAAGAAAAAAAGAAACGCCGTGAATCCTCAGCACCCAAGGTGGCGCTGGCATGTGTTGCAACTGATTAAACCCGATGGGTTGTGTTTCGCTTGCTTTTTCTTCTTCTTCATCTTCCGTCCCTTATGTTTTGTTGATCGCCAGCCCAGCCCAGCCCAGCCCATCTAGTTAAATGGAATCGGGTCCCGGCCCATGTAGTCAGCCAGGCCACCCTACTCCTGGCTGGCGCTCAGGTCCGGATTCTTCTCCCACAAGTTGCGGAGGAGCGCCGTGACGCCCTCGTCCTCCTCGCCTCCCACCAGGCTCGATCCGCTCAGCCCCTGCACCCCGGTTCCCTCGTGCAGGGCTCGGCTGTTCTGGTGGTCGTCGTGGTCGGCCTCGTAGCTGGACCCGGCCCCGTTGGTCCGGATGGAGTATGTGCGGGGCGTCTCCGGTCTCCGGACGGATCCAGTGCCGCCGGAAGCGGCGGCTAGCGCCGACTCGTTGAGGCTCGAGTTCCGCATGTGCTGCTGCTGCTGCTGATGCTGCTGTCCCGGTACAACGCCTCCACGCATCGAGGCCGCCTTGCCGTTGCCGTTGGCGGTGCCGCTGCGGGGTATCCACTGGTTCTTGTTTGCGCGGTTCACCTGAACGAGACGGTCGAGCGACCGCACCACGGGATTCTGGAACCGGCGGACACTGAGGTACTCCATCCCCGTCCTTTCCAGCTGCTTCGTGACGCGCGGGTCGCGGCTCGCCCCGCCGTCGTAGCCCGGCCCACCAATGCCGACCAGGGGACTCGCGCCCACAGCGCCCACGCCCCCTCCCGCCGCCTGTCCGGGCTCGATGACGGAGCTGGCCCGCTGCAGGTTGAGCTTCTGCTGCGTGCGTGATTTCTCAGCCGGCGGGGCGGAGCGCCTTGCCGACCGCGGCGCGAGCGCTGTGCCGTCAGTCTCGTCACGGACTTCACCTGCCTCATCGTCTGACAGAGGTAGGCCTCGAAGTCTTCCCTGTCGTCCCGGGCGTCCGGAGCTGGATGACTGCGGCCTCCGTGGAGGGGTCGCTTCTGACCTGAGGCTAGCCGGCCGCGGCGTAGGGAGCTGGTAAAAAGATCCTTCGCGGGCGGCGCCAGAGCTTCCGGCATTGACGAACCTGGAAATAAGCTCGTCGCCGGAGCTGGGCAAGGTGTTGATGTTATGCGACTCGGCAAGCGTTGAGCCGCGGCCGATTGAGTCGGGGGAGCGGGAGGTGCCCCGCCGTGTGGCCGAGACGGTATCTGTCGTCATCTTCGGAGGCGCGCCGTGTGACGGGATGCGTTGAAGCAGTCTCGAAGTCAAATACTCCTTGTGCTGGACAGTTTCGTAATCGGGGGTCACCGCGACTGGGGGTGCTGGGTGTGCCGCAGGGGCATCTGCTCTCGAATTGTTCGCGCTGTTATTTGCGCTGTTATTTGCGCTGCCGTTTACGCTGTCGTGTACGCTGTTGTTAACGCTGATGTTCACGCTGCTGGTGTCGTCGGGTTTGGCCGAGGCCTGTGTACTGGCCAAGGACCCTCGCCTTGACAGGTAGGGAGAGGCAGAAGTGCTGGCGTCGACCCAGTCGTCTTCCTGTCCGTCGTTGCCCAGATCAAAGTGTACCTGGGACTTGTGCGACCTGACCTTGTTGACAGCAGGGTTCGAGCCCGTCCTTTTGAACTTTTCCGACGACTTGACGTTGGCCGGCTTGTTGACTTCGCTGTGGGATTTGTTACGGCGCAAACTGGTGGCGGAGGCGGTCTTGCCGAGGTTTGCGGAAGAATTGTCGCGGGAGAGCTTGGCTTCGGACTGGACTCGACGATGACCGGCGGCGGCGGCTGCTCGATTTCGATCGGGAGAGGGAGATGCGTGTCGGCGGTGGTTCAGTTTGGAGGCAGTCGGGCCATGGTGCTTGTGTAATGCTTTGGAGGAGGGGACGCGTGCATGCAGGCGGCCGGTACCGACAACGTGCTTCTGCTTGGAGCGGTGCTGATGATGGTGGTCTCGGTGAGTTTGGTCGCTGTTTGTCGAATCGCTCTCGTGGTGATTGAGAGGAGGGCGCCTTGATTGGTTCGTTGCCGAAGAATCGTCGGCGTCTCTGCCGTCACGAACCATGCTTGCTTATTTTGGGGCCCCCGGGGAATACTGGACGCTGACAGTGATGAGGACCGTAGCAGCCAAGGCACAATGTCATGGATGTGGACAGGTTTCGCGGGGGGGTTCGATGGCAGGCAGGCCTGCCTTGTTGCTGATGCGCTGGGCGTGGTTGCGGACGATCGGGTGGGTGGGCTGTTTGCGCTGTTTCAATGAGGTAATGCCTCAGAACAAGACAGGGCAGGACGCGTCCAATTGGACGGCGGGCGTGGATTAAGTGAGACGAGACGCAGCTAGAAAGAGGCGCGGGGGTTTTGAGTCGTCGCAAATGCCGTCGAGTCGGGGTACTTTGTTCTGGGAAGATTGAGGTGAGGTACCTCAAGCTGTAATTAAGTAGCGTACGCTGGAAATTGGCCTGCGGATTGCAGAAAAAAAAGAAAAGAAGGGGAAGGGGACAAGTAGGTTTGGGAAAGGGCGGAAGAGAAAAGGTCGAATATAGACCGACAGATAGGGAAGAGAAGAGAAGAGAGTACGGGATACCTACCTACCTTAAGACCTTACGGATGCCCGTAACTAAATTGCTAATAAACCGCCTTGACAAGGTACCCGAGACCATACGTGCCACACACTCGCTCGCACCCTCGTCTGGTTCCGGCGCCATCCAGGTTGGTCGGTCCATTCTCTGCATTCCACACCCGCTAATTAGGACTCTCACCCCAGCATTCCACGATTCCTAAAAAAATAAAAATAAAAGTAAAAGGCACCACCATCTTTGTCTCTGTGGGGTCCAACCCAAGCCAGACGAACTATGATTGGCCCGAAAGCTGGATGACATGACGCTGTCCTGGCCGGCGCCACGATTGCCCCCATTGATATATTGTACCTAGGTACCTGGGGAACCTGTGCACGTGATCCCCGCCGGATAAGCTTCTTGGTGCATCAATCAAACAAACCAAACTCCCGTAGCTTCTTCGCATCATCACTGCATCTACTTTGCCTGAAGCAAGAAATCACCAAACCGCTCTTCTACCCAGTTCAGCTCTTAGCTTTTCCCTCGACCATATTGGCAGTCTTCTTACAATCAAACAAACCAAATCCGTACCTACCGTTTCCTCCGTGCAGCCGTCGTCATGTCGAGTCAAATCACAGCCTTGGAAGAGGATCGCCAACAATATCAAGAACAGGTGCGCGCCGACTTGCCCCACCCTCACAGCACAAACCAGTTGCTTACAGTTTTTGAAACAGCTCGACGTCGTCCTCGCCGGCCTCAAAGACGATCCCGAAAATGCCGAACTCAAGAACCTGCAGGCGGAGTTGAATGACATGATCTCCTTACTAAACGAGTCTCTTGCTGAGCTGCAGCCGAAGCAGGCACCCAAGCCCGCACCACAGAAAGCCCCCAGTCCGCCAGAGCCCGAAAAGTGGTCCAAGGAGAACCATCCTGCCTTCAAGAAGACCGCCCCCGCTCCGGAAGAGAAAGACGATGCGCCGTCTGTCGCCTACCAGGTGAACGACACAGTCATGGCCAAATGGGCTTCGGGTGATCGCGGCTTCTACCCAGCACGCATCACATCCATCACGGGCTCGTCTACGGCGCCCATCTACATTGTTAAATTCAAGAGCTACGATAACACCGAAACGCTGCGAGCCAAGGATATCCGTCCCATATCCAACAAGCGCAAGGCTGACGGAGCACCAGCGTCCGGTCCCAGTACCGGCCAGCAAACCCCCCACACGCCTCCGGTTCAGTCAAATGGCGTCGTCACGTCCGCCGCCGCCAGCTTGTACCCGGAACAGCAGGCCAAGATCGAGGCGGAAAAGCTCGCCACCGACGGTGCGGCGAAACCGCCCAAGCCCAAGAAGATCAAGGCCACAAAAGAACTGGAGAAGGGCAAGTCCAAGTGGCAAGAGTTTAATACAAAATCAAAGTTCGGAAAGCAAAAGAAAGAGAGCATGTTCCGCACACCCGACGGCGTTGGCGGCCGAGGTACGTGACCCTGACTGCATGAGTTGGCATCACACTGACACTGTCACAGTTGGCTTCACCGGTTCTGGCCAGGCCATGCGCAAAGACCCGACTCGCAGCCGACACGTATATCAGCAAACCGACGAGCTTGACTAACCGCTTCCCAAGGAACCGGCATATGGGAGGATTTCAGCCAAAAAAGGAGGTTCGAGGCTTCGGCAGCGTTACGGGTGATTTGGCAGTCTCGTTCCCTTCCTGGTAATGTGTCTTGTTTTCGCTTTACATAGGCTAACGGTTTGTACACGAGTTATATTCCCTCCCTCCAAACAATCGTCGGGTTTCAGCCCCCCTTCTGGAGTCTGCGCCAATGGCGCGGAGGGATTTCCTGATACAAATACATGAGATGCCCAACTACCCCATCTCCCAGGTCATTTTGACTAAACGTTTGGCTGCATAGGATATCATACATCACAGCGGATTCACACCAGCGAGAAGCGCCAATGCCCGCGGGCCATGGGCCGATTGGCGGACTACGGCATGCGAAGGTCGATTTTCGGGGCAATGTCTCTCGCGATCTTGAGGAAGATCTCGGCTCTCTCGCTCGTTGGCTCTGCCACAACAGTGGGTCTGCCCAGGTCCGCATCGTCGCCGATAGACGGATGCAGAGGGACATCGCCCAGGAAGTCGATCTTGTGATCCCTGCACATGCGCTCAACTCTCTCGTTGGACCCGAACACATGCGTATCGCCGTGACAGTGTGGGCAGCTGAAGAGCGACATGTTCTGAACCAAACCCAGGATGTTCACGTTGACTTTGTTAAACATGTTGACGCCCTTGACGGCATCTTTGACGGCAAGTGTGTGAGGTGTGGTGACGATGACGGATCCTACTTGCAGTGAGCGTTTGTCGACGAAAAATGTGCCTTGTGATGTAAATCGTGATCACGACATCGATGCCGAGCGAGGGCTGACGTACCATCGAGAATGACCTGTTGGGTAATGGTGAGCTGTGTATCCCCGGTGCCAGGGGGCAGGTCAAGAACAAGAACGTCCAAGCCACCCCAGTCAACTTCGTGAAGGAGTTGTTGGATGGCCTTCATCACCATCGGCCCCCTCCATACGACAGCGTCGTTCTCTGGCACCAGGTAGCCCATTGACATGGTCTTGACGCCATAGTTCGTCATCGGAACCAGTTGATTGCCTATCTCGTCGTCAACCAGGTCTGACGCAGCAGCCGTTGGGGCAACAAATACCTTGGGATAGCCGAGGCTCCCCAGACAGGTTGAATAGTGTCGGGATAGAAGGACCAAAAATATCGGTGTCCAGAATGCCGGCGCGATAGCCGAGTCGCGCAAAAGCCAGTGACAGGTTCGCTGCGAAGAGATACTCAATAAATTTCATCACACATTTGCCGCGAAGCCCAATGGCGCTTACCTGCAACTGTGCTCTTGCCAACGCCGCCCTTGGCGGACGAGACGGCGATGACTTTTTCTACGCCACGAATTTTGCGTTGTATAGGCTTTCTAGGCCAGTTGGGCGGTGTGCCGGACTTTGGGAGCCCCTATGCTAGATGTGAGCCATGCAAGTCTTGTACGTACATGATTGAAGCGTAGCCGGTCCTACCAATGGGTTCTCATGGCCGAGGACTCGGATAGTCCGCTGAAATGGCCTAAACAGCGTTGGTCTCATGGTGACTGCTCCGGCGTGCAATAGGGAGTGACGATAAACCTATATGAAGCCGCAAACAAGCTAACAGGGCTTGGGGGTGGCCCAAAGGTTATAAATGACACTTCAGAGTGATGATGGTTTGAGATGTAATTGATTGGTTCTTCGTCGAGACGTCTCCGAGCGGAGTATCTTCGGCAGACCTTCCACAAGTGTCGCAGTCGACTTCAGCTAACCTCTTGAAGGCTCGGCAGTCTGAACACTGCATAATTGATGAGTTTGATTGTTGCCGTCCATGTGGAATTCGAGACAAGCCTAACACGATGCGGAATCCCATTGTTCGTCCAGCTTTCAACAATGAACAATGGTCGCGACACGTGACCTGGCGGCGAGGTTTGGTCCCACAATTGGTCATTTGGTCCGTGTACGTACCTTTTCACCGCGCGCTCGAGTTCGCGATGAGAGAACCGTGAACGCGCGCCGGAACTGACATATCACTGAAAAAGCCGCCGTTGCATGTCGCGACTCCACACCCCGTTTATCCAAGCATGAGATCTCACAGATGAAGGACTCATAGCTGTCTCTCACACTTCTTCTCATCTCACCGTTCTGATACCCCCCCCGTTGACTTGGTTTTTTCTTTTCTTTTCTTGGTTTGCGCATTCGCTTCTTCACCTCATCAGTCTGGCTGCTGGTCTCACAAAGAAAGTCTCGTTCCAACTATACCCGTAGAAGTCGGCCAGCAGAAGGGAACGGTGGAAACGCATAGAGATCCCGGAAGCCTAGTACAAACTGAACGCACTACACACACAGACCAACACCATGTCCTCACCCTCGGCATTGTTCGACTTGAACCAAGGGCGTCGCGACCTGGCGTCTCTACCCGCCGACTGGCAACAAAACATCAGAGAGGCTGTGAGTTCTTACAGCAACCCCCCCCAACCAACATGACTGCTGCTCATGAGGAGGAACGTTGCGATTATACTAACTCCCTTCCGCCCCAGTGGGAAGTCGTCGACCAACAAGGCCTCGGCTCCCTCAACGCGCGCGAGTGGCCGTTCGCCCTCCGCGCCATCGGCTTCGACCTCCCGCGCACGGAGACCTACGCCCTCCTCCTCGCGCACGGCGTCCCGCCGCACGACCACGACCCTTCCCGGGGCCCCTGCAGCCCGTCGCGCCTGCGCATGCCACAGGAGCACTTCGCGGCCATCGCCGCGTGGCTGCTGGTGCGCCGCGACCCGCAGGAGGAGGCCGAGGACGCGTGGAAGATGTTCGACCCGCGCGGCACGGGGCGCGTCACCCTCGAGAGCCTCAGGGCCGTATGCGCCGAGGTGAACAGTACCCTGAGCGAGGCGGACATGAGGCGGATGATTGACATGGCCGACATCTCGGGTAAGGGGTGGGTCAGCAAGGAAGAGTTCATCGAGGTTGCCAAGGGCGGGTTTGGACGCGGTTAGATGCGTGGCGGTGGAAGAGAAGAGAGAGACGGGGAGGGGGTGGGCAACTTCACATCCAAATCCAAGTTCGCAGAGTCTGGATTTTACACTAGAGCGAGAATGTCTTGTTTTATTTTTTTATATCCCAATCAATCCCGAAGACCGCATCGTCCGTCTTTCTCATTCTACCTAGGTCCCGCCGATTCAAGACGGGCATGGAGAAACCGCCGACAAGGAAACAGGGGTGAAAGAAATAATCTTGGACGCAAGTACGACGGCCGTGCAGACGGATGGATATCCGCCGAAGGCACAGACAGGATCTTGCCATGTGGGTTGCATAGACTCATCCATCCAAATACAACCAGGCCGCCACGCGCAACCCAGCTTGTCCTTCGGTGGGCGTCATTAAGGCCATCAGGCTGTTTTTCCTCGTACATCAGAGAGCATGCTCGCTCAGTCCCATGAGATCGACGGCCACACGATTATGGCGGCGCCCAGGATGCCGAAACGGATGGCGCCGTCTTGCTTCGGCATGAAGGACAAGTTGTAACATCGACTTGTCCCTCCCTCATCGATACCTTTCAGGACCAAACAAGAGGGGTGTAACGGGGGGATGCACCGCTTGTCACTGCGGATGGAAGCACCAGGTTTTGTCTCTTTTACTTCATTTTAGAAAACTATGTAGGTAGGCGTCTTTTGACCACTTCATCCTACGATACAGAGCAGACCGCATCCCGTTTTGGTCCTGCCACTGCAGAGGTATCACCCATTATTCATCCTTTACAAAACATCGTTGGCGTTGAAGTCGTACAGAGCCTGCTTGACACGCTCCTTCATCGTCTTCTCACCCTCACGGACCCAGACTCTGGGGTCGTACTTCTTCTTGTTGGGCTTGTCCTCACCCTCGGGGTTGCCGACCTGAGTCTTCAGGTAGTCAATGTTCTTGACAACGTAGTCGCGGACACCGGCCAGGTATGCGAACTGGAGGTCAGTGTCGACGTTGACCTTGACGACACCGAAAGAGATGGCCTTCTTGAACTCCTCAACGGAGGAACCGGAACCACCGTGGAAGACGAAGAAGACGGGCTTCTTGTCGTTGGTGCCCAGCTTCTGGGCGACAAACTCCTGGTGCTTGCCGAGGAGCTCGGGGTGGAGCTTGACGTTGCTGCGAGGGTCAGCATGGCGGCCGCGCCGAGAGGATGGGGTGAATATGACTCACCCAGGCTTGTAGACGCCGTGGACGTTACCGAAACCAGCAGCAATGCTGAAGTAAGGGCTGATGGGCTTCAGGGCCTGGTAGATGGCGTAGATGTCCTCGGGCTGAGTGTAGAGGGAGTTGTTGTCTGGCGGGGTTGTTAGTCAGGACCGACGAAGCAGAAACTATGGGCATCGTTGACGTACCAACATCCTCGTTGTTAACACCGTCCTCCTCACCACCAGTGACTGCACAGTTCTGTTAGCTACCGACCACCAGAAACTCGCGTGATTCCACGGTTGTCTTACTTCCGATCTCCATCTCGAGCCACAGCTTCATCTGTTGACAGTCAGTGGCAGCTCCTGACAGGTATGCGAGCTTCGACTTACGGGAGCAGAACGCTTGAGGTACTTGGCGGTGGTCTCAATGTTGTAGGCAACGTCCTCTGTGTCTTGTGAGCAACGGCGTTGGACGGGCGAGAGCTACGGCAGACTACGAACCCTCGGAAAGATCGATCATGTGGGAGGAGAAAAGAGGGGTGCCAGAGCGCTTGAACTCCGCCTCGTCGGCGTCAAGCATGCCGTCGAGCCATGGCAGGAGCTTCTTGCTGCGAGGGCGGTCAGCATCTAGAAGAGCCCCAAGGGCATGTCGAGGCAAGTGTCAACTTACGCGCAGTGGTCGGAGTGGAGGACAACGGGGACGCCGTAGATGGGGGCAATAGAGCGGATGTAGTGGGCAGCGGCGACGGCACCGGCGACGGAGGCCTCCTGCTTCTCAGCGCTGTTGGGAATGCCCTTGCCAGCGAAGTAGGCGGCACCACCCTGGGAACTGGACAGGTGTCAGACATTCTGCAACATTGCGGCGGCGTGGCTTCTGAGGGCTGTGACATACGTCTGGAGGATGATGGGGGACTTGGCCTCGCGGGCAGCCTCGAGAGCGGCAACGGCGGTAGAAGAGGAGGTCTGCGAGGCGGGGTCGTTGTTAGCCGATTGTCACCAGAGCAGAGCAGCCCCTCATCTCAGCCAGAGCTGTTCAATCTCTCTGGCAGGGAATGGATGTACTTACGACGTTGGCAGCAGGAATGGCAAACTCCTTCTCCTTGGCGTAGTTGAAGAGCTTCAGCAGGTCATCACCGTAGACGACACCGGGCTTGAGGTTGAGATCCTGGAGGAGACCCATGGTGGATGGATGGATGGTGGGGTATGTGACGTTTGAGGGTGGTTTATTTCTGTTGCGGGGTTGTGCAGCAGAAGATTGAGCAGTAAGTAAGTACGTAGTGACTCTGCAAATCGATGTTGATGCTCGGAAGCAAGAAGAGGAAAGAAGGTTGCAAGATTTGGAGGTGTTGAAGAGAGGAGAGAAGAGTAGAAGAAGAAGAAGAAGCGGTAGGAAAGTTTGGAATCAGGTGGACGCGGCCGAGTTATGTTTGATTCACACGAGCGGGATTTTAGTCGGGCTGGCTGGTGGCCATGGCATCCATCAGTCCAGTTCCCGGCTGCCAATGGCTGCTGGTTCACTGGGTCGGGTCACTCACTCACTACCGGTGTTGCATGAGGTGCAGAAGGAGGTAGGTACATGGGCCCGAACCGGCGTCTACCTGAGAAGGAGCTCCGCTCTGCCAGCTCCAGCTCCAGCTCCAGTTCCGTGTTGCGTGCGTCGTTGCTTCCTGTTCCTGTTCCTGTCCCTCTTCCTCTTCCTCTTCCTGCCCCGGCCAGGCGATGAAGCAGGAGGTGCGACGAGGTACCTGCCTAGGTACATTGAGCTCCCCTCCTCTACGAATGTACCTTTTCTTGGGATAGGTACAGTACACTGCACTACTTGGGTAGGTAGACAATAAGCTAGGTAGGTTCAGGTACCTTGGTATAATTAGACACGACCAGGACCTCCGAAATATCCAGCCTCAATGATACGAACCCCCAAAAATACACGCCTAGCGTTTGAAAATGTCCGAAGAGAGAAACACCGCCATGCAACGATGGGAGAGTGAGTGTCTTGTCACCGTCTCAACCTGTTGGAGTTGTTGAGGGGCAGGAGGACGAGGTACCTCCGCCGCTAGGTCCATGTACCTTTTTATTTTTATTTCTTTTATTGCCTTTGACCGGACGAGCTGGAACCAATCATATGAACGCATCACTGGCTAGGTACCTTACTTAAGGTACCTTAGGTAAGTCAAACGCGAACAACCCCTCCCCCCACTCACCAGCCAAATTGACGTCAAAAAAAAATAACATAGCATGCATGGCCTGCACCGCCCCGCCGGATTATTTGGGGCCAGGGTCCCCACCACTCAATCCCTCGCCGTTCTGAGTGTTTTTTCCACCCTCTCATGGCTTGCTGTGTAGGTAGATAGGGTAGAGTATTTGTTTCATTGTACATCGTACCTACTCAGATTTTGCGGTATCTTTCTATTTTGGTTCTATTGGGCGGACAGATGAGGGAGCCAAGAAATCATTGAAAACGGTGATCCAGCTCTTACATGCATGCATGGTGTGATGGTCTGTCTACCGGTAGGCCCCTGTTGGCAGCTGACGATCATGGCCTTTTGACTTTCCCACCTCCAGATATCTCGGCCTTATTATGGTGTCCGCTGCGCGATATTCAATGGTAAGCCCTGGCTTTTTATTCGAGGGCTGCGTACTGGCTGGTTTCTTGCCCCTCCCTTCCAAGGCCACCTTCACCGAGCAAGTCTCGGTGTAATCATCCCATCTACATCCATCTTGTCTGTCTGCTTTGTCTGTCTCCTGTTTGTCGTGGGGGGCCGACGATGCCTTTCGGGAGGCTTTCCACGTCGCTCGCAACAACAAATCTCCGTCGCACACTATCCCGCCCCGACCCCCCCTCCATCCTGTTCCGATTCCCCCAATTCCCTTACCTCGTGCAGGCCAGACCCCGGAAAAACACGGCCAATCGCGCCGCTCCATGACGATAACCTCCCCAGCCATGTAATCATCCTTGGGCCATTCCCGTCTGCCTGCTTCCACACCCAGCCTCGACCATTGCCGAAGCCCGGGAAGATGCGGGATCGCGTCGGGCATCTCGACCCTTGGTGCGCCGAAAACCGAAAACTCACGACTTCCATGGGCAGCCTCGTGCCCGTCACTTCCTCGGTCCATCGCCATTTACTCCCAACCTTGCCGGAGAAATCCCACCCGCCTCGGCTCTTCTCGTGTCGCTGAGCGTCGTGGCTCTGCACTTCCGAGGCTTCTCGTTCCGTCCTCCGGCGCAATCACGACCTTTATCTCGGGTTCAAACCGCGAGCCTGCATATGCCGTGTCATTTGATTCGGGACAATTCCATAATGACATCCATCCAGCTTGGCGCCTTCATTCTCGGGAATTTCCCAGCTTGTCTGGTGGTCACTTCTTTTCTCTTCTTGACAAATATCTAGTTCCGTTATCGTGTACAAACAAACCCCAGGCACCTTCCTTTCTCTTCCAGCTGCTTCCCGTGTCTTCATTAGAGCCGTCGTGTCATGGGTATGTATACCTACATCATCATCCCCCTCTTTACCATATACCGTCGCCCGATCCAATATCTCCTACACCCGACTCCGTCTCCCCCGCTCTGCTGTCACCCCAAACCCTAGTCCAGATCCAGATCCTTCATCGCCTCCGCAACAAAGGTCTGGTCCGTTTGCCGGCCCGAAGATGCCCGCTCGTCGAGCTGCGCCCCGCCGTCGTCCCCAGCTTCACTAGTGCTTCCCTCGCTCTCCGTCTCCGGAGGCGTCTGCAGACCCGTGACGTCGCGCGGCCCCGTGTTCCGCTTCAGCATGCACATCTCCACCGATATACCCGGTCCGAAAGCACACCCCACCACGTAGTCGCGGACCCGGCCGTCCGGCGCAACGGCGTCCATGTCTTTGGACCGCAGCCGGTCCATAACGCTGAATATTGTTGCCGAGCTCGAGTTTCCGTGGTTGATGTAAGTGTCATAGCTCGCTCGCATATGGTACGACGAGATGCCCATCACCTTCTCGGCCCCCGACAGAATCGTGGCCCCTCCGGGATGCATAGCCCAGTCAAAGTCGGCGGCGTTTTGATACGACGATGGCAGCGAAGGCACGGATGCGAGCAGCTCCTTGAATGTTGATGGAATGGCGGCTGATGCGAGCTTGGGAACTTGTGGTGAGAGCACCACCTTCCATCCTAGGTCGCTTGTGTTAGCCAGGGACAGGCGGCCAGGGAAAGAAGGTCTTTTCTTTGGCTTACCAACGGGGTCAACGTCGAAACCGAGATCCTGGTCTGTATCAGGAAGGATCTTATGCTCCCAGCCCAGCAGGTCGTACACGGACTCGGCAGGCTCGCCAACGCCATTGCTGAGCACCACGGCGCTGGCGCAATCGGAGAAGAGAGCGACGCCGATCCTCGTCTCTTGGAGCTCGTCGATGCTGTTCAGTTCGCTGCGCACCATTGTCGTGCTCACCTCGAGCGCGACGCAGAGGATCCTCGCCGGCTTGTTACGAGCCCTGTGACCCAGCGCCAGGTTCGCCGCCGTCCTCAGCGTCGCCAGACCCCCGCTGCAGCCGACCCCGTGAAGCAGCACCTTCTCGACCTGGTGCGTGATGCCCAGGTCCTTGACGACGTAGTGGTCGAAGCCGGGGTTGGCGCTGTCGGTGCACGTGGTCGACACGACGTGTGTGATTTCGCTCAGGTCGATGCGGGCCTCGTCGATGGCCTTGCGCGAGGCTTCGACCGCCAACGGCACGCCGTCGCTCATGAAGACCTTGTGCAGCTCGGCGATCGAGGGCGCCTCCTTGTTGTTCACCACGGGGTGCTCATGCGTGCCGATGGACGAGCGATAGTCAATGCCGGTGAAGCGGTTGATGGCAAGCACTTTTTGCATACTTTCGGCCGGGTCAGCGAGAATGCCAATTGGTCCGGTTCTCCTCCATGCGATGGACGACAGTGCACTTACGAAGGCGACTCGGGGTAGAACTTCTTGCTCAGGTAGTCTATGGAATCCGTCTTCAAGGCGTATGGCGGGTACTGGCTGCCGACGCCGATGATTGACAGACCGAGGTCTTGAAATGTGTTGGGGGCGGCCATGGTGAATTGGTGAGAAGAGAGGTCCAATGCGGGGGAGGGGTAGCTCCCTTTAGGCTGGCTGTGTGGCGCTTGGTCGAGTCGAGATTAAGCAAGAAGATGTGTAGAGAGAAGCCAACAAGACGGTCAATGGCCGAATTCATGAAGAAAAGAGCTTGTAGAAGCTCACGAAGAGCTGCGGGAAGGGTCTGGCAAAGAGGCAACCCCCGAGGCGAATGACAATGGCTTGCGCAAGAAGGGCTGGAGTGATGATATCACCTGCGACAGCGGGAGGCAGGCGAATGGAGCGCACCCAGGAGGTAGTGCAGGATAGAACAGCAGCGAGCAGGGGTGGCAGGGTGGATGGATGGATGGATGGATTAATGTGTTGGGGGTTTTTGGTAGGTAAGTGAGTGCGAAGGGAAGAAACGATGGACGGACAGACAGACAGACAGACAATCTAGGTATGCAAGAGGCGAAAAGTCGGTCAGTTTAATCAGGCCGACTTGGAGCAAGTAAAATGGAAAAGACGGCCGGACTCATGCACGAGGAAAACATAACAGTGACGGTGGCATGGCATACATAGCATGGGGTGGTCGGTCCTCAGTGGGTGTGATAAGGCGAGGGTGAGTCGGGTATGGTATGGTAGCCAAAGCCAAGACATGTATTCTCGCAAGGACTTTTCTCCGTCTCTCTGTCTGTCTCTGCCTCCCTCACTCTCTCTCACTCTGCTCCAGGCCGGGCTCGACAGACAGACCAGACAGACTCGACAAGGCGCCAAGGGGGCGGTTTGGGAGGGGCGTGATTAGCAGCCGGTTTGCCGTCCCGTCCCGTCTTCTAGCAGACAGTCAGTCGATGATGGACGAGGTTTTGCTGCTTTCTGTCGTCTCTTACCCCCCAGTCGCGTGCTTCCGCGTGGCGAACTCGGGGACGGAGGTATTGTTGCACCGTTTCATTGTGCATGGCATAGCCTTCTTCCCCCGGCTCAGGCTGATGTGTGGATGGTGGTTCTGCCTCATCCTGGAATGCAAGCAAGCTTTGGGTGCTCCGGGATTGCTTTCCATGGGAGGTGTGCGCACTGCACAGTACCCTAGCAACGGGGTAACATTATGGCCGGTAAAGGAAGGGAAAGGGGAAAAAAGCCCACCGGAGCTGAAACTCTGTCTGAATCCAATTCTCGGAGCCGGGCGCACGCGAGGCGGAGTCCTCGTCTACCTATCTAATAAACAGTACATGCTCCGTACTTCGTAGGGTAATAACCTCCAGCGTGTACGAATAGACGGCTAGCGTAGTACCTGCGGGGATTACCGACTCACCAGGAAACACAGGTACTACCCACGCTGACCTCTAGCATGCCATACTGGAGCAGGGCAGAGGTTTCATAGCCTTGGTTACGCGACGCGGACCCCTGCTCCTCCTCCCGCTGCTGCTGCTGCTGCTGCTGCTGCTACTTTGTAATGGAAACCGAGTGCAGTGCAGCTGTATGCATAGGCAAGTAGGAAGGTAGGTAGCTGCACGGTACTATACCTACCTAGGTGTGCATCAGCTAGCTAACTGTCTGTTGTGGCCGGCGAGTGGATCGGCCGCGGCCCTGCCAGGAACCAAGAGGCGATTATTGGGATGCCATAATCTGATATGCGTGCAGGTTGAAAAATACCGTGTGCCGATGTACAAATGCAGTTTAGCGGCGGCGGCATATCTCGTCCGATCAACATTGGTCCGTCCGAAGATTCCCTCTCTGTCTGTCTGTCTGTGCATGGCTCCAACGGCAATTATACTTGTTGGCATGCTTCCCGTAATAGTCCATGGCTTTTCGTGGATACACCGTACCGTATGGATTGCGTGGGTGATTGACACCAATTGCCTCGTATCTTCTGGCGAGTGGAGAGCTCCAATTCTCACACCACTGATGAGAGCGACGCGCAGTCTGATAATTATCGATTGCAACTATCTATCGATTGCTCCGAGTCCTTAACCACCTGCCTACCAAGGTAGGTACGTAAGCACCCTAATCCCTCGAAGAACTGCCAGGTCAAACGGATAGAAAGCTCATTGAGGAGACATCGCGCTGTCTTCATGCCGCTTAGGGTGGTGACGCGACCTGAACTAGCATAGGTGCGCAGAGAAAGCTTGACAGAACAACTTCAGATCCTCCGGTGAACCGCGGCACCATCTATCAAACAGCCTCGACATCCACTACCTTCATTGCATTGCCTTACCTACGACACACTACGGAGTGGTCCTCATTGGACCTGGAGGAGGCCTCGTCGGCCCATCACCTAGGGCATTCGAGTTGCTCCGCAACCCGACTGCCTCCTTTCTCCCACAATGCCGCTCTTCCAGGCCATCAAGCTTCCATTCCTCCTACACTTCGCCATCGAGACGGCCGCCGCCAGCTCCTTCATCCTCAACCCCGCCAGCCAGCTCCCCGCCCCGTCTCCTGCCACCCGACTGCTGCTGCAGTCCTTTGGCGGCCTGCTGCTCAGCACGAACCTGGTATGCCTCATCTTCGTCGCGCGGCCATTCGACGAGACGACCAGGCACGTGGCGGCGGCCTTGGCATTTTGGCACGCCTGGCCGTGCTGGCGCGCCTACGTAAGGCTGGCGCGGCCCGATGTGGATGGAACGGGCAGGGATAAGCGCAATGCAGAGTTGGTGAAGAAGACTCTTGGTGGGCCGGGCGTTCATCTAGCAGTACATGTTGGCATGTTGGTGTTGTTCGCCGGAGCCGCGCTTATTGGACAAAGAGCTTGACGTTTTCTGATCCTACCCGACGAGGACTTGCCGTCTCCGAATGTATGCAATAACAGCTGGGCCCCTTTTGATCCTCGACAGTCATGGTCTAGTCTATGTATATATCATGGGGATATCTTCATGAGTACAATTGTGTAGGCAACAAGCTTTTCCGCCACTCCTCTCGCCCTCTCCCGTCTCGACCGTTGCCTCAGTTGCGGAATAGCCGCAGACCGGCCTCCTCGGCATCGACATCCTCATCGTCCTCCATCTCCGCGTCAGAGGCCTGCTCGCTCAGCTCCATCTTCTGCCCGAACAACGTGCCGAACAACCGGTCGATGGCGTCCTGCTCCCACGCCCTCCGGTCCTCGGGCGCCATGAAGTTCTGCAGTTTCTCGTGGACGTTGAACCGCATCTTGCGGCCCTTGCTCGCCCTCCTGTCGACATGCTTCTTCGTCTTGGCCTCCTTCATCGCCGCCCACCGTACCGTGGGCTGCGCCGCGGCGCCGCTGCCGCCGCCGCCGGTGTCGGACGTGCGCTGCTCGACGAGCTCCTTGAGAAGCAGCTGGTAAAAGTCGGCGTCGTCGTAGACCTCCGGGTCCTCGTTGACCTTGCGCGCCACCTGCGCCGGCGCGCAGGACCGCGGCGTGCGCGTGCGCTTGACCAGGCGGTCGACGTTGAGGAGCTGGTCCTCGAGGCTGGCGACGACGGACGTCTGCGTCGAGATGAGGTTGCGGGACTTGACCTCGACGTTGGCGCTGCGCGTCTTGGCGGACCACGTCTCGAGCACCTTCTTGCGGTACTTTGACGCGCGCTGCTCGGCCTCCTGGATGCCCTCCCAGATGGCCTCGCTCGACGTCGAGGCGTCGTAGTCGCCGCGCTTGCGCTTGGCGCCCGCCGCCTGCTTCGCGAGCTCGGCGGGGAGCAGGCTGGCCCGGAAGCTGTCGAGGGTGTTGAGCAGCTTGAGCGCGGCCTCCTCGGCGGCCTCGTACGGCTCCGAGTTCTGCTCGCCTTCTTCTTCTTCCTCTTCGTCGCCGTCTTTGCAACGGGACTCGACCGCGGAGAAGGAGTTTGTCGCCACGAGGGCCTTCTGGAGGCGGATGCGGATGTTGAGGAGACCGTCAAAGGTCTTGCGTTGCTCACGGACAGCCAGGCCCTTACGCGCGTCCTGCTGGACGGCGGCGGAGATTGTGGCCGCAAGCGCCTTTTGGCCTTCGCTCATGAGCTTGCGCTGCTCGGCTCGGGCGTCGGCTTTGGAGGACCTGCGGCGGGGCTGGTCGTCGTCGGAGGCATCTGAATCTTCACCGGAGTCTTCGTCTTCGTCGTCGTCCTCGCCGGAGTCCATTTCCGCGTCGTCCTCATCTTCATCTTCCGACCCCTCAAGATCGTCTAAAAGATCCTCATCGCTGCCGTCGGAGCCTTCAATGTCTTCGTCGTCGAGCTCGGCGTCCTCGCTGTCCTCGTCCTCGTCTTCTTCTCCGCCCTCCTCCTCCTCTTCCTCATCAGAGATGAAGTCAGCGGCCTTGAGTCTCTTGCTGCGACCTCCCTTCTTGTCCTTGGACTGCGAGGTGTTGCGGGAAACGAAGCCGTGGAGCTCCTCCTCATCGCTATCGCCAAAGGCGTTGTCGCTCGAGATCTCGACGTCTTCATCTCCGGCAGCTGCTTCGTCGGCGGCCAGGTCGGCGGTTTCGGGGTCGTCGAACTCTTCGCCGTTCGAGTCAAGGTCTTCCCGCGCATCCTCGAATACGTCGCTGTCGTCCTCGTCACTCGAATTGTTCAGAGCATCTCGACTGACGCGGGCGCCACGGTACTGGGGTCCGAGGGAAACGCCTTCCTTTTCGCGGAGCTTGCTCTTGCTGGGGCAATGGTTAGCTTTCTGCAACAATATACTCGAAAGTAGTGCGCATCATACCCAACGGTGACATAGTGCTCGGTGCCCGCATTTTCGTCAGCGGCCTCTTCGCTGCCGCTTTCGTTTTCGCTCTCCTCAACAGGTTCAGCCTCGGGATCGAGATCTGTAGAATAGTGTAAGCATTCGCAGGAGCGCAGTCGTTTTGAAGTCTTGTGAATTACCCTTTGGTGTCTTCTCTTCCCAATCGGAAGCTCTTCTGCGGGTGGTGGCCATTCTGCTTGTCTACTTTAGTTTGTACGGCAGCGGATCGCGGAACTCGCTAGGCGAAATTTCTGGGCTTCAGAAACTTTTTGGTGGTGTCGCGCGGCAGAACCAGGGACCCCACCATCGACATATCTTATGTAAGCTCGGCTTGGCTTCTCCAGACATGGGCGGGCAGCTTACCTACCTACCTATATTACGTATCTAACCTATCTAGGTACTCTACCTAGATTGCCTCCTCACGATATTCATGAAAGAACCAGCAAGCAGTTACCCAACCCCAATGCACCTTGGACAAACTTTGTTCAAAGTTTGGATACAAAGTGCTCATATTCCGAGTCCATCTCGGTGTTGCAATGTGTTGATGATTATTACAGAGTATTCAAAGGTTCAACAGCCAATCAACTCGCGATCGCATTGCTCGAGTGGGCGCTAGGTACCTACGCCCGGGCAACGTAATGCCCCGAAACGGTCACGTGATAAGATGGGATGCGGTGCGGGATGAGCTGTCAGCGGACGACGCCGCCGCCCTATTCCATTCCCAGCCAGAGAAGTGAGGCTAAGCAAAGGAGGTACCTTGGGGCAAGTCTTGGTGAGAAACTCGTTCATTACTCGCCTGCTTTCCACATCATCCGGCGGAGACTGGCGCTCGCAAACAAGGTCCTGGGGACAAGAAGCACTGGACGAAAAAGCAAAAGGCCCTGCCGGGGGTCTCGCTATGCGCAATGGAGCAGATTGAGACGCAAGTCGCTGACTTGCGCTACTTGACCCAAGCAGCAATCCCTCTGTCATCCGACCGCGCTGTTCATTCTCCACACAATCATTCTGTTCATTCCCCCCTTTCCGCCACACCCGGAGACAATTCCGCGCAACACCCAGGGTCCTCGAGACGCCCAACTGCCGCCGACACGCCCGGTTCGAGCTCTATATCGGGTTCCAAGAGGAGGAAGTCAGAGGACGAGAGTAATGCTGCTAAGCAGCAAAGAAGCAAGAGGAACCGGGTGCGTTTGATTTGTTTGCTTATTTGTTTGTCCCTGCAACCAGCCTGCCACCAGCCATGGCCATTCCCCTCCCCTCCCCCAGTGCATCTCGCTCCTGTTCCCTGACCTGTGCTTACATGCTTCTCTCAAACCAAACTCTGTGTAACCTCAAAAAGCTAATTACTCTTGCTTTCCCAGTACATATCAATTGCCTGGTAAGGACAGCTCTGTCTCTATCATGTCTACCGTGCGGGCATGGACAAAGAGATCCTCCTCATGTGTGCGCATGCCGGATTGCCCAATGTCGTTGCAGCCCTAAGCTTCTGCCCGTTCGGATCAGATAGCTCACTCTTGCCCCTGATCAAACAAGCACTCTTTTGACCACGCGCCATAACAGTCCGAGATCACTAACCCGTCTTCTCTACGACAGCAACGAATGCAAAAGACGCAAGATCAAGTGCAATGGCGAGACTCCCTGTCAACGATGCGGCAACCTCAATTTGGCGTGCCTATACGCCCCAAACTGCTGCTCCAATAACTTTAAGGATTCCGACGAGTACAAGACCATGACGGCCAAGATGACGCGCCTGCAGGAGCAGGTTGATGCTCTCTATCAGAACATGAACGCCCTCCGTTCCGAAACCCTACGTCTGGCTCCCATCCAGGACAAAGTGTTGTCTCTCTCCTCGGGCACAGTTCAGGCCTCTCCGACGAGCTCGTTGTCTCCACTCCACCGGTCTGATACCCAAACCAAGCAGGCATCCTTCCGCGGGCCAACCAGCATGGCCTTCAGTCTTGACGTCGCAAACACCACCATTCATAACATGGGTTACAAGGGCATAGGGGATGACGACGACCGGGGCACGCAGTTGGGGATACCCGAGGAGAGCCCTTTTCGCATGGCTCCCCGGGAGAGCCAGGTCGACCCGCTGTGGGATTTTGGCAAGGACGAGATGATTCGCCTATGTCGGTTGCATGAGGAAGAGGTCGGCATCATGTATCCTGTGATGAAGATACAGTCCGTTATTGACCACGTCCGCCACTTGACGGCTTATATGGACTCGGCCAGGAAACAGGGCCTCACACTCAATCTGAACGACGAGAAGACACTCCAGCTCAAGATCGTCATGAGCTGCGCCCTGGTTGTAGAAGAGCACGGCCACAGCGAAAAGGCGTGCAAGCTGATGGACAGCATGGAGGCAGTACTCAACCGGAAGCTCATGGTCGAGGCTGTTGACTTTGTGAGTCTTCCGGCGCTCGCCCTTCTTGCTGGCTACAGATTTCTGGCCAACGAGGAGATCCTCGCATGGAGAGTCATGGGCCAGGTTACTCGGTTATGTCTGGAAATGGGCATTCATCGAACAACCGGCCTTGCGAAGATTCGAGACGAAGAGGAAAGAAAGAACGCTTTAGTCAGCTTCTGGTCGGCATATGTTTTGGATAGAAGGTGGGCCTTTAACACAGGTCTGCCGTTCGTGGTTCCGGATGATGAGATTGATCCGGATCTACCCATGCCGGTAAGTAGTCATTTCTTCTTCTTTTTTCTTCTTCTTTGCAGTAGATGGGAATGGCATCTTGCTCACACGTGAACAGGAAGAGTATCCGTATCTCGTCGCCATGATCACCTATTCAAGGCTGGGGGCTAAGGTTTGGCGCCAAGTTGCTCACTTCGGTCCTGTTCTAGCCCACGAGCTTCGGCACGAAGACATGGAGCAGCTAGATCAGGAAATTCTGCAGTGGTATGAAAATGTCCCAGAAGAAGTGAAGCTTCGTGGGTGGGACAAGGATAAACAAATGACGTCCACGCCGTCGTATAACCTGCAGCGACTGCGTATCTGGACATATCTCCGTTTCAACCAGGTTCGTTCTCACTGATCAGCGCGCAAAGGAGAGAACGGTACGACGCTGACATGACATACTTCAGATCCGTATCTGGCTATATACACCTATCCTCCACAGTGCCACAAGCATCATGAGCCATTTTGCTCAGGCCCAACGGGTCGTTGACCTCGCAAAAGATACGATCCGCTATCTCAGCCATCTCAACAACACCACAAACCTTTACCGCAAGATCCAGGTCTTTTACCACCAGTTTCTCACATCTGCAATATCTGTTCTCTTTTTGGCCTCCGTCCACGCGCCAGTAAGGTTCAGTTCCGCTTGCCGCGAAGAGTTTTACATGGGGCTGGAGCTTGTCAAAGACCTCTCGGCCAAGAGCTGGGTCTCGCAGCGGTTATGGCGCACAATCAGTTCGCTTAAGGAGGTTGCACCGAGCATTGGTTTGCGCAATCAGCCAGATGAGGACGCCCACAGCTCTGCGGCCCTGACGATGGCCGGCTTGGCTAGCGGGCAGATGTCAAACAGTCCAGCCACGATTGCCCCCTTCGGCCGTTCTCCCCTCTCGACACCACCTACGATGCATCAACAACAAACGCCCAATCTGGAGACGGCACAGTCACCGAACAACGGCGTTCGCATCCAAACCGAAATGAGTCGCATCTTTGAGGGTTACATGGGCCTCAACAGCAATCCAGCTGGGGGAGAGGACGGCTTTGGGGAACAGCAACCTAGTACCAATCTGCCCCCCGGTACTTCAAACCCCTACGTTGACAATGTCTTTTTCCATTTCAGGGAACTGTTTTAGGACTGGCATAGGTCGGCCGCATTCGGTCTGAGAGGGTGGATGTTGGCATCACGGGGGTTTTCTTGACCTGGGGTTATTAGGGTGTGATGAATTAGGTGGGGTATGGTGGTTATTCTCATTTATGCGTTAAGAGTAAGAAAAACGGTCCTTATTGAAAGGTGTGCCCGTAACAGAGATAAGCCCCGTTACCGGCAATAGCTGGCAATGCCCGGCATCGCCGAAAACCCAGTGCTTGCCCCGGCACCTAGGTCGTATGTACAGACTGTATGTAGTATTTACATGAATCACAGCTTAATCAAGCTGAATATATACCTCATCTATGTGATTCCCTACAAGCCAAACCACTTCAGGTCCTCGCTCACGTGAACGGGTACAGTATGGCCAACACCTTGCGCAGAGATGCCCTGGACTTGGGTACCATCGCCATAGATGATGCGCGTGTAGCCGGGGTCGGGTGAGTTCGTGACGTTCGTAGTGAAGCTGACGTTGTGGATCGTGGACCACTCCTTGAGCTGCTCGCCCAGGTTGGGGGGCCTGACAAGCCCATCGGCTGTGCCATGGTAGGTTTGGATGCGCGGGTAGTTCCCGGTGTAACCCGGGAACATATCACGCACTTGGTCGGCCCATTGGGCCCCCGTCTTGATGACCAGAGCGTTGGCGCACTTCCCATCGGATGTGGTGGGGCTCGAGCCTGGCGATCCGGCGACGCATCCGGCTGCGACACCCGAATAGCATGTGGCCGCAGCAAAGATATCCGGGTAGGTAGCGGAAAGCACATTGGTCATCATACAGCCCGACGAGCTGCCCGTCACGAAGACGCGCTTTGGGTCAGCCTTATACTGGGCGATTGCGTAGCGGACCATGTTGGCCAGACCGTTAGAGTCGCCGCCGCCGTCGTGCTTGAGGGTGGCATTGGAGGCGACGTCCCAGCAGTTGTTATCATGGGTGGAAGACGGGTAGATGACAATAAAGCCCTTCTGCTCAGAGGCGGTGATGTAGTTGGCCTGCTGGGAGTAGGCCTGGCCAGAGCCGCCGCAGAGGTGGAGGGCGAGGATGATGGCGGGATTGGGGGCCAGGTTGGCGGGAACGGAGATATCCATGGTCAACCCGGTCGGGTTGGCGCCCCATTCGTTGACCCGCTGGAGGGCTGCCTCGGCCTGCGAGAGGAGGGGGAGGAGAGAGAGGAAGAGGCTGGGAAGATGCATCTTGGAAGTTGGGCGCCCGACTGACGATGTCCGGGGAATCTGTGTCGATGCTGATGCTGATGCTGAAGAGCGCTTGGTGTGATGAGTTGGACCTCTTGACTGAAACTCGGGATCATGAAGCAGCTCTTATATGTCTTTACCTACACAAAGGTCCCCGATCAAGATGATCTTTGGGTTAAATGAAAGGAGTCGCAAGGAGTCTTGTCGGCCCCGTCACCCCAGCCTAATTGCATGCATGGTATACGTAATAGGGTCTCCAGACCATTCCGGCAGTCCTCGTCTTCGGACATGGCCATGATTTCTTAAGGGACAAGCTGATCCGAGACGCTCGTATGTGTCATGTCAATCGTCGAAGTTGCAGATTAAGGAGCGGCTATACACTGGTATGCGCCTCCAACGGGGTAAAGAAGGAGATCTGTACAGAGTGGATTAGCCTATAAGATACATACTAGGCTGACGTTATAGATGTCAAAAATACTCAGTCTTGCCAGAGATTTAGTACATAGGAGAAGAGTGTGCCTATCCTTACTACAGGTATATGTGTTGTGTGGGGCTTGTAACAAACCAACGCCAATTGCCGTAGAACCACAGCAGAGTGTATAGCCGGAAATTTAAGCAGGCCAGGTTAAGAAGTTTTGCGCGCCATCCTACCTCCGGGGCGGGGATGATCCCACAACTTTGGCAAAGGAATCGGTAGTTGTGGAGATGTGGGGGGATGGGGGGGCTTGGCCATGCCGAATGTTCTGTATAGATTGAGGGGAGCCGGTAATTGGCCATTAGTGGCCAATTTAGGCCGAACCATCAATCTGAGGTGTTGACAGCCTGTATTCTTAGACGGAAATCTGTCTTTACACTACTACCTACCGTCAGAGTAGTAGTCTAATACAGTATATGTGGGTTTATTTACGGGGACTGTGGCTTAACAAAGTCAAACCACAGTCCAAGCAAATGCGCTTCCTTGGGGTTGACGCCCCCGTCCGAGCAAGGGTGCCTTGTTGCACCGTTGAAGCAGCGTCGTAGTGTGAGCCATTCATGTAACAAATTCACACGGGAAGGACTCAGGGGACAAAGAGAAAGGGGAAGAAACAACAAGAAAATAAGGGAATGATCAGAGATGCCACATGGACTCGCTCGGGATAAGCCGAGACCATCTATTGTTCAACTGGTTTTACATAAGTTCGGCGTCGAACGGGGTTGGGCCAAGTGGGCGTCCAGGAACAGGATCTTGGCATACCACTTCGGAGACGGGCGTATCGCCGGCTCAAGGTTAGCGTAGCGGTGAGAGAAGAAGATCTTTATCACCCGAACTCCTACGCGACACGCCGAGAAAGACCAGAAACAAAACTGACCCCATTGCTCGGTTTGTTAATATGAGTAACCCGAGAGCCTAGACGCAATAACGGGCCAACTTCTCTACAACAGCCGATGCATGTGTTTGGCTTTAACAATGTCATGGAACTTGTTCTCTGCCAGCCTTGGCAAACCGGCCCGAAGTGGCCCTACCCTTTGCAAAGATATGGCGTTTGAGCTTCATTGCCTGATCACCTCGACTATCCTACATAAAACATTAGTCGACCTCGACCTCCAGCCAATGTGACGGACGTGGTCAAGGAACCAGCCCTCGTAATTTTCACATACCTAGCGCCGTGTTCTTCGCAAGGGGGGGGGAGGGGGGGGCTATCAGGAATGGCAATTCTCTGATCTTCTCAACCAAAGCATTGTTCGCACTGGCGATGACCCTTCCCGGTCGTCTACATAGCTCGAAACAAGCCCAAATGAAGACGCTCGTAGCAGACCCCCCAGCGTTAACTGGGCCGAATAGTAACCTCGTCTGTGGCATTTGGAATCCTGCCGATGCCAGGAAGACAGTTTCGTCCGCATGTCTGATGGGCAACACGAAATTGCTGCCATAATCTCTCGATATTAGTAGGGGGTTGAGTTCGGTTTGCAGAAGGGCGACAATATCCCGCCGCCACTCACAAATACATTAATCCCAACCAAATTCACATTCCTTGCGCTAACTCTATCTCTAACCCTAACCCAGACCCTAACTAAGACCCTAACCTCTACCCTAGGTAACACTATGCCATAGCTTGTTTCTGTGATTTTTGGTAGAGTTTCTGTGTTGACTGAAGGAAATTTGGATGTTACTGAGGGAATAGTGGGACAGAAGCTTCAATGGATTGTATGGGATTTGGCGGCAGGATATCCCATCCCTTGCGGAACTAGGGAAACGTCATCGGATCGACAACAGGTCCACCGAATGGGGATAGCAGGCGTTTGAAATTAAAATAACAAATACCCATGTTCGTCCCCCGAGGAATACCAAGACTCGTTGGAGTGATGCGTGGTATCGTGTTACAATTACACGATATCTGTGTGGAGCAAAAAGTCGCTTGTGCACTGCTATCTGATTATCCCGTCGCGCGGGCTTCCTCGAGAATTTCATTTCAAAAACCGAGTTCTTGGGCACAGCCAGGCTCCTAATCTTGACATTCGAATGGCCTGGCTCCCATTTGCTTCCAAGCCCGCTCGATCATCAAGGTAACGTCCTTATCCTTAGAGTGAAACAATATTTCGGTGTCTGCAGTTCCAAAGGCCGAGATGGATTTGTGCTACAACTGGGTCAGCCGCCGTTTCACAAATACACGTAGTCTAGGATGCGGTAACTCACCAGGCCCAGTGTCAACTTGATAAAACTATCCGCCCAGTGTTGTTGGTAAATATTCGTAGGCTCCTTACCCTGAAGAGCCAGAATCAGATTGTCTGCAGCATAGGCGGCCTGCTTCATGGCAGCTCGGCCGTTGGGGTTAGTGACACCCGACTCAGAAACATCGCCGCAGGCGTAAATGTGAGGAAGCGAGTCGGCGTCAATCTGCATTGTCGGCTTGACCTTGATGCGACCTGATTTAGCGATCGCCTCAGGGACGAACTCGCTGATCAGCTGAGAGGAAGGTTGCTGGCCGATGGCGTTGACCTGCTTATGCGTTAGCAGCTGAGAGAGCCGAGAGCTTTGCCACGGGCTCGAGACTCACCAAAAAGTCGCATTCAATCTTGCGGCCGGAACGAAGGGTAATAAAGCCGTCCACAGGGGAATCGGTGGTTGTCCGGTCTCCAAGAATAGTCTCGATGCCAAGTTGCTTCAAACCCTCGAGGGCGTTGACTTGCAGATCTTGGCCAAACCGATTCATGACTGCGTCTCTGGAATGGACCAATGTCACATTTTTATCGGGATAGTGATCTTTGGCATCTGTGGCAAGTTCAACACCCGCAGCTCCCCCGCCAACAACAACCAGATTTCTGGCGGTCTTGATGCGCTGCTGGAAGCCCTGCAGCAACTGGATTCCTTCCGCCCTGTCCGTTGAGCCTACTCGTGATGGCAATGACATGCCGGCGCCTGATCCCGTTGCAATGATCATGTAAGAGTACGGAATCTCTTCGCCGGTGCCTTGGATGGTTACTGTTTTCTCCGTGATAGTCGAGACACGGTCGTGGACCCATCGTACGATGGACTCGGAGCCTGCCGGCAGGTAAGGCCCGTAGGGGATGAACGTTTTGTGCTCATGTCCCTCCACAACACAAAAGCGAGGCAGCGTCCATGAGAACTGCCAGTGACGGTTCGGCTCGACGATAATGAGGCGGTATGGCCCGTCTACTGGGAGTGAACTGGCGATTAATCGGGCGGCATGGTAACCGGCGAATGAAGCCCCGACGATGACAATGTTTATCGGCTCGCCACCTTTCGATGTCGGGGGAATGGCGATTTTCTTGGTGAAGTAATATCGCGACAACATGCCCGCAAAGTACTTGAATGCGTAGCCCACGAGCTCAATGAAGAGGGCCGTTTTTCGCAACCCCTTCTGCATGGTGACCGACTGCCGGAGTTCTCGGGTTTTGGGAAAGGAGGGAGCGAAAGTGACGTCGCAGAGGCCGTTCCGAATACAGAGAATACAGAATCAATAACCCCCAGATTGCTGATGGGCACTTTTTTTCAAATATCCCGGTGTAATGCAAGCGATCAAAAGCAGGTTGACGATGATGGATTGGTAGAGAACGTTGGCGTTGACAATGCTCACGTTACTAGACGGACATTCCATGCTTATCAGTTACATCTGATTAGATCCGAGGCGGACTCAACGGAGATGAAATGCCCGCCGTGGCTGGACGTGTTGCTAAGGCCGACACGATCCCTGCTCCAGCAAAATTCAGACACGATGGGCCGATCGGCCGACGTGTGGGCGGACTTACCGTGTAGACTATTTGACCAATTACATTGTCCACTTTGTTCTGGGCTAACGGCAACAGGCCAGCTGGTTGCCGAATGGAACTAACCGATACACTTCATAGGTCAGCCTAAACCAAAGCGGACATTATGTCTGCTCAATGTCCACGGTGCCAAATCGAGAGCTCGGAGTCTCGGTGCAAGTGGAGAGAAGGCTGCTCGGTCTTCTTAGGCCGGGCTCGGCAGCCGATATGGTCCGTCCGTCATCTTACGGAACTTGGAACACAGAGCCCTGGTTCTGGTACCACTGGTTCTCGCTGCATGAGTGATCCATAACGACGCTTCTTGCTCAAATTACTGGAAACATAAGTTGGGAATGTCAGCATGTCGTGTAGTTTACCTGGCGGCATAAATCAGCGGCATCAGGCAGACGCATTCGACAAATGACTTGACATCTGCAGTTTAACCCGTGTTATGTATATACAATGAACTTAGTTGTCCTCCAGAGCATAGACCCTGGACACCTCAGCACCGAGCCATGGCCCTGCGTGACCCCAAGAGAACATTAACCTCCATGACAAAGGCTGCATTGCATGACCAACATTCTAGCAGCATTGTTGGGACTTTGTTGGCAAAAAGCCATGGAAGAAAAGTGAAAACGTTAACTCGGATGGGGCAATCATCTGATACATGAAATTATTATTGCCTGCACCGAAACGCCGCCGCCACATATGCCTCCAACCCCTCAAGCTTGCACCTCCCGAACCTGGACCTTGACACCCGCGCAATTACCAATCTTTTCCTTTGCTGACGTGATATTGACCGCGGGATTGACCAAAGGTTTTTTGTCCTGGCTGAAGGGAGAGTATCCCGCGCCGCGCCATTCCTTGAATGTCATGCCACCAGCACAAGCGGGCATCTTAACCATGAGGGGCACCTCAATGTCCTCGGCCGTGCCGATCAGCTCCGCCTTGTGGACTATCTTCTCGTTGAGGGTCTCGTAGCCCATCTTGTTGTACAGCTGGTAGGTCGAGGGTGACGATTCAAAATACATGGGGATCCCCAGACTGTCGCTGAGATCCATCCCCCACTTACACCATGTGGCACCGGCCTTTCTGCCTTGATGTTTCGGATCGACAGCGATAACGTGAGTGTCTAGAGCAAACCAGGCTAGTCAGCTTGGATAAATAAGATAAAAAAAACATCTTGGCGGCGACTTACAGATGTACCGTCGCCCGCCAAACAGCTTTTCTCTGACGTCGTGAAGCGGTTTGAGAACCGCCTCGGCACGCTCTCTGGCCGCTCCCTCAAGCCATTCCACACCATTGAATTTGCGTTCTTCCTCATTCCGTTCTTTCAGGTAGATGTCACCCAAAGCCATGCCGACAATGTCGCCTGTGTCGGTGTCGACGCACTTGTACGTGTATTGGCAGCTGCTGTGATGCCACCACGATAAAGTACCCGCCGTGTGTGCTTTACGAAACGCTGCAGAGTCTACCCCGTCTGGGAACAGTATTTTGATCATGATGTTCCCCATAACGTCGTCCTTGAACGCTTCAAAGTAGGAATCATAGACCTTTTCAATGTCCGGGATCAACGCCGGCAGGATTGCGTAACCCATCTTGACGCAGGGACAAAGATGGAGCAAAAAAGTAGGATGGTTGGAAAGTCTAGAAAAGAGAAGCAAGGATGAAAAAAAACGATTCGAAGGTGCGGCAAGGACAGCGTAACAACTTTTTTGTGGGTTGTAAACAGAGTCTCGTTTCTCAATGAGGAAAATATCTCAGCTTATATACAGTTCCCTCATCTCATAGACCGCCATTGTTCCATGATAGAAATTGGGAGACCCGCCAGTACTGCGCTATCTGCGTTGAGAGACGACTTCACCACATCCTTCGGAGTCACCTTCTGGGCTGGGCAACGCTTTCTCCGGAGAAAATCTTTGATTGTGGGAATTTTGAGATGAATCTTTTTCTTGTTGTGCATGCTGGTAAGTGTGAGTGCAAAGTCCCAACCGGGCAAGTAATGGATATGGGCCCGCACTCCAGCTGAAGGACATGGCCCTCGGTGGCTAGAAAACACATAGAATTTACCAGGATTACAAAGGACGGTGGCAGCCGAATTTTCGAGTTTGTCGGATTCCGTGGTACTTGCTGATGGTAATAGTGGCTGGCAGATTCCACAAACCAAATGAATCGGTTCCGATGAGCCGTTATCAGTGGTACTTATTTTAGGCCCTGCCCAGACCAGATCAAAGCTATCAGATCCGCAATTCTATCAACGCCAGTCTCTTGCATTCTCGTATCCACCTCGCTTCGCTTCATCCTGGCCCTGGTCGACTGTAGAGCAAAACGTGGTGTGTTGGTCAACTGGCTTATCAGATCTACTTCGGCACCTTTAGCCGTTATCTGATCCGTCAGGCCCAAGGCGGGCCTCGGCATCATGGCGTCTAACGACCCCCCTCCCGGAGCACATGTTGAGTTGGTACTAGCGGGTCAACGACTAACAAGGGTTCTTGGCCCTGAGGTTGCATTGGCTCTAAGCGACGGAGGCGGTGGGAAGGCAGGGTTCATTGCATCGTGGGAAACGACTTGGCGCCTTCGACTTTGGGACGAGAGACCGAGCTCATTATTCACATGGGGCAGTTGGTCTTGGGAAACATCCTGGTGGACGTGGTCTGATTTTTATGCCTAGTCCCCCGTGAGGTTTGGGTTGGTCCTCGGTGAGGGGTGGACGAGTCAGCTCGACGTGGAGTCATGTTGATAGAAGCATTCTTGATCAGTACCTAGTTGCTGCATCAGTCACAAGGGCCTCTCGTAGCTGAGCGATGGGATCGCAGAGTCAAATTTCTGGGAAAGGGCCCACATGGCTGCATCAGGGGTTCCAGATGTCGAACTTCGCCAAGTCCTGTTGATGTAGACTGTGTAGCTACGAGGTCATAACGAGATTCGAGGCTTCGATTGCGGTTATGATGAGCCCCTTATAGAGCTTCTTGTCGGTTGAGTCTGCACCTTTGAAGGCGCTGCATCTTGGACGCAGTACTTGTACTCGTACTATTTTAGCTAGCCAGGGATGATAGTGTATAAAAAAAACGGACAAAAGTGCAAAAGCTCAAGGGGTAACGGGCGAAACAGCTATTTGGTTAAACGATCTAGGAATCAGGCCTGCCACCCTTTTCCCTCGGCCGAGGCTCAGCGGTCATTATTCCAATAAAGCAACCTTCCATGGCATGGTATACCTGCACTAGGAATGTTAAACAATCATGGAACAGACAGCCGCATGTCAAAATGATATCTTCAAAGTTCTTATTAAGTATTGTATGTGTTGGATATCACAGGTGTAAACAATAGGCTTGGGCAAACAAAACATCACAACGCTTTACTCTGCCGTAAACCCCGTTTTGGTCTTCCCTAGGTCCCATATCCCATCACATATCCAGTGCCCGTGCTCTTTCGTCCACAAAAAGTCTGGAATCCTGCTGAACCTTGCGTCGTAGCGATCCGAGACGCCCACCCAGAACCAGAAGTCATGCCACCGCACCGACATGGGCTTCTGAGACTCCGACTCCGACTGCGGGTTCTGTGGTGCCGGCTTGATTCCCTTCTCGTCGAAGCAGTCGGCGACCTTGAGCCATAGGCTCTCATCCTTGAGCTGGTGAATCGCGATGGCCTCATCGCCGACCAGTGCATGCTGAATGGCATCCGGGTGCGTCTTCCTCCTCGCCCATGCCGTGCCGTTGTGCCGGGCGTCCTCTTCGTCGTAATCGAACTTCTCCGTGCCCCTAAAGTTGACAAAGTTGGCCCTCTCGCGCCCGTTCAGCATGAGAGTGGCAACGGCCATATCTTCTCCGGTAACCACGCCTTGCTGACTCTGAAGACGCACCAGGAGCTTGACCATGTCCCAAGTGACAGTGTACATAGCTCCATGGGGGAAGACAAGGTCCCAAGTGGGGGAATAGTAGAGCTCGCCAATGACGGTTTTCTGAACCGTTCTTTTCAGAGTTCCCGTAGCGGCGTCCGTCAATAGTCTCGGCACAAGGAAGCGGTCCCAGAACCCGCGAGCGTTGAGCCATAGGTCAGTGTCCATTTTGGAGACGAATTCGTATTTGACGTCACGGTCGACAAGCCACTTGAAGAACTCGAGAGTCTTGATGGTGTTGGCGGTTACATCATCCTCGGCGATGTGATCGAGCACAATTATGTCCCCAAAGGTGCGGTTCTCTTTGGACACCATTTCAGTCCACTGAGGCCCCGGGTTAGACACCACAAAACGTCCCTCAAAAGGCACGTTCTTGAATGTTCTCATCCATGTCGACCGAATGAGCGTCCGGCGGTCGGCATCTGATGCCGTGGAGATGACCGCCGCGAGCCAGGGTTTCGGGAGCTCATCGCGCGTGCCGTTCGTTGCTGAAGGCTGCTGGGGCGAGGAGGGAAAGGTGTTCAGAGCATAGGAGGGCTCCGGCAGGCCATCCACGGGGTTGCCATGGACGACGGGCTTCGTGATCGGGGCCGCGAACGGCTCGTGGTGGGTTTGCTGGGTACGCTGAGTAAGATGAAAGGCAAGGCCGAGGAAGAAGATGAAACAGGCTGCAAAGACGCGAAAGAACCTTCTCTGAATGTATCGGCTAAACGACGTCCACATCGTCACAAGCGTCGACGAACACGAAGCTCCGGAAGCCATGTCGTCTCTGATTCAATGCTGTGAAGACGGAGAGTCGACGGATGGGCAACGAACGGTTGTCGAAAGAAGGGAGCGAGAGAGTTCTCAAAAGATGGGACGAGATGAGATGGAAGAGACCTGACTCCAAACCCACCCCCTCTCGCCTGATACACCACATCACACAATCAAGCTTTCCGTAGCATCAGTAGCGGTGCTATTCCTGGCCCAAAGTATAAGGATGATTGCCTTCAGTAGTCTCGGGCGAGACATTCCCGAGTACCAAAGCCCTCCGCTAACATGGGAGGTGAGATTGGGTTGAGTCGTAAATATGTTCCCATCGATGTGGTTTGTCTGCCGCACAGCCGCAGGCAGACCCAAGACAGATTTGAACAACATGGGCAGCAGGTCTCTGTTTTGGCTGTGGCTTTTTGAGTGCCTGATTTAGGAAAGTATTGGTATCCTAGCTGTGTTTGCCCCTAAGATCCCAAGTTATTTCCCTTCACCCTGAGCTTTGATGCTAGAACCAATTGTAGTGTCTCCAAGACGGTGCCATAATATTCATATTTTCTCTTTCAGAGCGACGTAGGTGACGAGTCCAAGCCAAGCGATTCTATCCCAAGTCTCTCCACGTGGTCAAGGTCCACGTCCACTGGTCAGTCGGTCGGTCAGTCATACAGGTCAGCCTTTTTGACTTTCGAGGGAATCGATGCGCAATGCACTATCTAGCCCAGAGCAGTTGCATTAAATTACCTACTTATTTTTTCCCAATCACCAGTTAGGTAGTACAGAGTGGTCTTGCGGTGAAGATTCGCAAGTGCCGAGGGGTGAGAAAAGAACTTTCGCAGCCACAAAGAATGAATCATAGTTTCTGACGGATCGTTTGATGCACAATGCACTCGTCACTCCATGAGACACGTTACTTCAGGAGCATGAGGAACCATGGAAACCTCCGGCGGATTTGACTCTCGGGGAATTCATTGGGAACAGTGTATCTGCCTCGTTATTGGTCACATTCGAAACAAATGCGAATATCGTGATCGGACGGAAAGTTGCCACCCAAAGCCATATCGGTTGCGCCCACGTCTCAAAATATCTGGTCTCGCCGCCTCAATCGGACCCAGCGGTTTCATTGAGACCCGTGGTCACTGTGTTTCGAACACTCATCCTAGCCAGTCGGTGGTTAAGTAAGGTTGACGTTGTGGTCTCCTTTGCGTACCAGGATTTGCGCCTACAATAGAGACGGGGAAAGTATACTATGTCTCTCTGTCGTGCATTGAGTCGCGAGCAAGGAGCTTGTCTTGTCTAAACGGACAGAGATGACAATAGATAATAGATTGCTACTACCGTACTACAAGAAGGCGTGGAGCGGAGGAAATCGCCATCATTTCCCAATTTAGTACTAATGACCAAGCACGCGGCTTTTCTCCGTGGTCTGCCTTGGGGATCCTTTGACGTATCATGCTGCATGAAACTTCTTGCAATGTTCGAGCTGATGCTGAACGGCATCCTCATTCATGTACAACACAACTGGATGTGTGGTAGCGGCGGATGAGAGGATCCAAAAGCCGTGACATCGCTCACGTTTTGGGTTTCCCACTACACTTGACTGTCACCGGCTGTTTGGGATGACCCCATGCTGCAATAGCTCAAGGAGCCGACATTGGGGAGAGCATCGACATTACAAGCTTATGCGGATCCATGTCCTCTCAAGGCTGACTTACATCAGATCCACCTGTACAGTTCGAGAGCCAACGGTTCATCCGACAGTCATGCTTCTCCAAGAATGCATCTGTACTAATGATTATAACGTGGCTCTGTTCTCTGACGAGGACGTCACAGCAGATGTAATAATGACGCAAGACATCCATGTTTCTGTATAAGCTCATGACAATTCTTCTGTAAGCGTCCATTAAGTACTAGTTGTCTAGGAAGGGTAAATTCGAAAAATTTTCTTTCTTCCAGAGTATATGATCTCTGACTTGGTAGGTGTGATGGAACTTTGGACGACTGGGTTTTGTTTTTCTGTTTTTTTTGTTTTTGTTTTTTTGCTGTTGGGTCAGTCAAAGCCGAAATTGAGTGTTTCTTGAACAGACAGCCAATGAAACATTTGTAGCAAATATATCTTAGAAATAAATTTGGTCAAGAAAAAATGCGCTTCCGTTTCATTATTTATTTACGACCAGTGAAACTTAGTCCTGTAGTAAAAGAATCAACCCTCAGGCGAATGCGTAGTTTTCTGCATTCATATCCCCTGCTGAACAGAGCCCGTCAAACCAAATACAACGCCACGTTGCCTCAAATTTGTATCGTTTTAGCCATTTGTATTACAGAAAGCACAAGATGAATGTTTTGTTTTGTTTTGCTTTTGAAGTACTAGCTGCGTGACTTTGACCACTCGGCTTCTTGATGGATTGTTGCAACAGTCTTTTACGCATTGGTTGACGTTATTGAAAGTGAGCGGCCTGCAAGCTGCCAAGGCAAAGTTCACAAACATATCAGAATTTTTAAATTCATTCTTGATCCTGATTTTTATTGATTCGCCGTTTCGCCATGGTCAGTCACTGGGCCATGAATTCGACTCTGGAGCATGGCGTTGGGCTGGTCAGCGTGGGTTCAGGTATTCCAGGGCCCTTAGAAGTCACATCGTGTATCGAGCATGATACAAAGACAAAGGGTACTATCAGGATGCAAACGGACTTTGACCATTCTTATACGTAGTACAAGCCGGTCCTACGTGTGTGGGCGGCTGAAATTGAGTTGCTATGGCCAGACATACTATAGTATCATCTCATTTAATAGGACGGGCGCTGGCGCCGCTGCAACAGTGAACAGTGGTGGAAACAGGGAGAGGGCGTTCCAGGGCGGGGGAGGAGAAAGCACGCCAGAGCAAAGCGGCATGACATCACCGACACGCAGCATGGTATTCTCCTCTCCTCTCCTCTCCTCTGCTCTCTCCCTTCGAAGCCCAGGCGCAGCGCTATGCTTTGTTTTGCTTCTTCATTCCTGTTTCTTCTCTTCCAGTGTTCGTGGTTCTCTTGCTCGGCTACAACCTCAAAGTGAAGCAAAGCATTCTTGGCATCTGCTTGGTCCACGACAATCTTCGACGCCACGGGTCTACTGCATACTAGGTAGTTGATGAGCCGAACGGCACCAACAATGGCGGGCTCCCTTACAAGCAAGTTCCTGGCTACCGTCGCCCTATGTGCCGCTGCCATCATTGCTGCGCCCACCGGCGGCGATCAGATAGTCTTCGAGAAGACCGATGCGGACTTGACTCGTGTTCATGAAGAGTATTAATTGAATATTAAAGCCTAATGCATATGGTCAAATTAGTTACTAACGCGCGTCGCAGACTCTTCAACGCCGAGGTCATCCCCACGGTCTTGGAGGATTTCCAACCCATCATGGGTCTCTCGGCCGAGTGGTCCTCTTCCAATGTCGCTGATCTCGGCAACACTCTAAAGCCGGCGCATCTCCAGTCTGCACCATCCGTTTCCCTTGTCAAGGGCTCGTCAATGACCAGAAGCTTCATCGCCACCACCTACGTCCTGACCCTGACTGACCCGGACGCACCCACGCGTGAGAACCCCATCTGGTCCGAGTTCTGCCACTGGATCGCGACGAGCAGCTCCCCCACCATCTCTGCAGGCATCGACCCGGCGCACTTGGACGACGTGGTCGAGTACAAGCCACCCGGGCCGCCGCCCAAGACGGGCAAGCACCGTTATGTCTTCACCGCGTGGGTCCCCGCCAACGGGACCAAGGAGAAGCTGCATCTGTCAGAGCCCGGGGAGCGTAAGCACTGGGGAGGCGAGGAAGGGCGTGGCGTGCAGAAGTGGGCAAAGGAAAACGGTCTGGTTGCAGTTGGTGAGTTGACTACCGAGTCCGTCGTCTTCATGCTCTCTGTGCAATGACTGACTAATCGTCAGGTGCAAACTTCATCTACGCCCAAAACGAGAAGCAGTGATTCAAGTCATCATGCGCAATTCTTCGTCCGTCATACTGTCAACACAAAACATGGGGGTCCATTAATGATGATTACATATTATCAAAAGAGAGGGAAAAGAAAGGAAAAGAAAAGAGCATCCACCCCCTTTGGCAACACCAAGAGAAATATGTACGTAATCAAAGAACGGTGTTCTCGTCCGCGTTTGCCTGCAATTCGTCCCTATTATTGTCCAAACTTTCCCTCCCAAGTCATCCCGACATCTTATCACATGCCCCGGCAAAGTTGCGATCTCTCCCGTTCTAACGCAGCTTGTTTTTGGCGCTTGAGCACCTCCCTTTTCCTCTCCGACTCTCCATTCAACGAGCACTTCTCTTTGATACGGACACAATGCCCGCATACCTTGGAGTTTTCCCTCCACACGACGCAGCGTACATCGCCCTTTCTACGGCACCCCCGGCATACAGCATCGCCGAAGGCTTCCTCTCCGTTGGCGTCGATCTCGTCGGCGTGCTCGTGCTCGTGCTTGGTCTTCTTTGATACCATCTTTCCCGGGCTTCCGTCTGACGTGCAGGAGCTGCATTCACACAGGATCTTTTCCGTCTGATTCCGCTGCTGCTGCTGCTGCTGCTGCTGCTGCTGCTGCTGCTGCGGGTCTCGCGGCTGTGGCTGTTGGGCCGCCGCGACAGGAACCGGGTTCCGATGCCCTCCATTTATAGGACGAAAGCCTTGGGGCCGGGGAGAAAGTCTCCCGTTGGGTAATTTACGTCTTGAAGACGACGCTGCGGCCCCCTGGCTCTGCTGACTGGCGCCGTCCGCCAGGGTGACTAGGCCGACGGGGGCGGCAGAGGCGGCGGGAAGGGTGTTGTCAGTATTCCCTCCATCCGCCACGTCTGGCGAGGGACACAAATCTTCTGCCGAAGCGGAGACAGAAGCGGCAGGGGCGACCGGATGGACGACCGGAGGAATGGCAGGAGCGGCAGGAGCGGCAGAAACGGCAAGGGCGGCTGCAGCGATATCTTTGATATCTTCACCGTTCTGGGTTGGCGTGTGATACTTTGCTGCCTGACGGTTGTAGCCTTCCTCCGCTTCTGCTTCGACCAAAGGGGCGAAGTTCAGCATCTTCGTGACCTCCATTGCAATACCGTCTTAAGACCGGACCCCGGTATCTTGTATAAGTCGTATAAGTCGATTTTATGGATTTCGGTCCTTGGCCGGTGAGTGTTGAGTCTTGAATGTTTGAGCTGGATGAGCTTGGCTTCAGATGACAGTCGTATTTTGATGGAAATTAGAAGATCGAAGGGAGAAGTTCGATCCGAAAAGATTGGACGGGACCTTATACCGGGCAGCAGAAGCGACGGAGATACCGTGCTCTGGATGAGATTCCGGGCAGCAGAAGCAACGGAGATGGCTAATACAGGTAGCTCTGGATGAATATTGGGTCCTACCGGGCTCTCACCGAGTCACCGGGCTGTTCTTTTGCTGTTCCTTTGCTCGCCCGAACTTTGTGTTTTGTGAACCATTCTAGTCCCTTATCGGAGAAACATAAACATGTCATCGGAAGTGGTCTGGTCCATTGAAGGGATTCGATGACCACGTCTTGCCCAAGCTCAACGAGCAGGAGGAACTGTCATCAGGTTCACAGAGGGGATGGATAGCTGTCAATAACGTCATGAAAGAAATCAAATATTCACTAATTACCTAGAGAAGGTTGTTCCTTCCCAGTTTGAACTGTTAATAAACCAGGCTCTCCTTCTAATTAATTAATTGAACTTTCCCGAAGCCATTCTCGAGCAAAGGAAGCCACACACCACCACCGCCTGAACCTCTTGATAATATGAGAATGAGTCCGTGACATATCAGCCTTGAACCTTCCGTGAATGATCAGCCCTACGCCTCTTGCTTCTCTTTGGCTCGTCTGCTCTTTCCAGCGACGGTCTTCTTGTCGTTAAGGGGACAGGTCTCTTTCCTCCGGGAGCAGTTCTCGCAAGATGTGTAGGTCCATTTGTAGCACGGCTGGTTCGAGTTGGCGCATGATGAACACGGCGGGTCCAAAAGTTGACCCTTCTGCTTGATCATGTCGGCCCGCAGATGCCCATCCATCGTCGAGGGGGCGACTTTGATGCCCACCTTGCACTTTTCCCTTGAGCAGGGGCAGTTGACCTTCCTGCTTTTCCTGGAACTGGGTCTGGATTTCGGATTTGGTGTTCGGGGGCCTTTAGTGGTGCCTTGGCTTTGTTTTATAATAATCCTCGTTTTTGTCGCTGTGTCTTCGTTTACGGTGGCAGACGAGCTAGATGCAGATATCGTCGGTGATGGACAAATGCGAGGATCTGGGCCTGTCTGGCTTAAGCTTGGAGGGCGAGAATCTGGCTTATCCCGGCCACTCGTTTGCATGCCCGCCAAAATCTCGGCGGCTTCGATATCTTGTGGCGTATAACGCATCACATTGAACATGCAGCCGGCCCTTTCAGGGCAAGCCAGATGCTCCGACCTGCTGTTATTGAAGTATTCTGTTTCCATGGCGTGCGAAGCTTGGCAAGTTGATGTCGAATGAGTCGATCGGGTTAGCCAAAAATAGGCTTGTGATGAGTGCTTGATGACCGAGAGGTGATACAAAAGATGGTTGAATCTGTCACGACAGACGTATTCATGAGCGATATGGGTTGTTCGTACAAACGATGAGAATTAGCATGGATAGAGATTATAATGTTTCACAAGTCTACCACGTAGCTTCTTTCTCCGAAAAGGCCGTTGCAAAAACACAGAGAAAGCTCCTTGTACTACACAGGTAGATGCCATTAGTTATGGCTAGTCCCAAGCAGAAAGTGACTTGGAAAACAGGCATGGACGCAATCTGTAGCCTGGCTTGGGAGGCGCATCAAGATTGGGTATTGACTAGAACATGGTAAGGGAAATCCAAGATAACCAAGGCGTATAGCCACAGATTTAAGCATATTTACTTTGAAATATGCGTCCTGTCTTCGTAGTGGTGTCGGCCATCTAAGAACCAAAGCATATTGATAGCCGCTTCCTTCTCATTTAAAAGCTTAGCACACTTATTATTCAACACTGCCGTTTGAGAGTATCTGCATGTTCCTTTCTAATGCTAGCTGTACAATCTGGGCCACTGAGAGCTTAGCCGTTGGAAGAAAAGTCCTCGGAGACAGTCCGTCTTGTTATATGACTCGTCCGAGCCAAAGCGGTGGTCTTCGTTCCATGGAACTCGTGAACAAAAGAGAAAAAACTTTGTTTTCCACATCCAGACGAACACTCGGCCGAAACGACAGTTCGTATACCAGGTGAAACCACACAGCAGTTGAAAATGCAGTTATCGCCGGTGGACCTTCGGTAGACCGCCAATGCCCAAACGGGCATGTGTATCCGGGTTATCAGACGGACCACCGGACCCCGCACCTAATCGCCCGCTTGGACATGACATTGTCCCACTCGTGAGCGCGGGGTTCTTGCTCATGGATGGACGGCGAGTGTGACAGCGTCTTGTGTGAAATGCTGTGTGACGGGACACAGCGGGAGAAAAGCATCTTGATTTCAACCCGACGCATGAGACAGACGCGTCTGAAGATATCGCACAGCATATTCGAGCATCTCGGCTGAACTTCTCTTGTGTTCCTGACGCCGTCCAGTTGTTGAGTATAAGATTGGATATCCTCCTCCCACCTCACAAGATATTCCTTCCATCCTGAATCCACAACCACTCCTGGCTGTGCCGTATTTTCGATAAGACGACACGGCACAACTACATCAACCATGGAAGAAAGAGCCGGTATTCCCGTCACTCTCCCTGTGGCCAACCCTACGGAAAGCTACTGGCACTCTGTTCCCTCCGTTCTCTCAGACTATGTATCGAGCCCATCGCCGCCTTCGACAACCGATACCCTGATAATAGGAAGTGGGATCACGGGCGCTGCCATAGCCCATTTTCTACTCTATCCGCCCTCTGCTAGCAGCTCTTCTCAACAAACGGCATTCTCTCCCGACATCACGATGCTAGAGGCCCGCGCCGTAACCTCGGGCGCGACAGGTCGTAACGGAGGTCACACAAAAGCCGCATCGTACCGATCATTCCTCCACCATGCCAGCACTCTCGGCATCGAGACCGCATGCCTCGTTGCGCGGCTTGAACTCGCCAACGTTCGCGCCGTTCACGCGTTCGCGGCCACTCAGCTAGGGGACAAGGCAACGGAAAGCAGACCCTGCCAGACCGTTGACGTGATCTACGATGCTGCACAGTGGCAGGCAGCAAAACGGGCCGTCGAGGCGATGAGGCAGGCCATGCCCGGCGACGAAGCTGCGCGGTATGAAATCTACGAAGCGGAGGAGACGCAAGACCGATTCCACGTTTCGGGTGAGGGATTATATGGCAGTGTTGCGTATGAAGCAGGCAGCATCTCTGCGTACCGCTTCACCACCGGGGTGCTAGAGCTGTGCGTTAACAAGGGCATGAAGCTCTTTACGGAGACGCCTGCCATCAGCGTCAAGAAACTTGACGAAAGCGCAGCGAACGGCCATCGATGGGTCGTGGAGACGCCCAGAGGTCAAATCAAAGCACGAAGGGTAGTGCTTGCTACCAACGCCTACACGGCCTTCCTCGACCCACGGTTCCAAGGGTCCATCGTGCCGATGCGCGGACAGATCACGGCCCACCGGCCGGGTTCAAAGATGCCAAAAGAAGGCCTGGCGACGACTTACAGCTTCGTCTACGAGGGCGGCTACGAGTACATGATCCCCAAGCCGCACGGCACGCAGTTCGCCGGCGATATTGTCATCGGCGGCGGACTCGTCCGCGCGCCGGATCAGGGGCTGGGGGAATACGGGACGACAGACGATTCGCAGCTGAACCCCATCATCAGCACGTACCTATACCAGACGACGCCGCGTTATTTTGGCGACAACTGGGGCGAGGACGATCCGGATGGACGCGTGCGCGCGGAGTGGACCGGCATCATGGGCTTCAGCCCGGACGGGCTCCCTTTCGTGGGCCAGGTGCCTGGTGAAGAGGGGCTCTGGGTATCTGCCGGCTTCCAAGGCCATGGCATGGTGCTCTGCTGGATGTGCGCGAGGGCGCTGGCCACCATGCTCGACGGGACCGAGGAGGATAAGCAGCAGCTCAGCAGCTGGTTCCCCGGAGCCTTCGGAGTCACCTCTGCTCGGCTGAAACAGAGATTCACAGAGACGGTGGACCACTCGACATCAGGACCCGCTGATCCGGCTGCTGCTGTTGCTGTTCCAAGACAAACTTGACCTTGACTCAACCGAGTACACCTTACGTGCGGCCGCCTGCTGCGCCAGGTGGTGGCGGGTTACCGGTTTGTTCCTCGGACTCTCGGAGAGATGGAAATAGACTTTGCTCGCGTCCCCGCCCTGGTCGCTTAGCTTAACCATCCAGCCGGATTGATGGCTGTTCTGGCGGTGTGAGGATGAGACACGCGAGAGCGGGAAAAGGAGAAGTGAAATGGCGCAATCCTGGTGGCGGCCACTGCAGTCACTTACCTAGCAAGTCGGTACTGCTGCTGTCTGCTTATGTGCCGCTTGACCGGCGCGAATCAAGGGGAGTAGAGCTCGCGATGTGCATGTGGGATGATGACACTGTGAGACGCTCGTTGCGGACAAGTACATGTAGGGTGAGGGGACGATACGGGCGAGATTTTCGATTGGTCTCGAGTCACATCCAGCTGGGCCGCTTACCTGTCCTGCATCTCCATGTTTACGTTTTGTTCAAAGGGACATACGCTGTACTCCCAGGTCAAGCAGATATATGTGGTGCTGTCCGTCCTGCATACCGCACACCCTGCGTGGGACAGCACAGCAAAAGCCTCGAACAGCCCCGCCTGGCAAAGACCAATGAGATGGACCATGGTTATGGATCGCCGGCGTTTGCCTCCCTGCGCCCCCGTCGCCGTTTTATGGGAGCCGTTTAGTCGTAGGTGGGCGAGCGGCACAGGCGGGAACGGATGTTGCCAGTGCGCTGGCACGGCAAGCGTGGCCTCGGATAGCTTGCAGCGGCAGGGCGACCACCCGGCTGGAATCGAATCACAGCGCAAAGGGGTACAAGGAGCGTCGGTTTGCGAAGCGGAACAGAGAAGAGGGTGTGAGGGACGGAAACGTGGGTGTCTCCGGAGCAGTTCTTGACGGTCGAAACATACAGAGGGGGCGCATGGCAATCAAACATCAGTACGGATACTTCGTATTCATACATGCAGTAAAGTCATATCGTGCTCCCTGGCGGGTAGCGTACCCTCTTAACGTGGGTGGTTTCGACCGACAGGCGCCGTCGCTTGTACGATGTTCACAACAATCGGTTTGTGCTCACTCTACAGATACAGAAGAGGGCATCTGACGTCCACATCATCCACTGGGCCGGGAGGGGGGGGACAACGATCCAAAGGATCGGCCGACTGGGATGGAGGGCCTACGACCCGCCACAAGAACCAAAGATCGATTCGATTGTCAACCCTGGAAGTAACCATCGGCTCATGCTGGTACGAGGCGCTCCCAAGATACCTACTTCGTAGGTATTTGTCCGAGACTCACCCGTCTCGTTCGCCGCTCCGACTCAACAGAACAATGTGGCAGGCCCTGCCCTGTCCTGGAGGGGGGGCGGCATATGCTATCAGGGGGGAGGGAGAGGGGAGATGGCCGGTCGTACGACGACGAAAAAGACTAGGGGGGGGGGGGGGGGGATGGATGGGCAAACCAGACAACAGAGATTCATTGCCGGCCGGCTGGCTTGGGACCCCAAAACCCACGCTGCAGTCGGCGATCCACTGCTTTGGAGACCCGGGGCAGGATGCGAAACCCCAAGGATTCAGGGAGAAACCCGACAGAGGGGATGTCGACCCGCAAGCACTGCACTGCACGCGTAGTACACTGCAGACAAGGCATTGAACCCACCAACAGCCCTCGGGTTGGGAACGCATGTATGTCGGGTGCGGTGAGCGTCGCAAGTGCTGCGGCGTGCTGTTCAGGCCGCTTCGAGCCCCAGCGGCAGGAGGAGGAGGAGGAGGAGGAGGAGGAGGAGGAGGAATAAGAAGAATGTAGCGGGCCTTTCAAGGCGGCTGGTGAGCGGAGTGTATGCACCTGTACCGTTCGAGTCATGTCTGTCTGGACATCCATTCGTTGGGCTGGGAGGTGGTAGGTCATTGCCCTCTATATGCGTTTGGCCTCCGCAAGGATACCGACGATCGCCGTACATTTCATGACAACATGAAGATTCATCTGTGTGTATGTGTGTGTGTATGGTTGTGTTTGCATGGAGACGCGTCCTAGCGGACGGCAGCCGGTGGGCGGTGGGCAACAGCAGAGCCGGCACATGTCCACCGAAAAACAGGCAATCATGTTCCCGAATCTTGAGACTGTCTAGCCGTCGCATAAGGTCATTCTCCCCCCTCTCCCGTTGTTGCGTCCGCTCCTGTCTGGGTCCTGGCAAATCTGAATAACGGGCGGTGTCAAGCACGGAATCGACACAAGAAACGCCTCTTCGAGAAGAATCTTTGGTCATCCAAGCTTTCAAAAGGCTGGGGAAGGGGTAGGCTAGCTTGGGCCTTTTGTTTTGCCCTAGACTGGAACCATGGGAGACGGCGCTCGTCCTAGTCCTACTACGCCTAGTAGTACACTAAACTACAACCACCGCGTTTGACGACGCTAAAAGATCGATAGGGGGCTGTTTGCTTGGATTTGACGTCGAAGGACCCTAAGCGGAGCGACGGATTCGCCTCCGGTCCCTTTTTCCACAGTGGCTCTCGTTCCATTCGGGGTGGGTAAACATATGGAATGTGTTGATTGATGGCATGTCCACGACGATGTGAGCCAGATAGTTACGGCAGGGCTTTCGGGATCTGCAGAGGCGTTATTCCCGGTGCCAACTAAAACAACGACGTCCCTTAGTCCCGGCAGGACGGGTGGATAACGCGGTAGGACGGGAAATTGAATGATGGCGCGAGTGGGGGAGGGAGAGGTTGCAGCATCACCGCACGTTGTTTGGCACACGCGCGACGACGGCCGCCGGCGGTCAGCCGGGAACGCATGTACCGTCGACCTCGAACCGGCGATGGGCCGAGGCCGGAAGAGACGAGAAGGGATGGATGAGACGACATCTTCTCTCGCCAGGTTGCGGGTATAGTACCGGTAGGTGGTTTACGAGACGTCAACGGGGTGACAGCGGTCAGCAACGGGGTTTACGGGGTTTAAGGGATGGATGGTCATGGGGGCCCGAGAGGTCGCATCCATATCGTTAGTTGGTGCTAGATAGGTTGGGATAATGCAGCGGAAAGGAACCCTGAGATGCAGAGGGTGAGGAGGTTTCGCCGTGTGATACGTCGGGCCTGGTGCCTCTCACCCTCCGTTCCATGTTTTCGTCCTCACTGTGGTAGTTTGATGGGCCAGCAAGTCTCATTCTCACTCCCAATACATGGCGTGATAGCACGCACGCCCACACCATCCAGTAGCGTGGCTAGCTTACGGCGGGAAGTCAGGCGAAGGCCGTGAAAGGTTAGCCCTTTGCAACTGCCGGCTACCGGCTGACGAACGAGGAGGAGCGTTGATGGTTGTTATCTTCCATGCATACCAAGAGAGAAGAACATCGTGGAGGGACGGACGGGGGCCTCCTCCGCCACGGGGCTACCCGCTTACAAATGCGCGTGCATTTAAGCACGGAAACTCAGGACGGCCATGTCTTGTTGCTGTTTGATGTGTTCGAGAAGCAATTGGCGAAAGGGGGGGGGGAAGGTGTACCTAACACTTTGTCGAGAACAGAGTAAAGTTGCCAACGTGTATTATCTCTCTCCCCCTCACCAACTCCCTCTCCCTTTACCTCGTAAATGTAATGAAAATGTTTCCTGCCCGCCATTGGATCGAGTGGCTTGCCTCGATGGAAGCGGCCGCCCCTCCCCAACAAGCAATGCCTCCTCCCGAATCCCAGCGTGCCATTCCTTTGGGAGCATCCACTCTCACTGCATGGCTGGGCCCCCTGGCTGGCGGCGCCCATCTTCTGGGTCCCCCTCCAGCAGTGTAGGCGACGTTGCATCGCTGCAGCAGCGTTTCTATCCGTGTCATGGACCTTTCCTTTCCGTCTGGACCTTTGAGCGAAGGGCGAAGGGGCGAAGGGCGAAGGGCGGGCCACCTTGCATCATGTCTGTCTGCTGAAGGGCCCATGTAGAAAGTATCGGCAATGTACTATTACATTTACCCTTCCCCTGAGCCTCGGCCGAGGCCTCCCCGCCTACCTACTTGGATCCCACCAGCTCAAATCTTCCCGACCGCCAAGGAGGATAAAATAGTGCATAGTGTAGTACTCAGTATCTCGGCCCCCGCTGGAGAGGGTCAAGTTCAGAGTTCAAATCCCGAAATCTGACGGTCCACTCTCCCGGAGACGCTTGTGGTGCCTCGCCAGAAGCTCTCACAATCGCACCCGCATATCCGTACCCGTGCTTACACACTTTGTAACACAAGGATCTGCTGGAAGACCAGATAGGGTGAGGGCCAGGTACAAAACGCACCTATGTGGCGTGGTTGCAGAAATAAAAAAAGTCTCGTCAGGGTGTGCCGAGTCTCGCTTTATTCACACAAACGTGGACCAGAGAAGGTTGTTAATATTAACAGCGACCGACGTAAGTTGGGCGAAGTTAAAGGTAGCCAGCTGATGGGCCGCCTCCTCTCCCTTCTAACCTCTGACAGTGCACAGTCCCAATGTTCTTTGTGATATCTGACAAAGATTCTGCTGGTGTGGTCAGTTTCTGCATTCGGACGAGAGCTTAGCCAGCGGACGAGGAAGAGCCCGGGTCCGGGAACATGGACATGGGTTTCCCGTCAATGTATAATCCTGTCAGCGACAACTTCTCCAGAGCCAAAAATGCCATGACACCCTGCCCCTCACCCCCTCCTTCTCGGTGCGTGCTCGCGGCTCAATAGCCGTTGGCTTGTGCCCCGCGAAAGCGTCTTTGAAAAAGTCGAGGCATCACAGCGATGGCAGTGGTGATGACGGCGGCGACGGTGACGACAGCGACGGGTTACAGCGCAGGCATTTGCGCCCATTTGACCAGACGGCGGCGGGATGGGCGTATGTGCATGACGGTCGTTGGATGTCAAGAGCGAAGAGTCAGAGAGAGTCGAGACGCCGACCCGTCCTTGTCCTCGCGACTGTAGTAGTGGGGAACATGTGGCACTCGCCGCATCGAAGAAGGGATGCCCGAGCAGAAAAGAACGGCCGGGCAGACAAGAACGGCCGCTACTAAGGGCAGGCGATATCGCGGCCAGAGTCTCGGTCGGGGGAATGTTCTTCTGCGAGGAGGAGGAAGGGGCCTCCATGTCTCTTGGAGGCTGGCCGGGATCTTTCGCGGTGAACGTTTGGTAGAGAGCACCGCCGGCGGGCGATAGGCGACGAGCACACATGGTACGTCTCTCTCTGTCTCGGGGTGTCGCAATCTCGCGCAAATTTTTACCATGTATGTTTGCTTTTCTTTCTTCTGGCCCACCATGAACGGCCCGACCTGATGGACTGGCTGGGGATCAGGAACCGAAGAGCCGCAAGCCCTCGGACAGTGACGAGTTGACGGTCCCTGGGAGGACGGACGCAAGAGGTTACGCTCGGAGACAAACGGTCACGGCGTTCGGTTTCGAGGGAACTTTGGCCGTGCTCCTCTTGCCCCAGTCCCCAATATTCATTCATCCCACGTTTCCCCAGGCGTCCTATATCTCACGACCGGCCGAGTGTGGCCTGGTAATGGCTGATGATGTATGTCGAGGAGTTGACAATATAAACTACCTACACTAGTATGCCCTTTTATCCGTACAGACTGCAGAGTGAAAAGGATGCTGACGGCGAATGGTGCCCCTGCGAAAATCTTCGATCCATCTCGGGACCCCTGCAAGCCCCGGGCTTTGAATTGAGCTTGTACATACTCCGTACACAGCAACAAGTGGAGAAGGAGAGAATGTGATAACAGACCCTGGGCGGAGTAGCAGCCCAAATCAGAGAGGTTGAGAGGGGGAGAATGTCTGTACCTCAGCACTTACAGGCACTTGGTCCTGCCCAAGCAGCAGAAGAGCAGGTGACTGACACTGCAAACCAAGGCACATGCAGAACGGAACAGAACAGGCTAAGCCAGCAGTACTTGGACTACTAATCAGTAGTCTAAACTATCCGTACCTGTGTATGTAGTTTGTGTGGGCGGGTGGATGGACGTCCAAGTCGTCAAGGTAGAGTAAGTACAATCAGTACCTAGGTGGGATACACTAATTACCCACACTAGAATCAGTCCGTACAAGATCATCAATGTTCGAACCACGTATTTGTAAGTTACGATGTATGCTCCCGCCCCGCTGGGTCTTGTCCTCGTGCCAGGACGGGCAGGTTTTGTGGTTCTCTGCTGCGCGTGTCTGGGTTCAAGGACTCAAGGAGTTCATCCCGACGGTGTTTTGGCCGCCTCGCGACGGGGTCTCCATCAACCAACTGCCAAGGTACTAACTATTACTACTGCTTCGCATGTAGGTAATCAATTGCAACAGTCCAGTTTCCCCCTCTAAACGGGTTCGTCATGTGCATTTCAAGCTCTTCTCACACCTCTTGCCAACTAACCTCTCGAGGCTGCGGGAAATATCCACTCGGAGACCTTCATCGATATACCCCCTCGACTACCTAGGAACATTCGACAATGATGGGGGCGGAAAAGGAGTCGCCTTGCGGTGTGTACTGCATACCGTCGCCTGTCTGTCTCATCCATGGTTTTGACATCTCCTGACTCGCCCGGCCATCACAACGCTGCGGCCATATGGTCGTAGCCCTAAGGCAAGCCACGTATGCCAGCACATAACTCTCTCTTGTTTTTTTGTTTTTTTTTTGTGTTTTTTGCCCTCTCTGCAACCCCACATTTCTCCTGTACGGCAATCCGGAACCGTTCCTCTCTTTTGATCTCCAGGACCCGGAAGTCAAGCTGCATATCAAGTACACCATATATGCCAGGCTTTTCGTAGTGTAATTGGGCCTTTGGGTAGCAGCTATCTCAAAGTCACCTTGTGTTGCTTGACTTCCCCTCCCCTCCTCCACTTGAGCTGCGACGCTACCGCATTCCATCTCATGCCTCTGGCCACCTTACGTCGAACCCCTCCCTTCCAGGCGGGTTTCTTCCATTGGGGCTGCCAGTTCCTACCCCGACATGGTGCATGCAGACATGGCTTGGGCATGAAGTGGAAGAGCAGCTTTCTACCTGTACAATCAAGACACAGCTCAATGCACGGATGACTTGCCGCCCCCATCAGGTCAGAGCTCGCGTCTCTCTGCCTGTGCCGTAACGTACCGCATGAGGAGGTAGACAGGTAGGTAGCCTGTAGGCAAGCTGGCAGGCAGGGTAATATACACTAACTAGCTCTGCTACGAATAATTACTGCGTACTATGTACCGTAGGGATGTATGCTACTTATGTGCCACTTTCTGCGCAAAGCAGACGTGCTTCTCCCCCTCACCGACCCCTGGTCGGGCCCAATCACAGGCCTTTCACGACGCCTTCGTTCCTCATTCCCGGGTCCCCATGTCGTCAAGTCTGTCTGACCCGACAGCTTGTTTCTGAAGGATTCCTCCTCCTCCCCCCCCCCCCCGATGCTCTTAGGTGCACTGCTTACACTGATGCGCGCAGCCACCCCACTGACGGTGGCCAGCGCTGCGAGTGCCGCAGCACCCTGCCGTTTCGTCCGTTACCCTGCCCCTTCCTCTCTACTAGTTTAATAGGCAGGAGGACTTGTGGTTTGGACAACTGAGAAATATGGCGGCGTAGCATGTGTGAGTGTGTGAGAGAGCATTAGGAGGTGAAGCTTGGTTGGGGCAACCAAGTCGTCCTGAAGCTCGCCGTTACTTAGTAGTACTCACACAATCATTCACACATTCAAGGCACGACACGCATCGCGGTATTTCCGCCCATCGTATCATGATTGTTGTTCCCCGCAAACACACACACACTCTCTCTCTCTCTCTGTCGCTGGACTGACAGCAGGCAGGGCATGTACTTGGTGAGGTACGGATGTATGTCCGTTAAGCCTGAGCGCATTAGAGCCATCCAGCAAAGGCGCCGTGCTGCATGGTTGTGTCCTCGTACCCATGCGAAGCAAGCTGGCAAGGTACATTGCACTGACTATCATGTACATATAATATAGTACATACATTTCGACCCAGCGAGGGCGGTCACAGGGTAGACCTGGACATGGATCTGGACCTAGTCGTCTGTATGTCTGTCTATCCACCCATGTTTTTACGTACGTACTTCTCTCTCTCTCTCTGCTCCCTACCTGACCTTTCCTTGCACTCATCTACCTAAACTAAATAATAACTGACATCAGTCACATACATAACCGTCCGTACATTTGTTCACATTCGTCCTGTGTCATCTCACCCCTTCAAAAGCCGCTGAGCATCGTTGTCGCGCCGAGGAGCCAGGGCCCATCGCCTTCCCGCCCCGACCACCACTCATCTTCGAAGCTTGCGCCCATCACTGACGGAGTCTTTTCTCGATCCTAAAGAGCTTCATCAACCCCGCCCAACGACATCGTTCATGACCCCAAGAAAGCCAGCTACCGATCAATAAGAGGGGAGCAAAAACCACCTCCGCTATACGGGATATCTAACCAACGAACCGATCGCCCGGCCGTCTTTTCGTCACCC
>MU843439.1:0-358094 GCA_030867255.1 Colletotrichum somersetense | reverse complement strand
CCCCCCCCCCCCCCCCAAAAAAGTCAATACACCAAGGACACCCACAACGAAGAACCAGCGCTCCCGTATCGTATCGTATCGTACCGCCCGCCAGAACACCGCCATTCTAGATAGACGCCAGTTGATGGTCGGACCTCGCTAGACCAGCCGCAGGTTACACAGACTAGTCACCTCCGTTCTGACTGCAGAAAGATCATTCATCCATCCATTCATTCATCCATCCCTCCACCCATCAGACTTCTTTCTCAGTCTGCTTCCACAGCCGCCATACGCTACACTACACTTCACTACACTACACTACATACACTACACTCGCTACCTCCACGCCTCGTCGTCCGGTCTGGTCTGGTCTGGTCTGGTCTGGTCTGCTTCGCTCTACCGGTACGTACCGCCTTTGTGGCTGGGCCGTACGTATGTGTACCGCTCCCACGGGTTCCCTTGTGTGTTTTGCTTGTCATCAATACCCTCTGCCATGTTTTGCTTTCCTTTGCTTCGTGTGGCCCCTTCGTGACCAAGAAAAGGCCATGTAACCGCCCAAACACACAACCCACCATATCCTTTCTTCCACAATACCCCGGACAGCCTGTGGCAAGACAATGCCCGAGTCCCAAGAAGCAGTCGAATCGATCAAACTCTGATCAGCCTCTTCCGTCCTCTTCTTCACCGCTCGCGTCCGCGACTTCGCCTATCCCGAACAAAGCGCCGGCACACACACACACACACACACACACACACACACACACACACACACACAGCTAAACCAAATAACCCCCTCTCTCCCATTGTCTCGGGTCTCTCCTTGTGTTTTGTTTTCTCCTTGTCTTCCCGCTCTCCAACAAAAGCGTACGGCTTGTGTTATAGGAGGCCCCCCTCGTACCACGTTCTCGCTTCTCTTCTTCACCCCTCCAGATCAGATCGCCGTTTTCGGCCAACAGTTTCCCCATCCAGAGCCTCTCTCTTAATCCACAAGCGGCTTGTCCGCTTCTGGCGCCGCTTCGGGACTTTTTTAATCTGACGGTTGGACGCAGGAAACACGCCTGTCAATCAGCGACGTCATCGTCGGCGACTCCTGGCGTCTTGGAAAGGTTGTCCCTCACTCAATTTGGACTCTTCAACCCCTGGAGGTTCCTCGCCGCTGAGGAGGTGCCAGACTGCAATAACATTTCACCGTGTCGATTTACTATCGAACCCAGCTTTGCACCAAGTCGGACCTCGCCGCCAAGGTTCCCTCTCAACCCCCGACGGTCGACACCCACCTTGAGTGCACTGGGAGGATCCGGGGCACTGGATCAGATCTCACATGCATCCCTCGATCACAGTTAGCCCCAGTACTCCCTAGTCCACAATGAATTCTCCGCCGAGTTCACTCTACGCACAACACCCCAGAGACGCAGTGACAGATCCTGCCACGGATCGCACACACCCGACCAAAGAACCGCCGGGATATCGAGGCACAACCGGCGGCCCCCCTTCGCCGGCAGGCTCAGGTCCGGCCGTCATGTCACCACCCAGCTCCACCGATACCGCCATCACCGTCGGTTCTCACCACGACGACAATGAAACGGAGAGCCTGACTGACAGCGTGAGAGAGCACATGTACGAGAACCGCTTGCGTTACCACGCATATCGCTCGGGACGGTACGCCTTCCCCAACGATGCAACCGAACAGGATCGAGACGAGATGAAGCACATTATCAGCGTCGAGCTGTGTGGGAGGTACTTCTTTTCGCCCGTCCAAGACGCCCTGACGAGAGGTGCCGAGATCCTTGACCTAGGTAAGGGTTGATTTTTGAGTGAAGCTGTAGTGCGGCCATGTCGCTGACACCTCGCCTTGTTGTTTCGTGCCATGATCTCGTTGTGTAGCAAATACTGTGAGCTGGCTCGTAGTTCACACTCATGCCGCTCAACAGGGTGTGCGGTGCTTGCATCATCACCGGCCGACATCTCGCGCATTCCCTCACCTACCTTGTTTATAAGTTATAGGTTGCTAATACCACCGTTGCAGGAACCGGTCCAGGCCACTGGCCCATTGAATGTGAGTGAGGTTCCAACCAAGGCATCTTGATATGGCTGTCGACTCACATGAAAATTTTTCTTCTCTTTCTCTCTGCAGTGGCCGACTTGAATCCCAATTCTACCTTTCTCGGTATCGATCTGTCGCCTATCCAGCCCCCCGAAGTTCCTCCCAACTGTCACTTCATGGTCGACGACATTGAACACGAGAACGGATGGGATCTGGACAAGAACTATTTCGACTTCATTCACCTTCGACACACATTACATTCTGTTCGCAATCGCCCAGAGCTCATGCAAAGGGCATACGAGTAGGCACATTCTTCGCACCGCCTTCACTGCCTCATACCGGTGTTTCTCCGGGTCGGGTTTTAGCAAGAAGCTAACGGATTCGTAGACACTTGAAACCCGGCGGATGGTTCGAGATCCAGGAGCTCGAGTTTTCCCCTCTTTGCGACGACCAGTCCTGTCCGGAAGGAGATGGGTATGGATTCCGTGTCTTTACGCAATACCTGGAAGCAGGGATGAGGGTTCTTGGTTCAGAAATGCATGGTATCCGCGCAGCAGTCAGCGAAATGCAAGCCGCAGGGTTCGAGGATGTGAAAGAGGACCGGCGGAAGTGTCCCATTGGCGACTGGCCGGCGAGGCCCGAGCTGCGAGAGTGCGGCATCTATATGCGAGAAACGATCCTGGAGGGCCTTAAGGGCCTAGCGACACGACCCTTCAGGGCCCTCGGCTGGACGGAAATACAGATTGAGATGTTCCTCTTGGGCGTGAGGGGACACGTGAAGGAGAGGGACTTTCATACCTATCTCTTTCACAGGACCGTATACGGGCGGAAACCACTCGACGCATCAGAGTCGTAACTCGACTCACGAAAGCACGGCGAATACGTGCCGAGATTGCGGGGACTGGACGAATTAAACGAAACGAAACACAACGAAACGAAACGCAACGAAACGAGACGAGACGACGAAGACGGACGGAAAACACCGCACATCGGCCAAGGCGATGGTATATCAGAGTTGGGCTACCTCTTTATCCAGTCGATTTTCTTTTCCCGGGATGGAAAGCTGCCTTTCCCACATTGTACGTGCTTCGCATACGGGGGGTGCATCTAGGGCATTGCATCAAAGGGGTCCAGCAGGCGGGCTGGGAGGCATCATCATCATCATCAAAACGGAGGCACTGCATTGGTTTCGAAGGGGAGAGAGAGCCTTTCGGCGGTTTGCAGGGGGAAAATGGTCAGCGGGTGGCAGCTTCGGCTTTTGTCAAGCCAAACTAGCTTGTTCCAGTTGCAGCGGGCGATGGTGGAGTTCTTTTTTCTTCTTCTCGGTAGGCCTTTTCCTTTATATTCCCTTCTTCCAACAGGACTCATGAGATCACGGGTACGATGGGCGGCCTTTTTTTTTTTTTTTTTTTTTTTTTTGCGTGGCTTGGCACATTTGAGCCTGGTGTATCTTTCCCAGCTCACGCTCCGGGCTAGTCTCGCTCGTTTTTGTACATTCATCAAAGACACGGGCGGCAGCAGCTGCGGCTTCGAGACTGTGTAGTGTACCAAGAGTGTATCTGCACTCAAGAGAACAGCGGGAGTGTTCACAGCGAGCTCTTCTGGAATCCTTCAAGCCACGATGTTCGCTTTGTATTGAGGATTGGCTCAAGACGGGGCACCCGCTACCCGACTTGTGACTAGCGGCGTGATTGTCAAAGATTGCAGAAAGTAGCGTCCCATTGCATGATCGCTCTGGATGTGACTATCCCGGAATATAGTGGTGCTGTTCAACATGGACAAAGTTGTCCCTGCGAATTCCGACTGTTCACTGCCATAATCCATGCGTCGTCCCTAGGCCAACTTGCCGTCGCCTAGGTTCACCAGCGGAACTGGGCCAAGAGCAGGTTCGATGCAGAATGGCATGGCAATTGTGCTGGCGAGAATGCTATATAAAACGTCACATCTGCGATAGGACGACCCTTTCAGCTTAGCGTCGTCCGGATGAACGATGGTCTTGTAGTACCGCACTACGGTTGTGTGAGGTGATGGTCATTTCTGGGTGATACCGGTCTGATTTTATCTGGACCGTCTTGATAGACTACAGCTAGGGCAGCAGGTGGTTCTGGGGTGTGTCAATATGACCTCGCTGTTCAGGTATGACCCACGCGGGCGTCCATCATGGGTCAACTCTTCGATCCTCGGTCACAATCCGTGAATTTTTTTCCGATCAGGAAGACCAGGTGTCGAAATACCATATCTGATGGCCGGCTTCAGGCAAACACACGGTATCCTCTCCTTGGCCCATGGGGGCCCACATCGTCGACAATTGATGTAAGTACGACAAAGTCTTACGCGAGCCTTCGAAGATGATGATTTTCCTGGTCGACCTGAGAAATGGATGTTTTGATCAAGTGCTCAGAAGGCTGACCACATCAACTCATACCCCCCATATTGCCGGCAAATTGTGACGACGCAAGCCCACTGCTGGACTGCAGGATTATGAGATTGTGGGCTTAGTAGGGTGAAGAATGCCAGCCTGTGCTTTCTTAGTCTCTCCTGTAACAACCAGAAATATACACAAGTCCATCCCCATTAACCCTTTTAGCAGCACCCTGATATATCCTATGTAGCCGTAGCCACACATAACCACCATTCTGATGTACCATTTAATCATACAACATCCTCCATATCTCGTCTGCCCCCAAGTGATAGCCATGTGTTTCCTAACATCTGCCCCAGCCCCTAGTGAACAAGTTACCAATATGTAGAGTGTAAGCACGTTGAACTTTGTGATTACACGGCCGGTGACTTTTGTAGAATGAATATGCCTTGCTTACTGTCGTCAGCCTCGGTGTAACGCATATGGTATGCTACCAAAGAGTTTCTAGCCTAGAGAGGCGGGTGTAACAATTAGGTTCAATAGATACAAGGTTATTTACATTTTTGCACTATGAACTTCGATAACTTATCGGTACACGGTCAAGGTGAAGTTTCCATTATACTTTGAACGCCTCTAAGCTGGGTAAGTTTAATTAATTGCAGGAACAGATGAGAGTTCAATATTAAGATTAATCAGAACAGGGGGGCTCATTATGCAGTGCTAAAATTCCAGGACTGTTTTTCCCAACTCATTAGCTGGAGATCTAAAGCAACTAACCTTTCCAAGCCATATTCATCGGGCCTCTACCATTGAAAACAACCTGAGTTAAACATTGACGAATGGAAGCAACAAATTATGCATAAACTGTTTCGCGCTGCAGCGCACGTTTGGGCCTGACCACCTCAAAGTGACCAGACTAAATTCTCGGAACTCAGCAAGTGAACACGCGAGTATGCCTAGGAGGACTTGATCCGAGCTCTGCCGGTGCCTCCGATGCTGTGCTGCTGGATATCTCGTAATCACAGCTCAAAACAAACGGGAGCAACAGGATGCCTGGCCGGTTTAGTAATGCTAGCAAATGCCCGTTGGATTCATCGTTGATGTTCCCTGTAATACCAAACTCAGGGTTCCTATGATTAGCAAGCTAATATAAATATCTAGAGAGAAATACAAAGACTATTTCTGTGGGTGCAGCCGGCCAAGGCCACGTTTTCCGTCGTGCAACACGTAGATAAATGTCAGACAAACAAATTGCCTCATTGGTGCATCCTTGGTGTACAAAAGTCTGGTAGAAGCTAAGGGTGTCGCGAGACGCAAACCACTGATGGAAATGTTAAAGTAAATTGTTCATAGAATCTAACCTTGTTGTGGAAAAGCTCGCTCACGACGTGGGGCAGCGGTTGATCTGGGTCAAAGTAACAATACGAGGATATTTTAAATATCCACAGGTTTCGAAGGATCCGTGTTTTGACGACTTTGGAAATGTCCTCCATGCGTCGTAGCCTGGGTGGTAGTCGAAGCTGTCTAGTAAGACCTGATCGTGACGATGATGTTTGCTTCCTCAGGCCAAGTCCTTCTTTGTTATTATCACGAAGGGATTCGATATTCAGTCACTACGAATCTTTATAAGAACCGTTTCGTGTCTAATAACTTATAGTGAGCGCGCGCAGTGTTGACTGACTATTCCAATCAAACACGGGCAAGTTGGGACGGTGAACAAATCCACGTTATCTCGACCTCTACCAACAGTATTCGAGACCTAAGAGAACCCATTCCATCATCGCTCCCATTCCATCATCGCTCCGTAGCCCTCCCTAACAGCTGTCTGATAGCATCTTGGGGATGACATAGGGTGGGTTACACGGGTTACACGTGAGATCACTGCTCGAATAAGCACGGAATGATACTTGCTCGCCGCGGCATTGCTCATAAGAGCTGATCTGAGTGTGTCTGTTTACATTCTCGAAGCCATTCGAACGGTTCATCACATACGTAAGGATTCGATGACGGCGTTGGATAGCGTCGAAGAACAACACAACAGATTTCATTATCAGACGGACAAGGCCGGCCTTCCGACTGGTTCTAACACGTCCTGGGGATCGAAGGCACAGCTCATCGCCAAAAATAAATTGATGAAATGCGCGCACATTCTGGAGTCGCCGAACAGAAGCTCCAGTCCGGGCCTTAGTAGGCAACGTGCTTAAAGCTCGTGACAATCGCTGACAGACGGGAGTACCAACCACCACCCTACGGGATTTCTGGTTTCTTCAGGATCGGGGTTTCCGTGTCGGCGACATGTGCACAATCATGATCGTATTCGTCCAGGGCCGTCGCGTATGCAAATATCACATCTCGCCAACGACATTAGCCTAACCGGGCGGAATCGCGTCATTCGTTAAAGAAGTGTGAGTCAGCTCCCAGCCATCCGGCCACCTCACGTGGTCGAGAGATAAGCCATATCGGTGCCCCTTATTAACCACCTCGGGCAGGATTACCCTGCATGATAGCGGCACAGTCCGCAGAGAGGGGGGGGTATGGCCGAAAAAGGCCCATTACGACGCGGAAAAGGTTGACAATGGAGGGTTGTCATGCCACAGAGACGCTCAAAAAGGCAGCGCAGGGAGATTGCCAAGAGGTGCAAACACGCCGTGAGGTAGCACCCAAGACGACGCCAGTACTATTCCAGCACCTTATCCCTAGAGTTAGTTCCTTTGTTCAATTGTTCCTTTGTTCCTTTGGACCTTTTGGAAACGAAGCCCAATCATTGAATACAACCGGCGCAGGTCTGCAGAAACGGCTAGTAAACGGGGCGGGGAGCCGCAGTCGCTTGCGCCGTTCGCTCCCGCCGAGGACTTGGTGCGCCCAGGAGCGCAGGCTGCAGCAAAAAACTCCGGGTCCGCCTCACAAAGCGAATGTTGGCAGAGTTACACGCATTACTCGACCAAGCGCGCACGGCGGAGCGCATGGCAGGACAAGTCAAGCATTCGCGTCAGCCGACAGTCAGTCTTGACCGACACACACACTTTGGGTTGTCGAGCTCGTGTTTTCCACCTCCCGTCCGCCGCCAGTCGGTCTGGTGAGACAGATCCGCGCCAAACTCTCCCGGCAGACCCGGCCACGTGGACTGCCGGCGGTGTCTGCTGGCGGGGTGGAAGAGATGCTCTCTCGGACTTGGAGCGAAGCGGCTGTGGATAACACGGAACATAGCGTGCAGTAGCTCGAGGTATCTCGGCGGTTCTTTGGTCAGGCAGCAATGGTGCACACCGTATACGGCATCGTATATACGCAGCACGTAAACCAGGCCAAGCAACGAGAAACGAGACGCTGCGGCGATGGAATGGACTCGTCTAAATAAGCAGCGTGCTGAGCGACACACACACACACACACACACACACAGTACACACACCTTGCTGTGGTACCGAAGGATTTATCCGTTCGGTTGCGGCACGGATGGGAGGGACTATTGATTAAAGTGAGGTCGGAGCGTTACAATACTACCGAGGCGATGGACCAATATTGGGACAATGTTCCTCGCCGAACGGCAGTCCAGACTCAATGCGGAATGGTTGTGTAAACTTTTTGATTGTAATATGATTGCGGCGGCAATAATTGAGCGGAACAACGCACGACGAGCCAGGCCCGGAATCCGACCGCCGGGCACGGTAAGCTAGCTAGCCATAGTGCAGTGCACACCTGTCACCGAGCCCACGGCCATCGCGGCAGATCCCTCCTCCGGTACGCTGGCACCGTGGGGCCCTTGGGTTCTTGGCGGGGAAGCTTGCCAGATCTCTGGTGATTGATGGATGTCTCTGATGTCTGATGGGCTCAGGTCTCAGGACAAGTCACAAAGGAATGGATAGATGGCACCATTGCAGACAAAGAAGACGGGAAGCCGTTGAGAAACTCTAAAAAGGGGCGGCGGGGAGCGGGCATACCAGACCCTTAGGGGCACTTGTCGAGCTCGAACTTTCCTGCTCATCTCCTTTTTCGTGTCCTCGACTCCGTCAAATCTGCTCTGCGACTTCGCCTCCGCAACCGGTGAGGGTTGATCCGTTCCAGATTGATCTTGATCCATCTCAAGGTTTCGAACCATACATGGCTCCAGTGTTTTCTGAATCCCGAGGCTGGGAGGTGGTCCCCGAGCCCGCCGGGCGGAACAGGGGAGAGGAGGGGCCGTGGAAGTCTCGAGTTCCCTCAGCTTAATGCGTCGGCGGTCAGCCAGAAGAGCCAGGGCCATGGGAAGCATGAACCGGGCTGGACACGGGAGGAGATCACGTTCAGGGAAAAAAACAAGAAGGAAAAAAAAGTAACGCCACAAAGACTGGGGAGGGGGAGGGTAGCAGGAAAAGGAAAGGAAAAAAACACGAGGTGACAACCGGGGGGGCCCTTAGATGCACACTGCACCACATACGACGAAAGCTCATCATCCCGCACAAAAGAAAGCGCTGGACCAGAAAAGTTGGCACAGCGAGTGACAGAGCTGAAGGGATATCCACACGATGCACACGATAAACTGGCCAATGGCTGATGCGCCAAATCGCAAACAGAAGGGGTTCGTTGCGGTTCTGGCTGCCATTCGATAACAGAGGCATGTATTTATAGCAACGATCATCACGGGACCGCTGGTGCTACGTGTGCGTACATATGTACGACTGCAATCCAGCGCCACTACTGCCGGTAGTACACGTGCGGCCTCGTGTATCTCACGACGAGACTGATCCCGGGAGCAGAGAGCCGCTAGACCGCCATGTTCGAGAAAAAAGGCGCTAGAGTTGAGAAGCAAGGCTGTGTGAGGTTGGCGCTGCCGTTCTCTCTCGGAGAAGAGGAGGTTGTAAGACAAAGCCCGTTTTGGTCGACTCTGTAGGCTCATGCCTTTCCTGCCCAGGCTCTCCGGGATGCGTGAGAGAGAGAGAGAGAGAGAGAGTACGATACGTTGACCATCTTTTCAAGGATCACTTGTTCGACTTTCCTCCGCATGTGACGGTTCTGCGGACATGCCGATATGACGATATTCCTCTACCACTACCTCTGTGTAATCGTATAACAATCGATCAGGGTGGGGGGAAATTGCAGCAACCGGGTGAGTGAGGGAAGGGCAGTGGTGTGCTCTGTCTGAAGAGCTGGGCGCAGTGTGGCTTTCCAAGCAGCGGCCTTGCATACCAAAGTACGATACGATGTACGTACGACGAATATGCCTTGAACATGGTTTGACAGTATGATAACGGACAGGCGTCTGCAAAGTAATGTACTGTACATGCAAGCATGGCTGTGCGCGCGCAACCAACTTTGTTTCTACGAGGAGACGAGGCAAACCATGTACACAGTAATTTACCACCGTCGTGCATCCGTACATTACATTACTGTGTAAGTATTGTATTGCACAAGAAATTGACTGGCTGCTCCACCACGGCCCGTATTTCCTATCCAGCCGCGTCATGCTGACCCTTGATAGGGGGTGACTGAACAAGCTTCTGGCCAGCTGGGCGGGATCCCATCATGGACAAAACTCCTGATTCTCCACCATGCGGCGGGCATCGATTGGACAAACGGGGGTGGGGGGCCAAGGTAAGTGCTTATCCATGATGAGAGAGTCTTTCTGTCTGCTGGGTTAACCTTTTTGCTCGCTCTCACTCTCTCTCTCACTCTCTCTCTCACACTCTCTCTCACTCTCTCTTCTTCTTCCTCGCACCTCGTCTCTCCACCCAGCAGGGAACCAGGGTCCTCGCTGTTTGAGTTTCAGCTTGCAAGGCCAACCGGCTAACTGCTGAACTCCTGCAGTTCTGTCACTCGCTGCCTGCCTAGTGGTAGTACAGCTCAACCGTTCGGACGGAACACGAACATCAGACGAGCAGACAGACAGACGGACGCCTTGGGAACCGATAGCAACCCGCCGCTGAGTTCTTCTGTGCACCTCTACCCGCGGGCTTCTGCGCATCGAAGCCGCCCGCCATCCTATCCTATGCGCAGCACAGCTCAGCCGCCTCCCGTCCGCCGTTGTTTAAGTTGTCGACTCCAGGAGGGTATGCATCTCCTTGAAGTACTGGCAATCCTCTTCTGGGTGAGGGGCCCGTTGGTCGAGAGGGGATACTCATCTGTATTTGTCCACTACCGTGCCTAGACGAGCAAGTAAGCAAGCAGACAATCATGCATGGTTCAGGTAGGGCTACCTGCGGTGATACCTCAGTATCTCTCTCTCTCTCTCTCTCTCTCTCTCTCTCTCTCTCTGCACACCATCACAGGGAAAAAGGAAGGTGACTGAAGGTAGGACTGACTGATAACCAACCGATAACCCGATTGTCATGTCTGCCGTTGCAGTGGGAGCAAGCCACAGGTTGCATGCACCGTTTCGCCACCAATGAAGCCGTCGCAGGCCCTGCCAGGCTAAGCCCATTACGTGACGTCAAAAACCATGCTCCATCCACCTTTTCCCTCTGTCGACATTCGACAAGACAGGGGTTCAGCAACGGAGATTCCACAATCACGCTCAGTTCGCTCTATCCCAGCCGCCCGGCGTGGGGTGTTGTGGAACCGCCGCCTCCTGACTCGCTTGGCGGCTCCGTCTTCTTATCAAACACATACACACGCACACACACACGCCTGGGAAGATTCTTCCCGAAAATTCCTTTTTTACGGACGTGCGGGCCACGCATGAAAAACGGAACGGGACAGGAAGAAAAAATGGCGTAAAGGAGAGACAGAGAGAGGAAAAAGAAGGGGTCCTTCTGTGGCGAACTCAGACTTGGCAAACGCCCGGAACCACGATACGCTCGTTACTGGGCGTACAGTACTTGCTTGAACGAAAAGAAGAAGATATGCAATGCAATGCAGTGCAATGCTTCTTCGATAGCCCTCGGTCTCTCCTGTCCTCTGCCCGATCACTCCAAACGGCGTGCAGAAGCCGCTCCAGACCTTCTTGTTTCTCGTCATGTGTTGGCATCCAGCGAGCGACTCGAGTCTACGAACACTTCGTTTGGAACTACTGAAGCTTTCCTCGGCGGGCTCAGGGTTTGCCTGGCCACCCTAGTCGAGTGATCCCGGGAAAGTTCTGGGATCAATTGGGTTCTCGGGAAAAATAACCCTCCCCCCATGTCAGTCCAAAGCTGTAGTGTACTGGGCAAGACGCAGCAAGCAACCTATCACTCTCAACTGGCTAGACTTTTTCGTTTCCCGCTGCTGCGCAATTCCACCCCCTGCTGACCCGTGTTGCTGAGGTCTTTTTACGCTAGGTACTCATCTCGGGCAGCGCGGAAGAGTTCGTAAGTCGATGCTTATGCTCTCTCTCTCTCTCTCTCTCTCTCTCTCTCTCTGTCTTATACTAGCATACGGATACGCGCGAAGAGAGGGTGGCCGCCGCCACGACTTTGAACCAGAGACCGACCTCCTCCCCAGCTCTCCAAACATCCAGGTTTCCCGACCGGGAAGATCTCTGTCTTGTTGGCCAGCAGAGCCCACCCCATGCTGGACCTGGCCTATAGCCTGGGAGGATATTCATAGTGTCCAATCGGCCAGCCTCCGCAACCCTGCCTGGGAAGCCGAGGGACACCACCGAGAAGGGCCACCGCTCTATGTATGATGCACATATGAGTAAACGACGTCGAGCTCGTATCCTAGATTGGCAGTCTCCGCAGGCAACGGGCATGACGGCTACCTTACTGCTGTCCCTACTTTTTTTTTTGTGAGGCGATGCCGGGCATACGGGGCGGGTCTTACTACTGTATGTCTCCATGCATCCTCCTCCTCCCACCCCTTACCACTCACTCAGCCTACACACACATACGCGCGCGTCCACACCACCGGCCGAGGAGGACATGGGAGGCCGGAGCAATCAGGCCAGGCATGGTGCTGTCTGCTGTCTGTGGTGTTCAAGGATTTCCCGCCCCCGTAGTAAAAGTAGTCCATAGATCTTAGACTCCCCCCCCATCTCTGACGTACGTAGCTTTCTAGTTTCCTGCCTAGCTCTCGTTTTTTGCTTCGGTTTGTGTGTTTTGTGGGAAAGGGAACTATACTATCGCTCATCCATCTTTCCCATCTTTCGTCTTTCGTTCAAACCCGATCCTCAAACACTGGCATCACTCGCTTCCGCCAGTTCATGAATGCTGTTGCGACTTATTGACTTGTCCCTATCATCCCCCCTCCCCCTCCATTGACTGTAACGTTTTGTCTGGGAGTCATAAGTATCGCAATCAGCCAGCGTCTACCTACTCTCGCTTCGGGGACGCACTTGAGCGTCCTCTCAGAATAACCGTCCAACATGTGGTTCGGGGAACTGAAAGCGCTCTTACTACTGGGCTTCCTGTCCCGTAATGTTAATGGCCTCAAGTACGACGAGAACTTCGTCGATTACAACCTCAACCAGAACAAGGATGCGACAGATCCTATATTCTACGACGGAACATGGGAGGGTCACACCCACACGCCGTCTCCGGACAACTGGCGGTTCCCGTTCTACACCATCATGCTCGACAGATTCGTAAACGGCAACCCGGATAATGACAACGCAAACGGAACCGTCCTCGAGCAGGACATCACGGGCACGCAGCTGCGATGGGGCGGTGACATCGCCGGTCTGGTCGACACTCTGGATTATCTGCAGGGCATGGGCATCAAGGGAATCTACTTTGGAGGATCGATGCTCATCAACGCGCCATGGAACTACGACTCGTACTCGCCGTTGGATCACACGCTGCTGGATATGCACTTTGGCAACATCACCGAATGGAGATCCGCCATCCAAGAGATTCACGACCGCGGAATGGTGAGTCGGAAAAAGCAACATGTGTTTCCCAGGAAACTACGCGCGACTGACCTGCCAACTATAGTACATCGTCTTCGATAACACGATGGCCACCATGGGTGACCTGATCGGCTTCAAGAAGTATCTCAACAGCTCGGCGCCGTTCGAGCCCCATGAAATGGAGGTTGTCTACAAGACGGACCGACAATATCTCGACTGGACCTTCCCGACCAAGTACAACGAGACTTGCGAACATTTTCCTCGTCTCTACCTCGAAGAGGGCAGGGAAGTTCCCCAAGAGATCTACGACATGTTCGGAGGCTGCTACGACGGCGACTTTGACCAGGTATGGGCGTTATCTATGATTCAAGACCCTTCCGTAGGCGGCATGATAACTAACCGATACATGATTGCAGTTCGGTGACACTGAGGCTTTCGGTGTGTACCCCGATTACCGGCGTCAGTTGACAAAGTTCGCCTCCGTCCAGGACAGACTGAGAGAATGGGTCCCCGCCGTCAACCAGAAGCTCGCGCACTTCTCGTGCATAATGATCCAGATGCTGGACATCGACGGCTTCCGATTCGACAAGGCGCTGCAGGTCACGGTCGACGCCCAGGGCGAGTTCTCCAAGAAGATGCGTGAGTGCGCCCGCGCCGTCGGCAAGCAGAACTTCTTCCTCCCTGGCGAGATCACTGGTGGTAACACCATGGGTTCCATCTACATCGGCCGCGGCCGCGTTCCCGAGCAGTGGTTCAAGGACATCAACACTGCTTACAACATGACCGAGGAAAAGGCCAAGGGCATGGACATCTTCCTCCGCGACGAGGGCCACCAGGCCCTGGATTCCGCCGCCTTCCACTACTCCTTTTACCGGTTCCTCGTCATCTTCCTGGGTATGGACGGTACTGGTGTGGCTGGATACGATGTGCCAAGTAACTTTGTCGAGGCTTGGAACGAGGTCCTGCGGTCCAACGACATGATCAACGCCAACACCGGCGTGGTCGACCCCCGCCACATGTTTGGTGCTATGAACCAGGACACTTTCCGCTGGCCCGCCATCGAAGTCGGTCACGAACGCAGTTTGATGGGCCTGTTCATCACGACTCTTCACCTGCCCGGCATCCCCATGCTCACGTGGGGAGAGGAGCAGGCGTACTACGTCCTCGACAACACGGCGCAGAACTACATGTTCGGCCGTCAACCCCTCGCCTCCGCGCCCGCCTGGCAACAGCACGGATGCTACTCCATGCCCGCGACCCTCTATTTCCAGATGCCCCTCTCCAAGGCGCGCGAGGGGTGCCGCGACGACACCGTCTCTTATGACCACCGCGACCCCAGCCACCCCATCAGGAACATCCTCAAGCACATGTACCATCTGAGAAAGGAGTACCCCGTCCTCCAGGACGGCATGTGGCTCGAGCAGCTGTCGAACAACACCGAGGACCTCTACTACCCTGGTAACTCCGGAATGGCCACCACCACCGGTCTCTTCAGCGTGATGCGATACCAGCTCGGCGTCCAGGACCTCGGCGAGAACCTCGTTCCCGTCTGGTTCCTGTACCACAACCGCAACGTCACCTACACCTACCAGGTCGATTGCAGCAAGGAGGAGGAAGCCATCATCTCCCCCTTCGAGTCCGGTACCACCGTCAAGAACCTGTTCTTCCCTCACCAGGAGACCACGCTCGAGGCCTCGCCCAAGAAGCTCCCGTACGCCAACAACAAGGGCTTCAACGGCTGCTTCAAGAACATCACCCTGGCCCCCTTCGAGTTCCGCGCCTACGTCCCCAAGGCCGACTTCAAGAACCCTCCCGTCGGTATCACCAAGTTCGTTCCCGGCCACGACAGCCGCCTCGAGTCCAATGAACCCGTCAACACCGTCCCCATCGAGTTCCAGTTCTCCGTCTCGATGGACTGCGACTCGTTCAAGGACGCCGTCAGCTTCCAATCCCACACCGACGACAACAGCGTCCCCTCGATTGACGAGAGCTCCATCAAGTGCGCAAACGTGTCCGAGAAGATCTCTGAGTGGACGGCGGCCATGGCTTCTTCGTTTTCTTGGAAGGCCAACCTGGTCAACGTCAAGCACGGGGTGCACCAGGTCATCGTCAAGAACGCAACGGTCTCTGGCGGGCTGACGACGACAAACGTCACCGACAGGTTCCTCTTCCGCATTGGCTCCAAGGACAACGGCATCGTGTTCCCCCACTCGGCCAACTACTCCACGACCCTCCTGACCAGGGACGACGACGGCACTCTCAGACTCAAGCACACCTCGGCCGGAGCCAGCAAGTTCCGCTACTCGACCAACTTCGAGTCCTCCTGGAGCGACTGGGCCCCCTACGAGACCGAGACCAAGGTCGTCAAGCAGCCCTGGAACGGCACCGAAGAACAGGCGTGGAAGGGCGAGCACGTCGTCGTCCAGTACTACAGCAAGCTCCTCGGCTCCAGCGCGTACAAGGTGCACGCCGACCTCGACTACGACACCCCGCGCCGCATCCCTCATATGTTCGCCGTCGGCAAGTTCAACCAGTTCGGTTACGACAGCGGCTTGACCAAGGCCCTGAAGCACGAGAGCGAGTCGCAGTGGGCGTGGCACTATATGGACGAATGGCCCAATTACTTCAAGTTCAGCATCTGGGGCATGAACCCGGACAAGATGCCCGACCAGTCCTTCATCTACGGCGACGTCGACGGCGACAACGTCGTCGAGCGTCTGCCCCCCTCGTCGCTGTTCCAGAACGCCGTCAACATCACAAAGCCCCCTCCCAAGCCGTACCTGGCCTTCCGCGTTGTTCTCAACGATGCCACGCTGCAGTACCAGCTGATCCCCAAGGGTAACATGTGGGTTCAGTTCTTTCTCTGGCTTCTGCTCTTCATCGTGCCCGTCCTCGGCGGCCTCGGTGCCGTGCAGGCTTTCAAGCGCTCGTTCTACAAGGTCAAGTTCAACGAGCACGGCGCCCACGAGACCTCGAAGCTCGGCATGATGGTCCAAAAGACCCGCAACGCCTTCATGGGCGCCGCCGGCGCCGTGCCCCTCAAGATGCGCAGCTCGACCGACCTCGTCTCCGCTGCCGCCGCCGCGACTGCCGGCAACAAGCGCCGCAGCGTCCTGATCGCCACCATGGAGTACAACATTGACGACTGGAACATCAAGATCAAGATTGGTGGTCTGGGTGTCATGGCCCAGCTGATGGGCAAGGCTCTCAAGCACCAGGACCTCGTCTGGGTTGTGCCCTGCGTCGGTGACGTCGAGTACCCCATCGACACCCCGGCACCCAGCATGTACGTCAAGATCATGGACTCGGAGTACGAGATCAAGGTTCAGTATCACATCGTGGACAACATCACCTATATCTTGCTCGATGCTCCCGTCTTCAGGAAGCAGACCAAGTCTGAGCCTTACCCCCCGCGTATGGATGACCTCGAGAGTGCCATCTACTACTCTGCTTGGTAAGTTTTATTAGTTCATGGCCCCTGCTGAGTCTATAAGAACGCGCTACTAACCGTTTCAACAGGAACCAGTGCATCGCCGAGACCTGCAACCGTTTCCCCGTTGATCTGTACCACATCAACGACTACCACGGCGCTATCGCTCCGCTTTACCTGCTTCCCCGGACGATCCCAGTCGCCCTGTCTCTTCACAACGCCGAGTTCCAGGGTCTCTGGCCGATGCGCACGCCCGAGGAGAGCCAGGAGGTCTGCAAAGCTTACAACCTGGACATCGCCGTCGTCAAGAAGTACGTCCAGTACGGGTCAGGTAAGAATCATTTTCACCCTTCCCGCCCCCTTGGGCACCGCGTCCTGACGAGAAGCAGTTTTCAACCTCCTCCACGCCGGCGCCAGTTACCTCCGCGTCCACCAAAACGGATTCGGTGCCGTCGGTGTCTCCCGCAAGTACGGTGACCGTTCGTTCGCTCGTTACCCTATTTTCTGGGGTCTGTCCAAGGTCGGCCAGCTGCCGAACCCCGACCCTACGGACACCGCCGAATGGGACAAGACCGACTTCATGAACCAGCCCAAGATCGAGGTCGACCCCGCCTACGAAGCCAGCCGTGGTGACCTGAGAAGACAGGCTCAGGAATGGGCCGGGCTCAACGTCGATCCGGAAGCCGAGCTGTTCGTCTTTGTCGGACGTTGGTCTCTGCAGAAGGGCGTATGTGGCCCCCCTTCCTTTCTTTTTCGCGTGTTATTTCTGAGGGAAAAAAAGAACGACTTAAACTAACGCGCGCGAACAGGTTGATCTCATCGCCGACATCTTCCCATGGGTCCTGGATACCTACCCCAAGGCTCAATTGATTGCCATTGGACCTATGATTGATCTCTACGGACGCTTCGCCGCTCTCAAGCTCGCCAAACTCATGGAACTTTACCCCGGCCGGGTGTTCTCCAAGCCCGAGTTCACCGCCCTCCCGCCTTACATCTTCAGCGGTGCCGAGTTCGCCTTGATCCCCTCCAGAGATGAGCCTTTCGGTTTGGTCGCTGTCGAATTCGGCAGAAAGGGAGCTCTGGGTGTTGGTGCCCGCGTCGGTGGTCTCGGCCAGATGCCCGGATGGTGGTACACGGTCGAATCGACCAAAGCCGTATGTCCTCCTTTCCCACATATACCACGTTAAAACAACAACGTGACTGACCCCCTCTCGTAGGCCCATCTCACCAAGCAGTTCAAGCACGCCATCAAGGACGCCCTCGAGACGGACACCAAGACCAGGGCTATGATGCGCGCCTGGTCCGCCAAGCAGCGATTCCCCGTCGCCGAGTGGCTCGAGAAGCTCGAGAAGCTCCAGGGCGGCGTCATCAAGGCGCACGCAAAGTACGGCAAGAAGGGCGTCAAGAAGGGCAACGTCCTCGTCAAGCACAGCCGCGCCAGCTCCATCGCCGACCCCCTCCGCAACGACGTCGAGCTCGTCGACCGCTCCCCGGCGTGGATGCGCCAGGTGTCCGACTACGACGACGACGCGACGACGCTCCACGGCGGCCGCAACACATCCGGCATGCAGACCCCCAGGTACCCCAGCACCCCCGGCTCGCCCGCCATGTCCCCGACGCCCATGTACGCCGACTCGCCCTACAGCTCCCGCGCCGCCTCTCCGGGGCCGTTCAACCGCGATCCCCAGCACAGCCGCCACGTCTCCGGGAACTCGGCCCACGACTTCGGGCACGGCCGCAACTTCTCGCTCCCGGGAGGACATCAGCAGTACAACCACCAGCAGCAGCAGCACGGCGAGGCGGCGCACAGCCGCAACGTGTCCGGTTTCTCCATGGCCGATACCCTGCCGCTCCCGCCCCCGGGGCTCGGCCTGGGCATGCAGCAGGACAACTCGTCGCGCGCCTCCATGCTCAGCGTCGAGGACGTCGTCGGCGACAGGCACGACTACAAGCTGCAGCAGGTCGACCCCTTCTTCACCGACTCCAAGGGCGAGTTCTACCACCACTTTGAGGAGAAGCTCAAGAACCTGAACGCCGGCAACTCCATCTCGGACCTCTGCATCGAAGACTACCTCATCAAGAGCGAAAAGGAGTGGTTCGACATGTACCTCGACGCCCGGCTGGGCCGCGCCGCGTCCCCGTCGTCGCCGCGGGGCTCGTCGAGGTCGCGCCCCTCGTCGCCCAACAACGCCTCCAAGATGAGCCTGGGCGTGTTCAAGAACAACAGGTCCTCGTCCAAGCTCAACCTGCCGCTCGAGCGCGAGCGCGGCCGCGGCAGGCTGCCCTCCGGCCTGATGGTCAGCACGGCGGCCTCGGACAACCACAACAACGGCCAGGGCTACGACGACCAGTCGCCCCTGGACTCCCCCGGCTCCTACAACGCCCAGTTCGACCTCCCCGAGGACTACGTGCCCCCCTCGGGCGTCAAGAAGTACCTCCAGTACCGCGTCGGCGACTGGCCCCTGTACTCGATGCTCCTGGCGCTCAACCAGATCATCGCCACCAACTCGTACCAGGTGACGCTGCTCACCGGCGAGGTCGGCCAGACGGCCGACAAGCTCTACATCATCGCCAGCGTCTACCTCTTCTCCTCGCTCGTGTGGTACGTCATGTCGCGCACCATGCCCCTCCTCTACCCTCTGTCCGTCCCGTACGTCGTGTACGGCATCGCCTTCATGCTCCTCGGCTTCTCCCCCTTCGCCGCCGACAACAGCGGCCAGGTCTGGCTCCAGAACGCCGCCACGGGGCTCTACGCCTTCGCGTCCTCGTCCGGCTCGCTCGCGTTCGCCTTCAACTTCGGCACCGACGGCGGCTCGACCGTCCCCAAGTGGATCCAGCGCCTCGCCATCATCCAGGGCCTCACCCAGATCTACACCCTCGGCCTCTGGGCGTGGGGCAGCCTCGTCTCCGAGGCCGAGTCCAACAGCGTGGCCAAGCCCACCCTCGCCGGCTCGCCCTGGCTCCTCGCCGTCTGCGCGCCCGTCGCCCTCCTCCTCTGGGCCGTCGGCGCGATCCTCTACCTCGGCCTGCCCGACTTCTACCGCGAGATGCCCGGCCCCATCCCCCAGCTGTGGCTCACGCTCCTGAAGCGCAGGACCATCGCCTGGTACCTCATGGCCGTCTGCATCCAGAACTACTTCCTCAGCACCCTCTTCGGCCGCAACTGGTTCTTCCTCTTCTCGTCCCAGCACGTGCCCGTCTGGAGCATGGTCATCCTCGCCCTCTTCTTCTTCGTCTTCGTCTGGGCCCTCGTCCTCTGGGGCCTGGCCAAGGCCAGCGAGAGCCACCCGTGGCTGTTCCCCATGTTCGCCGTCGGCCTCGGCGCCCCTCGCTGGGCCCAGATCTGGTGGGGCACCTCGCGCATCGGCGTTTACATGCCGTGGGCCGGCGGCGTCGTCGCCGGCGCCGTCCTCAGCCGCATCCTCTGGCTGTGGCTGGGCGTGCTCGACGGCCTCCAGGGCGCGGGCATCGGCATGATCCTCATGCTGACCCTGACTCGCGTCCACGTGGCCGCGGCCTGCGTCGGGGCCCAGGTCCTCGGCTCCATCTTCACCATGCTCGGCCGCGCCACGGCGCCCAACAACGTCGGACCCTCGACCGTCTTCCCCGACATCAGCGAGGGCCTTGGCGTGGCCTTTTCCCACGGCTGGTTCTGGGTTGTTTTACTGCTCAACCTGTTCATCTGCTTTGGCTACTTCAAGTTCTTTAGAAAGGAGCAGGTCAGCAAGCCTTAGAGACATGCACAAAAAAGGCTACGAAATGTATTTTTTTCTTCTTTTTTGGTTATATGGGAGGGACATAGATGGAGCTTTTGCATTTTTTCTTGAGTAGATACGAACCTCATAGTAACGACCCAAACCAACCTGCCAAGGTAATAGAGTTAATGACATTGATTGATTCAACAACCTTGTGTGTTCTACGGAGTATATGGTTTATACTATGCTAAGCCGGGGACCCCCCGGCGTTGTGGGCGATCACTCTCCACTCGCAGAATGCCATAAATGTCCACCGAACCCCTTGGAACAAATCGCAATCAGCACTTGATTGGTCCCATATAAACGGATGCGCCGGTGACGCCGGTGGCGCGGGAGAACTGGGTAGTGGTTCTGGTGGTTCCTCAATTCTCAAAGGGCTTGGCCTCAGGTTCTCGCCAGTCCGTCTCTGCAAAGCCACCATGACACAGCATTCTTCAATTTGTATGTTCATGCACGTCTATAGCGTTCACCCCTTTGCAATCAAAGGAGGCCCATCTAGTAGCTACTATGTGAATACCTTCTGAACGCGACTGCGTTTATAATGCCGGCGTTCTTCTCCTTGGTCGTGATGTCTGGCTTCTCTCTGTAGGAACACGTTACCTCGTCCACTCTCTTTATTTCTCCCCATCAAGGCTTGATCCCATTGGTATCATAAGTTACCTTTTCCACTCTTTTTCTTCTTCTCTTCTCATCAAGGCCCTTGTCCCGTATATATCATAATGAAGCTTTCAGTAATCTTTGCCACGTTGGCGGTTGCCATCTCTTCGGCGCAAGCGTGTGCCAAGTACAAGACCTGCTGGTGAGATTCATTCCCCCCCCCCCTACCCCCGTTAAACCTACCTACTGGCAGGACTGATTGGCTGACCCTTGTCAAAGGTGTGAGAGGAGCGGCGTCGAATACCAGGGCAAGATCCAGGACAACATCGCGTGGGACGACGACACGAAGAAGGCCTGCCAAGGTACCGGTGAGGTTGGCTACTACGGCCAGAACTTTAAGGAGTGCTACCGGTACCAGAAGGCGGGCTTTTTCTTCTTCCAGCATGCCAAGGGCATCCAGAACTGCGACTGGACACAGGTAAGCAGGCCCCACGCCCAGAGACGACAGGGACGCGATGACTGACGCCTTTTCGTCTTTTGTAGAAATGCATTGATGCCGGTGCTACCATCGGATACTGCCGCGACAAGATTTGACAGGTCGCCCAAACGATGGAGGGGGGGATTGGATCAGTGTCACCACGGTTTGGCTTGGACGGGATGTTTTCCCTCCTCCCAATGGCTGGTTTCTCACTCTCACATCACACTTGACCATGCTCCGGCCGTAGTCACTCGGAGTCGGGTGTGCACCTAGCCCCCCCCCAAAGGCAAATAGGCCACACGGAAGCGGTTCAGACATATGGGGAAACGCGTTGATACCGAAGCGGCCGAGGTTCGCCATCCGCCGAAAGAAGCCCGAGAAAGCCTAGACGCTTCGTTCGCATTCGGATTTTTGGCTCTGCCAGCATTCGTTACCCAGTCACCATGCGCGAGCGCCCCCAGCGTCGCGTCTACTTTTCGAAGGATGTTTGCACGAGAGAAGACTTGTGTTGCTGGGGAGATCTAACCCCCAGGGAGGGCACGGCATCATGTTGATGTTGCTGCGTTCGTCGGCATGGACCGCCTTTGCCCAGTAATGCAGCTGGGCAGGAACGCTGGCTTGAAGGCGTAAATGATAATGTAGTCTATTGAGCAGGAACGATTCATTCATAGCGAAGGAGTTTTTTTTCACAATACATAACATGCTTTTTGAACTCTGCTTTTTCAAGGGGTTTTATTTTATTTTTATTTTTTGCTACCTGTCGCGCCAGGCGGGGAGAAAATGTCATCATCCTCTGGTCATACGTCGTCAAGTTATCAACCTTTTTGAGAAACGGCCACCGTACCAGGCCGCAAGCCCCGGCCCGGGTCCTCTTCACTTCAGCAGATGCCCGTCGGACGAAACCCCTTCCGGCCTCTTCCAGTGCACCGGCACGCCGCCCCAGCTCTCCTCGCTGTACTTCTGCTGCACCTTCTGACACGTCCGCAGGCCCCACTCGGTGACGCCGACCATGGCGCAGCTCTCGAACATGAAGGCGCAGCTGCCGGCGCCGACCTTGGCCGGCCTCAGGTCGGCGTTCCTCGCCCCCTCGCCGCTCTCGGCGTCCGGGCCGTGCCCGCTCATGGTGTTGTGCAGGCTCGCCCCGCCCGGCACGAAGCCGCCGGACCCGCCGCGCTTCGCGTCGTACCCGCCGGTGATGAGCCCCATGAACTCGGACATGGTGTTGCGGTGGTAGTAGGGCGGGCGGAAGGTGTCCTCGGCCACGAGCCAGCGCGGCGGGAAGATGACGAAGTCGGCGATGGCGGTGCCCGGCACGCCCGAAGGCGCCGAGAGGACGGTGAAGATGGACGGGTCCGGGTGGTCGTACGAGATGGTGCCGATGGTGTTGAAGCGGCCGAGGTCGTACTTGTAGGGGTAGTAGTTACCGTGCCACGCGACGACGTCGAAGGGGGTGTGCTGCTGCGTCGTCTCAAAGTAGTCGTTGTTGAACTTGACCGTCACGGTGTAGCTGCGGCCCGACCCCTCGTGGGCCGTCGCGCCAAAGTCCTCGCTGAAGCAGGCCACGGGCGCCTGGAAGTCGCGCGGGTTGGCGAGGCCGTTGGTGCCGATGGGGCCCAGCTCGGGCAGGACGAAGTGGCCCTGGTACAGCTCGAGGGCGTAGCCCCGGGCCGGGCCCGCCGGGAGGTGGACCTGGTACTTGATTCCGCGGGGGATGACGGCGACCTCGAGCGGGCGGACGAGGAGCCAGCCGAGCTCGGTGCGGATGTCGAGGGGGCCCTCCTGCGGGACGATGAGCAGGTCGCCGTCGGCCGAGTAGAAGGCGGCCGTGTCGTCCATGCTCTTGCCGGCGGCGTAGACGTAGATGCCGATGCCCTGCTTCAGCGTCGGGTCGCCGGCGCCGGCGACGAGGCGCATGCCGGCGACAAAATCCCAGTTCTTGGCCTCATCGTGGTCGAACGGGTCCCAGCGCAGCTGGTTGGGGATGTACTGCAGCTTGGACGGCTGGGCTCTCGTCTCGGGCGACGGGGCTGAGGTCGCTGTGTAGGGCGGGTGGGCGCACGAGGGGAGGATGCGGTAGAGCCAGGCCTGCTTGTTGTCGTGGCGCGGCGCGGTGAAGGAGGTGCCCGAGAGCTTCTCGGCGTAGAGGCCGTGAGGCGGCTTTTGTGGAGAGTTTTGGCCGATGGGGAGGGACCCGGGGACGGCTTCGGATCTGTAGGCGGGGTGTTGTTAGTGTGATGACATCGTTGGGGGGGCGAGAGGTAAAGTTCAATCGGCAGGATTGATACAGGAAGTGAACGGAATCTAGGAATACACGAGAGGGGGGGGAAGCTCAGGATCACGCCTCTGGGGGCTGCACATACTCGAGGTGGGAGTCGAAGCCGACCTGGTAGCGGTACTTCTCGGGGAAGTCGAAGCTCGTGACAGGCATGATGAGGGCGGGATGAGTCTGCTCGATGGCCGGTGGTGATTGGAGATGAGATGGGTCTGGGCAGGACGAAGAGGAAGGAAACACGGCGTTCTATACCCAGCTCCCCGCCTCTCGGACCATTCTGTATGACGTCGGACAAGGTGCGTATCGAGTCGCGGTGTCAAAGCCGAACGGGCCTGTTTTGGCAGTGATTCCAGTTCCGCCCGCGGTCGACGGCGTGCTAAAGTCGTCGGGAAGCGACGACTGCCGACGGTAGCCGGGGTGGCGGCGGCATCGTTGCTAGGCCTTTCAATTCCGATTTCCGGGTTGGAGACGTGAGGGGAAAACCGCACGGCACATGCTCGCTCAGGCGGGGCGGTAGGTATTCCGTAGGTTGCGTTTCGGATTGGGTTCGTACGTTGGATGTCTTCGTAGAGTTTGTGAGCAACAACGCTCCATTGACGCTCGGCGGAAGCCGGCTTGTCTGTAAAGAAGATTCTATGATGTAGATAGTCAGTCAGGATACTGTGGTTGAGCTCCACAGTTTGATAGCAGCGGCGGCAGAACAACGTCTCGAGCTCTGCAAGGAGCATGTTTACCAGGCTGCTGCATAGAGTACCTATGGAGAAAATAGATGGGCGTGCCATGTTGGTCCAAGTTACATATCCATTAGTGTTGGTTTAGATGATTCCCGCTCGGTGCGCCTAGGACCCTAGTTTTCCCCGGCTTGTGTGTGGGTCACGATTGCTGCAGGAAAGCCGGAATGGACGCACCGGACTCGCCCCCGTAACCCACCCCTTCTGGACGACATGATCTGCCACTCAAACGGCACGGGATTGAATTCGAGGTCCAACCACGAGACTTGACTTTGTTCTCCGGCACGCGAATAAAGAAACACATCACAGGCATCTCCTCTTTGTATACGGTAAAGTGGCGAGGTAATATATGTCAACGAGTCAATTGAGCCAATGGCCAAGCTGTTACCACTAAAACCCATTCGCCCAACGGCACGTCGACAATCCTCCTAGCTTGTGCACCTCAGAGCGTCAAGATCCAGAGGAGACATCAGTAACCTGGGCCAGGTACCAAGTGACATGCAAAGGGCTTTACTCTTCGCCTTCTGCCTTCTTGTTCTTCTTCTTCTTGCCGCCACTGCCACCGAAGCCGCTGCCTCCTGTTGCGGGTTGTTTCTGGAGGTGGACGATCAACCGGGTCCAGCACTCTTCCTTGTCCCACTCGAAGCCTGCCAGGTACGGCTTGTCGAGCTCGTCATCCGCCTATTATTGGAGGTTAACGCACGTCATGTTATATAGCGACGTTGGTGGGTTCTTACCCTCTTCTTGTATGCCTTGTGGATGGCGTCTAGTGCGTCCTTTATTGTTACGCCCTTGAGGTTGCGTGCCGTGACTTCCATGCCGAGAGGGAAGTGCAGGTCAATCTTCTTGACTGGCGGCTGCGAGAGGGGCAGCTTGAGGATGTCCTTGTCCTCCACCGTCGAGGACGAGGTGTTGATCTTCCTTCAAGGAGTCAGCCATTGGCACAGCAGCAAAAGGTTCTCCAGCTGCACTTCCTCCAACGACGGAGGGCATGCTAATTGAGGAGGCGATGAGACTTACCATCCTGTCCGTTGCGTTTCCGGTGCGAGCTCCAGCTCAATCTTTTGTTCTTCTATTACAGGGCATCCAAAGTTAGCGGCGTCCCGAGGCATCCGAGCAGTTGCTCAGTGGGTGCCAGGTCGGGACGGGGACGTACCGAGGTCTTTGATGTTGAACACGCCGGGGGCGGCGGCGGAGGATTGACGACGAGTCTTCTGCTCCTTGGGGGGTGACTGAGAGAGACCTCCAACAGCTGAATCGACCTTGGTGAGCGGTTCCGTCATGATGGCGATTGGTTGTGGTTTTGTGTGTGACGTAGGTAATGGAACGTTTGTGAATTGTCTAGACAGGTGAAAGTAACGAGGTCAGCTACCGCAACGAAGCTTCTCGTGCATGTGAAGGAAGACGGCTTCCTCGGATCCAGGGACGGGAGCTCTCTTGGCTGCCAATGGACGGGAGAAGGGGAGGGGTAGCTATTGTTACATACCTAGTGATGAGTAGGCGGTGTTTGAGTGTGAGATGGATGGAAGGAGGAGAAGTGGGATGGAGAGGGGATTAAGAAGGGAAGAGGATGGGGGCGGGGGAGGAGGTAGCTGGATGTCGATGCGGTCGGGCGCCTGACCTCGTGGTGCCGGTCCAAGGTAGGTAGGGGAAGGAGAGGAGAGGGGTCGAGAGGGGTGAAAGGGGCAGGTCGAGGATAGGCCGGCTACCTACCTGGAGTAGTTTACCTACCTAGGTAGTTCGCCTACGTAGATACCATAGGTAGGATGTATCCGATGTTCCGATGGGCAGTGTGAAGCATGGGAAATACATGGCGATGTATTCAAGTACCGCGATGTACTGGATGCGGAGCAGCGCTACCTATGCCATGCTATGCCATGCCATGCAGGCCGAGCTACACCAGGGAAGGGCAGGTCAGGTCAGGTCAGGGCAGAGAAGCCAGCTCCCTGTCAGGTCCAGTCCGTCGAGGGCAAAGGAAAGAAGGGCGTGCTGGGTTAGACTGGTGATGCATTACGGTTTCGTCAGACCGGGCGGGGTAACCGCCCATCAATGGCGCGGGCAGAGGATCGCGTGACATGGGAAGCTCATGAGATGGGATGCGTTGCAGGGTCAATCAATCAAGCAAGCAAGCAAGCAGCGAGGCACGGGCGGCAGCCGACGGGTGGTCCGGGCTGGCAGGGAAGGGAGGACAGGCAGGCAAGGGACGGCCATCCATCCATCCATCCATACACATTGGTGCTCAGAAAGAGAAGCGAGAGAAGCGAGAGTGATTGCCTTGACAATGTTTGGCGTGCTTGTCTGTCGCCCGTGTAAGAAAGAGAGATACACTAGACGGTGAGGGCGAGGATGAGAGGAGAGTAAAGGATCGGAGCAGCTCATGGTGGTCTGTCACGTCACTCGAGTTAGCTGATTGTCCGAAACGGGCATGGCGCGGGGAAAGAGCCAATGTAATGTTGGACCACAACCCAGAGGAAAGAGCACCATCGGACATACCTACCTACTTATACCTTCCTAATAGTTTAGGTAGGCAGGTAGGTACGATACAGTACAGGTAGGTATGTACACCTATGTACGTACTTGAGCTGTAGGTACCTCTGGACTCGGCACTCTGCAGGTAATGCAGGTTGGTACCTACCTACCTACCTATCTACCCATCACCCACCCACCCACCTTCCTTCCATAAAAGTCTGGGGTAAAAATCCGGGGAAGGGGCCAACCGGAAAAGGCAGAGACGAAGAGACGGAGACGGACGCTGCTGCACCTGCCCTCTACACTACACACAGTACTACATAAGGTACATACATACATAAACACGGTCGGGCCCACCCCTCCCGTCTCGTCTTGTCTCGTCGCGGTACGGTATGTCACGACGGGGTACGGCAAATGGGAGATGCCAAGGTATCGCCCAATTGGCCCCCCTATCAAAACCATCTACACATTTCTCATCCCTCAGCGGGATCCCACAAGATCCGAGCATCAGACCCAGGGCCAGAGACAGGAACAGGAACAGAAAGACCTGGGCGGCGCAACACAACAGACAGCGTGATGCCGTTCCCGCAGCGGAGTGAGTCGCCCTGGCACCCAGTGGAACCGAACCACAAACAGCCCATCCCTCGCCTGATTCACATCCCACCCAACTTCCATCATACACTACGTACTCCGTATACTACACCGTAGATACAGTATACCACGTCGTAGGATGTATACATACTGTACCTACGCCTGGATGGCTGAGACACGGCATTCTGTTGTTGCCCGCCATCTTGTTTGCTGCCAAACTAGCACATACTGTGTAATGATGACTACCGTGCCCCCGCCTGCCCGTCGGCTGGACTGACTGGCTGGTGAGGAGGCCGACACTCACGGCGAACGCAATGACGAGGACGGCCACAAATGAGTGACATGATTTGCCAGGCCGCCTGGTTAGACTTTCGATCGTCGCCCTCCAGAGGGCTCTTCATTGGACTGCGCCGGCCCCAGTGCCGCGTGAGTTTGTCCATCCTACTCACCATCTCCCCCCTCCTTCTTTCTCCTCGACCAACACTGGTGGCATTGCTCACACGGTCACACCTCCTTTCTGTGTAGGTAGCTTCCCCCCCCTTCCGATAGTTCGAACCATCATCAGACCCTGATATAAGCCCATCCGCATCCCAACAACCCTCGACTTTCACGCCGTTCTAGAGCAGTTCCGTTTTCATTGCTGCATTCTGAGCCATGCTTTCTTTCATCTTCCCAATCTCGTCCTGTTCTGTTCATCTTGCTTCTTCCTTCAACTTCAATCATCGTCTCCAGCCCAGACCATCATGGCCCGCACCGCATCGCATGCTCGTCGTTGACCAGTCACCTCGGACTAACCGAACCCTCCGTCCGCCGCACCGTCAACTGTGACTAGGCACTAGTAACAACAGCAGCAGCTACAGCAGCTACATACGGATAATGTCGCCACGGTCCCACATTCCCACGCCAGCTTAGTGTCTCGTCCACGTCTCGCCCGCACGTATCGTATCACATCGCATCGCATCATATCATATCTGTGTATCGTATCGTATCGTATCGTCGACGCGTCCTCTGCTCCGTCCACGTCCGCGCCACGTTGCTCCCGGCACTCCTCGTCTCCGTTCTCGCTTCCTCCCGCCCGTTCCGTGAAGAACCTGACGCCAGCTCGGTGATGCCCGTCCGTCATGGCATGGCTCCAATGCCTCGAGTCAATCGCCTCCCCTCAGTTGCACCCAGTTCCACCACGCATCCACGTGAAATTCCTCAATGATTCTCTCTGCAACGTTTTCAATTGCGAAGCTCGCTCATGTTCGTGACGATTGACTACCAACGGTGAGTGTTGGATGGGTCCCCCTCTCCGCCGCTAATGGTTCAGTTGGACTATCACCGTCCCGGCCAAAAAGCACGAGTGCAATTGTCTCCCAACTATGTGTCCTGCAGCACCGACCAACTACAGATGATTCGACACCTGCATGCTGCATCTCGCTACCCACCTCCCCCGTCGTCGCCTTCGACGCGCCCGGTTCGCCTTGGTGACCACCTCAAAACTGCCCCGACGGCGTTTCCCCGTATCAAGAAGGTTCAGACAGGGTTGTAATGACCTCTACAAACAGCCTAAACAATCGCTACTCTAAGTGGGTAGCTCACTTGATCCGTGCATTGAGTCTGGTCTGGCTAACAGCAAGTGGCGGAGCGAAGCACACGTAGCAATACGACGACCCATTTCCTCTCCCAAGAACGACCGCACATCGGAACAAGTCGACAGGTTACGGCCATGACGAAGCGCGTGGAGAGGAGGGGAGGGTTTCGACTGGATGGAGAGAGAGAGAGACGAGAGGGAGAGGGCGGGATGTTGGCGAGGTGGAAGGACGGACGGGAGCTTGGACTCGCCACCGAGCTTGGAGGCTTCACGCAGGGCAGCGCAGGGCAGCGCAGGCGGGCAGACCGTGCTGAGCGGGGTCGCTCCTGCACCGACTACGCTAGAGAGCTCGGGAGGTGCAGGAGCGAGCTGAGTGAGGGAGCTTTCCCTGAGCTGCGTGCTCAGCACGGCGCTGGACACAGGATATAAATGGTCTGTGCGCCTGTCGATAAGCCATCTTATCTTATCTTTAATCAACAACCCCGCGCTGCTCCGCCGAGCCATCTTAGTCATCTGCTTCCCCTTCCGTCATGCCGATCCCGTGTCATTGATCCATCCGGGTGTCAAGGGACGCGGGTCGTCTAGGTACCTAGGTAAGGTAGGTAGACACAATGGGTACTTCCTTCTCTGTGCCCTTCCCTGTGTGTGCTTGTGCTGCAACGGACGGGCACAAACAGGGTCCAACTCTGACCTCGTGAACGACGTTTGCTTCATCCAATCACCCTCTCCCTTGACTGCCACCACGAGTCGTGTCTGCTGCTGCAAGCACATCCACCTCATCAGACCAAAGGTGCATGGGATGACCCGAGGCCTGTGAGAAAGTCGTTGCTGACTTCTCCCAGCAAAGCCTCGCCAACGATGGCCTCTACCTCGAGGCTAGGCATTTCTCGGCCTGGACGAAGCTTCGAGAGGTAAAGACCTACTACCTAGAGGCCGTGACCGTCGGGGTGACTGGGCAGAAGACAGTCCCCGTCGGTGACTTGATCCTCAGCACCCTCGACACTGCCGTAAGCTGCGAGACCTGCGAAGAGATGTTCTCGCCTCTGAACCCTTCGACCTTCCTTGGTCTCAACGGAGCCGAGATCATCCTCAACAGCAGCGCCAGCCACGCCGAGCTGCGGAAGCTGAGGACTCGTCTCGACCTCATCTCCAATTCCACTCGGAAACTGGGCGGCATATACGTCTACGCCAACGCGAATGGCAAGGCCTGCTGACGATATTTACCTATCAGACCATCTCCGGATCGCAAAAGTGACGGAGCTGAAGATCCTTGATCCCATGGAAGAAATCGCCATGGCTCAAGCAGTCTTTCTGTGGCAGTACCTCTGCCGTACGGGCTCGCCAGGCTACTTCCTTGCCCTCAGTGGAGGGTTGGACTCTGCAACGGTCGCGCTCTTTGTCTATAGCATGACTAGGCTCGTGCTCCAGTCCATTGACGCCGGGGAAATGTCAACGCTGGATGACCTCAGGCGCGTCACTGGCGATAAGACGTTCATGCCCGAGACGCCCCAGGAGATCGTCGCTCGCCTTCTTCACACTTGCTATATGGGCACGATCAACAGCGGAGACGATACGAGATCAAGAGCCCGTCGGTTTGCCGGGGAGCTTGGTGCTTACTACTCTGATATCTCTATTGATGAGGCAGTGCAGCCTCATGAGGCTATCATCGAGAAGACTTTGAATTTCAAAATCAGGTATGGGGTTGAAGGTGGAAGTCCAGCCGAGAACGTAAGTCTTCTTAGGGCAGAGCCACGACAACGCTCCCCTTATGTGCCTCGCAGTGCTCCCGCTTACGTGTGACTCAGCTCGCGCGTCAGAATATCCAAGCGAGAAATCGTCTGGTCGTGCAGTACGAGCTGGCCCAGCTGTCGACAACGGCGAGGCAGCTCCCATGAGCGGGCGTAGCACTTCTCGTGCTAGGAAGTGGAAACTTCGACGAAAATTTTCGCGGGTACTGCACAAAGTAGTGAGTTTTACTTCGTTGACAATCGAGACCGCCCGCATTGATGACCGTCTCAGCGACGCATCGTCAGCGGATATCGCCCCTCTCGGGAGCATATCGAAGACAGACGCCAAGAGCTCCCCATCATGGCCGAGTTCTTGGAGGCAACGCCTTCAGCAGAGCTGCTTCCCCTATCTGCCGGGGTCCAGGATGACGAGGCAGATACCGAGATGGGCTTGACGTACAGGCAAGGATTCGCGACAACCCTTGTTGAAGGGCTTGAACTGACCACTGCGCAGCGAACTCTCCGAGTTTGGCATCATGAGGAAGGTGCACAAGCTCGGTGCATGGTCAACTTATCTCCGGCTCCTCGGAGACTGGAAGGAGAGGCCAGGTTACGGCCCACGACAGATCGCAGAGCGGGTCAAGAGGTTCTTCCGGTTCTACTCCATCAACCGTCACAAGGCTGTCATCCTCACCCCATCGCCGCACCTCTCGGCATATAATCCCGACGATAATCGTCACGATCTTCGACCGTTCTTGTACGTTGTCAATTGGCCGTGGCAGTTTGGCAAGATTGACGCACACGCGGAGGACCTAGAGAGGAAGATCGCAGACAGAGACAGGCCGGCGGATACCCAGTTCAGCGCGCCCGAGTAGGACTCGAGACGCGAGAGCCTGGATGACGCATTTAGGCGTATGGCAGGCTAACCTTTTCTGAAGTCTGGCTGTGGGCATGTTTAATATTGTTGAACTTGTATGGCAAGAAGCCAAGTGTCACGTGCGGGATCAGAATCAGGTCAAGGTTTTCTTTTTTTCACATGCGCTGATGCTGAAAGATAGTTTCGTACTGATTGTTATAGGCCTGGGCGGAGGCGATCTACTCCTGAGCTCTATCCACGATAGGCATCCTTCATCCAAGGACGCCTGCGGCTATGCCCTGATTACCATCAAACCCGTAAGGTCGAGACATTCTGGTCTTCAATCTTGCAATCCGCCCATCCACAAAGCTCCTTGTCCGTGAATCCGGCCTTAACTCCGTTTCGTTTCGTAAGTCGGTACCGTTTGCCACCCAGCCCGTCAAGATGAGTAAGGGGGAGGCTGGATGACAGACCAGCAAGGAAATCCGTGATTGTCCTGCTGCTGCTGCTGTTGCTGTGCCGCATCAAAGACGTCGTGATGGAAGATGGGCAATCCTTCCCTGTTCCACACGCAGGCGCTCGCCATCTTGCCCTCGATATGCTCTATGCGGAACCGCGCCAGCACCTCCCGCTCGCGGGCCCCGACGACGAGGCGGGCCGTCCACCCGCCGCCGCGCAGGACGTACTGCTGCGCGTGGGGCCAGCCCCGCCACCTGAGGTCGTCGGAGCACGGGTACGGCACGACGAAGTCGGTTGCGGGCGCGCGCAGGCCCTCGCGCAGGAGGCGGTCGGCTTCACGGGCCCTGACGTATAGGACGGCCTCCCACTCCATCCCGGCGCGGCGGTGGCCGACGCGCGGGTCAACGACCGAGTAGTGTATCAGCTTCGCGTTGTAGCAGAACTCGGCGAGTGCCTTTTGCTGCACGGCGGCGTCCCCGAGGGAAACCGCCGGCAGCGGCGATGTCTTGCTTATTCCCAGTCCCATGGTCGGTTGGGCGTTGCTTGTGTTATATCGGGAGCTTAGGCCGCCTGGTGTTTCTTGATGTGCGTTTTTTATATTCTTCCTTCGTGCTGTAATGGCATGTGGGCACGTCTGGGAGTTGAGCTCGGGTGAGGTTGTGTGAGAGAATAGTGGTATGGAGATAAGGCGAGGATGTACTCTCGGGGGGGGAGGGGGGGGATTGCAGCAGCTAATGAAGGGTCTATCGCAGCCATCTCCGGCAGGGCGTCACTCTCGGTCGATTTGGGTTTGGGCTGGTCATGGATAGATCCCAATCTACACACCGCCGCACAACCAGAGTATGGCGGTTGGACAGCGGCCTAGGAACCATAGAGGTGTATCCCCATGCGCGGCCTTCACGCACCAGTTTGTGAATCTCCATGTCTAATGACTGCTTACACCCAGATGCATCGTTCCGATGCATGAGTGGCTAGGCTGTGTTTTCTTTTGTCTCGTGTAGTAACATTACATCTATTGGGAATCTCTTGTTTCGTCCATGCCCCTCCGATCATCACTGGTCAGGAAGTCTACTGAACCTGAAGAAGCCAACCGTCGCCTTCTTTGCCCAACGCGCTGACGCCACCCCATAAGATGACGCTCTTCGCATCGGCGGCGTCCGCGCCAAAGAAGCCTCGCGGGCCGGGGTGGGCCTTGCCCTCCGCCCTCACCTCCTCCACCAGGAGGAGCTCCACCTCGGCCCAGCTGAACTCGCCGGACTCGACGCGCGGGAGCTTGTCGCGAATGGCGTCCTTGACGGCGGCCGCACTGAAGCCGCGGGTGGGCAGCTGCAGGGCCCAGATGTCGGTGTAGAAATCCTTTTCGGCGGAGGTGCTGTTCTCGCCGAACATGTAGACGAGGTAGCGCCTGCCGACGCCGGTGTCGACGGGGACCAGGGCGCCGCCCTCGCGGGGTTGGGGGCCGGGGGCCAGGGGGTTCGTGGGGAAGCCGACCGTCTTCCACTCGAGGGCGTTGGGCTTCTCGCGGTCCTCGGCGCTGGACTTGAGGTCGAGGTAGTGGACGGCGCCGCCCATGCTCGAGTCGGAGCTGACGGTGTAGAGGACGTTGTCGACGAAGGCGGCGGCGAGGGGCGGCCGGGGCGACGGCGGCAGCTCCGTCCACGCGAGGGTGTCGAAGTTGTACATCCAGGTCTCGGTGGTCGCCTCCCCCTGCCCCTTGGACGTGCGGCCGCCGTGCAGGACGAGGAAGTCCTGGGCGTCGTCGACGAAGATGTGGTGGTCGAACCTTGGCGCGAGGCTCTTGCCGATCTGGTTCGCGCCCTCGATCCTGGTCCACTTGAGGCTCTCCGAGTCCCACAGCCACAGGCACGTCTCCGGGATCGGCTCGCCGCTGGCGTCGGCGCCGCCCTGGACGACGACGAACTGGCCGCGCGCCGCGGCGGCGTGCCTCGAGCGCGGGGAGGGCACGTACGTCTCGCCGGTCTCGGCGTCCTGCATCGCTAGTGCGGGATAGCACGCGTACGCCGCGACGGGCTCTCCCTTGGTCACGGAGGGCAGGGAGAGGACATGGAAGTCGGTGGAGCTGAGCCGGCCGTCGGCCGCCTCGCCGCCAAAGATGCAGGCCTTGTGGTTCACGACGGTGACCGAGTGGTGCGAGCGTGCGAGGTTACTAGCAGATGTTGTCAGAAAACCACGTCCTCGGAGGGGGGGAGAAGAAGGTGGGAAAGGGGCCAAGGCTTACGAGATGTCGAACGCGGGGGACTGGGTGGTTGCGACCTGGGACAGGGAGACCTTCAGAGGCTGGGTCGGGCGTGCCAGGGTGACGGCGGCGCCGACCTCGAGGCCGGTCGAGACGATCTGCTCGGCCACGACAGCACCTACAGCTACTTCGGCCATTGTAGTTGTTACGTGGTGTCCCGGACGATGGAGAGAAGTGCGCGTATGTATGTGTGTGGGTGTGGGAGATTGTTGTAAGCTGCTGCAAAGGCTGGGTTGAAAGGTCGTTCGTGGAAGGGGCGTCTAAGATTATGAATCGGATTGAGAGTGTAATGGATGGCGATTCAATTTTGGAAAGGTGAAGTCGTTTTGCCCAACAGAATTGTGGTTATTGGTTGAGACTGGAAGTGGGTGATGTGACGGATGCTGCTCTGCTCTGCTCTGCTCCGCTCCGCTCTGCATCTGACGATCAGGAACAACAAACTGGGGGAAACGTTGAATGACGTAGCTCCTCCCGCAAACGATATATGACGTCACGTTCGGGGGTTCGATGTCCTCTTTCCCCGTCGAAAAACAATAATGGGAATCAAAAATTGGACTTTCTTTGCTACATAGTTGCCGTGGGAAACAGTGAAGAGTTACGCAAGCACACGCAAGGTATGGATTTCGGGGACACGAACAACACGGACGAAGAAGAGGCCCGGATGGCTGGAGGCCTTTATTAGTCAGTGACCACCTCCTCGTCGACCTATTCCAGGGCAAGGCAATGATTATGGTTCAGGACGTTTCGACGGGCTCTGGACAGCCTACATTAGCTGGGCTTCAGAGCCAAAAGGTGCCTCTGTCAAATGGTAGACCATACCGAGTGGTGGGCCTGAGTGACATGCCTGTCATGCCTTGGCTGCCGTTCTCATGACGGGTGTTCAAAGCCGCTGCGAGCCAACGTCGACGCTAAGTAACCATGTGTCTCCCCCAAGCCTGATCATCTCACAAAAGCCTGACAGCACTAAGCCTTCCATGACGGCCAAACCTCAGCCCTGCGCCCTGCTGGATCGACCTCCTCTTGGCGTGCCTTTATCTGCAGCCTTTCCGCATCCGGAGAACTCGCCTATCCCTTGAACGATGCCTGCTGTGTCGCTGTATTAACTACCACCTTGCTGCACTATTACATGCATGACCCATTGAAGCCCGTCGCTGGTAAGCAAGCGCAGATTGATTTGCAGGACTACCCCTATTTCCCACCGCCCCCCGGACCAACGCGGCATACAGCCCCCCCCGCTCCCGCCCCGCCCCGTTAGCCCGACGACCCGCTATTCTCGGCCGCCGCCGCCGGCCAAGCTGACACAGGGATCCAGGTCATCGGTGCACGAGATCCAGGTGCCGGAATCCATCGACGCCGGCAACCAAACAAAGCCTCACGTGCTCGCTCGTCTCTGCAGAACTTCCGCGTCTCCCCCCGGCATGACCGATGGGTACCAGCACGGTAACAGCACGGTAACAGCACGGTAACAGCACGCTCGGGTGGCATTTGAAGGCGGAGGGTGTCCGGAGCGCGGCTTCCACGAGAGACATGTCGAGCTTGAGCGGCCACTTGGAACACTCTTCTCCAGGTTGAGCATCTGCAGAACGAATGGCGACATTTTGAGCGAGGCCTTGATGAGGCTTCTGGTACCGTGTCGCGGATGTACGAGCGACGAGAGGCAAGGGCGGGGGAAAAAAAGTTCCTTGACGACGACGCCGTGGTGGCTGCTACAAGGCATGTTGGGCTGTATGAAGCACAGGTGTTTCATCATAGATCCATCGAATAAAAATCAATCCCAAACTCCACAAGTCACGTATCCCATTTTTTGGGGTCATTCATAATACAAAACAAGGCCGAAGGCCGTATCCGCACATCATCCGCCGCTTAGAGGCGCCGGGTACTGTCACTTGTTGCCCTGCTGGAGGGGTTCCCGCAAACTTGCTGCAAGCAGGTTAGTCTTCTGCGTACACCCCAGGCCCTCGTGTTTTATCATGTGCCTGCGAGAGAGCTCACCTTTCTGCGATTCCTAAAGTCCGTGTGAAAGCCGAACCACAAATCTCTCGCGGTGCAATCCTCGACTCCGTCCTTCACCACGCACTTGGGCTGATTCTCCCGCACGAGCTCCGGCGGGGGGTCCAGCCAGGGCTTGGGCACTGGCCAGTCGGAGAAGTGAAGGAACTTGGCCTCGTTGTAGACGGCGAGCGCGTCGAACTCCTCCTGGTCGTTCCCGAGATACTCGGCCACGTGGTCGCCCTTGAAGGTGCGCGTGAGGAGGTCGTAAGGGCGGTGGGGGAGGATCATGGCGCTGTCCCTATACAGCATGTTTACGATCTCCATGTCGTACTGGTCATTCCCGACGCTGTCTATCTTGGCCTGGATGCGCGCGAACTCGGCGGCGCTCGGCGTCACGAGCATGATCTGAGAAGAGAGCATGTCCTTCTCTGGGTATAGCCAGTAGGCCAGAGGCATGGCCACCGGGGCGGGCGGCAGGAGAAAGAGCTCGTCCACGTTCTGGAGGAGGGTGGAGTCGGAATCAAGCGACAGGACGCGTTCGTACTGCGTCTGGTTGAAGGCCAGGAGTTTGGTGAGGGAATCCGCCCACGTTGCTAACAGGAGCTGTGCGTCAGCACCAACGGTTCGAGGCTGGGTCGCACAGGCGGCGGCGGCATCATGAGGGTCAACTTACGATCTATGCTTTCCCTGTGTTGCACGACGATGGGTACCAGTTTGACCTCGTAAATATCCCTCGCGCGGATGAGAAGTTTCGCTTCCATTGTGTCACCCTCCGTCGCTCGAGGGTCAAGCATGGTGGACGGATACATCATGACGCGATCGGCTTTGCTCTGCACATGGTCTAGTCTTTCAAAGAACATGACCGAGTTGCAGAGATAGTGCGAATCGGTGACGTATTGCACGTATGCAAACCGAGACCAGTCAACATGGCTTTGCCCAGACGCAGCGTCGGCCTGGGTTGAGGAAGACGACCGTATGGCCGAGATCTGGGCCGGGTTCCGGACGACGAGGGTCAAGAACAGCAGCCCGACAACGGCGGCCACGACTGCGCGAAAGCGCTTCGAGCATGCGACCTCGGACAGACTCGGCCGGGTCTTTTTCGACAAAGGCAAGGTGGCTTTGGCGGCATCGTCAGGGGGGAGGCGGGAGTAGATCCATTGAGACCGAAGAAATTGAAGGGACATTTAAAATCAATGAAAGAAGAGAGCGAAGACCAAGGGAAGGAAACCAGTCATCGAGGTAGGTTTCGCGGTGCCCGAGCCGGCCGTGCAATGAATGCGTCCTAGGCCCATCATATAAAGGACGGCCATGTGGGTATGACATGGACAGCGAATGGCTGACTAGCCAATCATACTCGTGGTCAAGGGATCTAACCGATCTAAACCCATGTGTCTAATGATAAGAGGGGATGTGCTGCAAGGGGGCGCCCTGGCTCTTTGAGGGAAGCCTCTGACAATGTCAGCGAATGATACGTGAGAGAAGAGCTCCCCGGAAGTGTGAAAAGTGGGAAGTCTGGAGTTTAAGTGAGAACCCCTCAATCAGCCTGACAGAGACATGCTGTTTTAGATACACAACTACTGGCAAACATTCAGAGCAAGGATACGGCTGCTTTCAGTTGCACAGCTTCACCATACTGAGTAACGTATCAAGCCAATTTCTCCCGGCTCTGTTCGCTGGCTACCCGTTGACACAAAGTACATTATGCAAAATGCAAATCGTGTCGGGACCAGGGTGAGGCACATCCGAGACTGCAAAGCTCTGTTGGAAGCGAGTTTGGGTAGCATTGCAGGGCAAACTTGGCCAATGGCAATTGATACCAACGGGATGGTCCAGTGCCAAAAGCCCATTTGCTACCTACTTGCTGCAACTCTCCGAGAGACAGGGATGGTCCCAACTGTTGATCGAGCTCACCCTTTCAACGATGGACGATTTGGCAAACCGTGCCTCGCTCGCCACTTTTCCATCTTTTCTTGGACCTGAGAAGCAAGGATGGCGACAAGCCTGGGTGCGTGTAGATGTAGACGGGATAGCCTCGACTGTCGGTGTGACGATTCCACGCTGTTCCGCCTCCCTCGTTCCATATCTCTCTCGTTGTTTTTTTTACCAAAAGTGTGTCGCTCACAGTTCTCACTTGTTGCTCGCCTTTCGAAACAAACTCCATTTTACACGCCGGCGTTGTTGATATCTTTGGCCATGGCTCACGGCTGCCATCATTCAGCCTCACTTTTCATTACTCTCTGGTTTTTTCGACTTCTTCCACTGCTTCGCTCTGGCCCAAAGCGCGGTGCCGTTCCAAGTGTCATGGTCTTCCGCAACATCCGGCCCCGATGGACAATGGCGAGTAGTTGATGTAATAATCGGGGGGGGGGGGGGGGACTCCAAAGTGGCTCTATATCCCGGACATACGTTCCAGTCTCTGGTCATCACCACCGACTATTGCAAGTTCAACAACACGAACGGTTGCTATGCCTCCAAAGCCGGCACGTACAATCGGGCACAGTCCCTACAAGATGGCACCGGTTCTCCGTCTGGCAATCCAGTATCGGGCGCCGCTTTACGAGTGGATGGCTGGCATGGACGCTCGCGGAAAAATGCCTCTATCTTGGCTAGACTCGATGGCCCTTACCTCCGCGTCTCCAGGCGGGCCGACGCACCGAGTTGAGAATTTCAGTTTATCGCTCGTTGAGAGCCGGATGATAGCATATCCTAACGGGGACTGGTATCCAGCTTTTGCTGGATGCCTGGGCGTCGGCGCCGCTGACACTGTCAACCAATCCTTCACCACTCCATCAGACTTGATCAACGCCAGTCTTGTTCCAGGAATGCTGTGGACTCAAGGAAAGACGAGTTCCAACTCATTCAGCATGCACATCGGCTCGGTGGCTTCACAAATGTCCGGTTCGCTCTGGTTCGGTGGATACGACCAGAACCGACTCATTGGCGACGTCCTGGTGGCAGACCAAGATTTCGTCAGAAGCCCCGTCACCCTCAAGGACATCAGCATCGAAGTCGTCCAAGGAGCGTCGCCATTCAACTTCACTGCGCAAGATGGCCTTCTAGCCTCCGGTAATAGCTCTATCGGTACCGGCTTGCGCGTGGCTGTTGACGGCTAATCGCCCAAGCACAGTCAAATCGTCTCATCGGCATCGACCTTGTCTTTCACATTCCTGTCTGATTCCAATACGAAGACGACGACAATCCGCGTGCCGTTTATCCACCTGAATCTCACCCTTTCCGAGCCCCTTGTCGACTCGCCGGTGCCATACTTTCCATGCTTCACTGGCGGGGTCGGCACGTACAGCCTGGGAAGAGCGTTTCTCCAGGACGCGTTTCTCGGCGCCAACTGGGGACAGTCCAAATGGTGGCTCGCCCAGGCGCTCGGCCCGAACATCCAACTTTCGCCCAGTGTCGTGGACATTGCTGAAGGGGACACAACCATGAAAGCTGGCAACGACGATTGGGAAGAATCCTGGAAGGGTGCATGGAAAGTTTTGACCGCCGAAGAGGCCGACGGCACGGCACCCGTAGACCCCCCATCTCGGACCGACTCACCTAGAACGCCAACGCAAAGCCCCAAAAAGGAATCAAAAGAAGCTTCTGGTCTCTCTACGGGAGCTAAGGCAGAGATTGCAGCAGGGTCTGCGGCAGTGTTCCTGGCAGTCATCGGTCTAGCAGTATTCTATCTACGCCGAAAGAGAAAGCAAAAATGCTCAGGAACGAAGGGCGCCACCGGAGTACGACGATGGGGGCCTCCATCACGATGACGGGGTCATTCTCGAACCACAGAAACGGCCGGCGGAGGTGTACGGATCACCACCGGTCTACACTAGGGAGCTATACGGTGAAAGAGAGTGGCAGGGTTATAAAGAATCATCTAATCGAGTGGTGGAGTTACCATAGAGGGTAGGAACATGGATGCATTTGAACGGTATCATCGACGAGGTTATGTTCAGCGAGCTGTTTTTCCAAAGGTTGCAAATGTAACCAAATCTGGATGGAAGTATTCGAACTTCCGGTTCGCAGGGAGTCTTCTCTTGCTCCATTACCCTTGGGTTCAAAGGAGCAGATTTTCTACAGTATTAAACCTATCAGATTATGTCTTGATCTTTCAAGCATGGAGAGACCTACTCGCGCGTGGGTTCGGCTGTTTGTAAAGGACCTACAGCACTGGAGGTATAGAAATACAACAATGTCCGAACGTGGCTTGAGGCCCCCTGGCAGATTAATAGATCTACTGAGAAAACAAAAATCAGATATTCTTGTTTGAGCAAGTTCCGTTATCTTGACGACGGGCCCAGACAGTCAGAGACTGCAGATATGGCCGCATCAAGATAGAATGTGATCATGACACTGGGCATGGCGGCAAGGTGACTGCCAATTCCCGATGGAAAACCATCTCGGCGGCTGCTAGACTTTTCAGAAGCATCAACCGCAAAATTGATGGCATGAGACGGCGCGCTGGAACATGGGTATCTGCCGTCTTTGAGCGGAAAATGAGAAACGGTGATTGGACTAGAACCTAGTGTACGATTGAGAAACCAACAGGTCGTGTTTGTCACTGATCGACCCCTTTCCTATGATGGGAGATTAATTTGCCCGATTTTCAATGTACTTTGACAGGCCAGATGTTTTCTGACCTCCTTTCTAATCTCAAATTACACATATTTATTTTGTTATGACGATGACTATCGTCGCAGCCACGTTCGGCATTATTCGAGCGTTCCAGACAAACCACCTCAACCATGGCCAACTCCAAACATGGCCAGTCAAGAGCTCTTGGTATGAGGCACCTCTAGGGACATCTTTGCCGACACTACACTCGACAACTCAGCTTCTAAAGGCTCTCCTGGAGCCTATTGGCACAAAACTTTTCAGCGGGCTGATTGGATCGGGCTCATCTGCAACAACTTCAGGTAGGACTATACGAACACGTCCGAAGATTGACAATACCAGGTTTTTCTACAAAAGAATGTCGTACAGTGTTAGTTCATCTGTCGGTCTTCATAATGAATTCATCAGAGGCCTTTCGTCAGTCAAGATGTATCAACTCGGAGAGGTTGGCTACTTAGCCAAGTCGAATGTCACTACAACAGAGGTATGGACTTCGGCATTGGAAACGGATCTCCATGTATGACTTTGGTCGTCACTTTCTTTCTAACTGATGCTGTCGGAAGCGCAAAATGGTCATTGGCCAGACTTGAGGTTCTATTGTAGCGATTGGTACCGCCTCCAACCCTAAGTCGCTTCGTCGATACATCTCCTTCGCTGCAGGGGGTTAGCTGTCTACCTTTCAATACCACGCAGTGTAACATAAACTTTTCTACCAACAACGTTTCAAGTTTGACTCGGAATCAAAGATAAGAGCATCGAGGCTTCGTCACTCATGAGCATCGAAGGTGTCGACGCTCAACGCCCCCTAATCCAAACAGCTGTGAGGCAATTCAACATCAACTTAGATAGTCTCATGAGCTTTCATAGGTCGTCCCTCGGACATGCTTTACCCTCAAAGATAGCAGCTTTGGATTATTCTTTCAACGAAATGGGTCACATTCGGGAGACTGGTGCCACGTTTCCAGGTCTGTAACACTCTCCTACCGCTATGATCGACTCCACATTGGCAGCTTACCGAGAAGTGTAGATGGTGGTAGGCAAGTTCACAAAACCGGCTTAAGCTAAAATCCATGGTCGGCGTATTCGCGCTTGATAACACGACATATGTTGTTGCTATCGCAGTCTTTAGAGCAACGAACCCTGTAGGATGTTGCCTCAGGATCCTACGGAAGAAATCTTGAGGAGAGGACACTACTATTCCAGAAGTTCACCCTTGTCCACAAAACCTCACAGCTGCGTGATAAGATATATCGAGATGATACCAGACGAACCCCATCTTTAGGGCGCTGAAAGCTTCCGGAAGGCAAAAAGTAAGGCATCTCGTGGTGGCAGGCGATGCGAGTTGCGGGGTCATCCGATGCATACGAGTTGCATCAGTGGATTGCGTGCTCGATGCCCCGTATAGCAACATCGCAACCACGATTGATAATCAGCACCGTCCTCGACGGCGCCTATGGTGCGGATTCCTCCATTCAGGCGAACTTGTTCTAAAATGGATGGCGTCATCCCCTCCATCCCACGGGGGCCCCAACACCCACATCGTTTTGTCTCGTGGGCTCCCGAGGGCCAATGGTATACTGCGGATGTGCTGTCTGGCGATCGGGACCGCGTTGGCCCTGCACTGCGTGCATTCTTCTGGAGGGAGAGGGGCCCGGGGGACAACGCAATCGAATCCCTGCCAGCATGCAATTGTCCCAGATAAGCCCTCCCCTCATCGGATACACTCCGATGTCGATGCCGTTTGGAGGGGTTGTCTATATAAGTCCGAGGACGGGACGTCGGATCCTCATGCGTGGATGGACGTACCAGTAGCAATTTTGATACCGAGCAACTTGAAGAAGAGACAGAAATTTCAGTTAACATGGCACCTTCAGCAACAGCAACTACCACGGTGGCTGACCCAGTCAACCAGCCGGTGAACAACCTTCGCCTGTATGCCGATGGCTCCGGTGATTACAAGGAGCTCACGCCCATTGTATACGACAAAGACGCTGAGGCGAAGGGAGGAGACGGCCACAAGGGCGCAAAGGTTTGTTCACCCGAGCTCTTGGTCGACAATGTTTATGGATCCTACAAAGATGACTGACTTTCGATACCACAGTACCCTCATTACCTTCCCACGTGGAACCCTGAACAAAAATACCCTCCCCTAGAGCCCTTCCAGCACTACGAGCACGGCAGGGACGCCGACCCCAGCTACCCGGAACTCCTCCCCAAGGATGCGCAGGTGACGGACCTGACGCCCACGATCGGCACGGAAGTCAGGGGCGTCCAGCTCAGCACGCTCAGCGACGCCGGCCGCGACCAGCTCGCCCGCTTCGTCGCGGAGCGCAAGGTCGTCGCCTTCCGCGGCCAGGACTTCGCCGACCTCCCCATCGAGAAGGCGCTCGAGTTCGGCGGCTACTTCGGCCGTCACCACATCCACCCGACCTCCGGGTCCCCCGAGGGCTTCCCGGAGATCCACCTCGTGCACCGCGCCGCGGGCGACAGGTCGGCCGAGAAGTTCTTCGCCACCCGGACGAGCTCGATCGCGTGGCACTCGGACGTCTCGTACGAGCAGCAACCACCGGGAACGACCTTCCTGTACATCCTCGACAAGCCCGAGACGGGCGGCGACACCCTCTTCTGCAACGCCGTCGAGGCGTACAACAGACTCAGCCCGCTCTTCCAGGAGAGGCTCCACGGCCTACAGGCCGTCCACTCGGGTATCGAGCAGATCAACGCTTCCGTCAGCAAGGGCAGCATCAAGCGCCGCGAGCCCGTCGCCAACATCCACCCCATTGTCCGGACGCACCCCGTGACCGGCGAGAAGGCCCTCTACATCAACCCTCAATGTAAGTCTCCTCCCCCACCCCCACTCAAGTCCGCACTTTTTTTTTTTTTTTTTTTCGAGCAACCCTGGCTGACCAGGCCGGGTTTTCCGTCAGTCACCCGCGAGATCGTGGGCCTGAAGAAGGAAGAGTCCGACGCCCTGCTCAAGTTCCTGTACGAGCACATTGCGTGGGGCGCCGACTTCCATGCCCGCGTCAAGTGGGAGGAGGGAACCGTCGTCGTCTGGGACAACCGCGTCACCCAGCACTCCGCGTTGATTGACTGGAACAACGGCTCGCGGAGACACCTGGCGAGAATCACCCCGCAGGCTGAGCGGCCATACGAGACTCCTTTCAAGGGTTAGTGGAGGGTTGGTGAGATGACGAGGTGTGGGTTTGTAGAGTGTACATCAAAGGGGCCAATTCCGGCCACGAACAAGCAAGGGCTGAAGAGGCTTACGGCAGTGGTTGAGCACTGCCAAAAAAAAAAAAAACCCCCAGTCAAGAAAGAAAGGTACTGGTGTTATGATGAATGCCACGTTGTTACGAGCAAAAGAATACAATATTGCCTGTTGCGTTAAGACAGTCCAGTACGTGATGGGTTTTGGGTCGATTCAAAGCGGATGCCCATAGTAATAGTTGGCTGACACCAACATGCTTGTTAATGTATAACTGAAGGTGAATCAGGAGACTTGAAACATCTCTGCCATGACGACGCTATAAACTGGAGATATCATCTGTGATATTTTCTGCCAAAGTCAGCGTTCTCTCACCACGCGAATGATCAACGTTTAATACATGTCAGTTGGGTCTGCAGTTCGAGTCTTTCCAATCCATACTTGCCACCGGCAAGGATTTGACGGACCTTTGTCAGCCATGGCAAGATAAGCCAGTCAGTTATGTGAACAGTGAATAAATGCAATGGGTTGTTCGGGTTGACAAGTCCGTTCCTCGGGCGGCGTGTTGTGTATGCGCACGATCGACCCAAGGGGTTGGGGTTGGGCGCTGGATAGTCCCTGGTTGGCCAATTGCTTCTATATCGGGTCAGATGCGTGTCGTAATGCCATGGCTGCCATCACGCCATCCCAACTCCGAGCCTTGTTTCGTCGGCAGAGAACGCGGGTGTTCGTCACCCAATCCCTAATCAACAGAGGGCCGAACATGGATTGCCCTCGCCATCGGACGCATTATCCACACATGGAAATCGGCTCGTTAACTTACGGTATCGCGCAGCAGCTTCTCCCGCGGCCGGCATCTGGGCACTCAGAGCATCCATCCCCCCGCCCCCTCCCTCGCTGGATCCCGACGGGATTCCTCCCTCCCGCTCAGCGCAGTCCCTCATACAAACTCTGCTTTTAAACTTGTTAAAAGTATCGCTAGCGGGATACACTTCCCACAGGCCAGAGTTGCTGGTCATGCTATCCTCGATGACAAAGGATATGGGCCGGGCCACTCTGGATCACACCCCGCCACACTCGACAGCTCGACTCGCTGGGCCACAGATGCACAACGCAATACACTCTGGCAATTGCATCATAGATAAGGAGTATGATTTGTTCGAGGAGAACAATCGAACATGATGTGATCGCCTCGGTCCATCGCGCTAGGATGGAGGGTTTTCCACCCGTCTTCGTGCCCCCCCCACCCTTGTCCTCACAATGTCCAATGTCGGGAAAGAGAATAACAACAGATCTGGTTTAGGACCGTTACCCAGATTACCGGGACCTTTGGGGAGGTAATGTATAAATGTTCTTGTATACCCGCGGACCGGGCTTTCGTTTTCCGGTGCCTGCGCAGTTGAGTTGTGACGCTGTCAACGAAGCTCTGAAAAAGAAAAGAAAAAGGCTTCCTGCGACACTCGTGCCAACCGTGTTTCCAATTCGACTCCCAGCCATGGCCTCAAACGGAACGGGGGGTCCCTTGAAGGACCCGGCCAAAGCGGTCGACATCACGCAGTCACAACTCACGACAGACACCTCGACCGCTTCGTTGCGGGAGCAGGTCGCCCAGAAGCACGGCTCGACGGATGAGCACGTCTTCTCGGACCCCGTCGCCGCCGACTACTGGCGCAAGGTGTACGAGAAGGCCCAGTACGAGAACCGCCATCGCTTCGACCCGAGCTACCAGTGGTCTGCCGAAGACGAGAGGAAGTTGGTCAGAAAGGTATGTTTACTGCCACCATGTTAATTACGACGTAGAGCGGGAGCTAACCAAACTGAATCTGCTTAGATCGACAAAAGGATCATGGTGTGGGCTTGGGTTGGTGCATCCCCTTCTGTCCAAACTTGAAAAGAAAGAAAAAAAAAAAACCGGCAGCTGATTGGCGACACGCAGGTTATGTTCTGCGCCCTCGACCTTCACCGGAGAAACATCAACCGTGCGATTTCAGACAATATGGTGAGAAGGCCTCCAGACGAAAGCTAGCTCGTACAGGACCGGCGAACTGACATGGCCATAAGCTTCCCGAGCTTGGAATGACAACCAACGACTTCAACTATGGACAAACAGTCAGTCTTCCCCCAGAGGGACGGAAGATGCGATGGTGGTGATAGGCTCACACGTTTGGGGTAGATTTTCCTGTTGTCGTTCCTCGCCGCCGAGTTGCCCAGCGGCCTCATCAGCAAGAAAGTCGGTGCTGACCGGTGGATCCCGTTCATCATGGTCGGCTGGTCCATCACGGCCGGTTGCCAGGCCTTCCTGTCGAACCGCGCAGGGTTCTACGCCGTCAAAGCCATGCTGGGTTTGTTGATGGGCGGTTTCATTCCGTGAGTGTCTGCGGTGATTGGGGGACGGGGATGATAGGTGCTGACCTTGCTGTAGCGACGTCGTCCTCTGGCTCACGTACTTTTACAAGTCAAACGAGCTTCCGCTCAGGCTCGCGTGGTTCTGGACGGCCCTGAGCACCGTCAACATTGTGGGATCTTTGGTCGCTGCCGGTGTCCTCCAGATGCGAGGTGTGGCGGGATGGGCTGGCTGGAGATGGCTGTGAGTCCACACCAAGGCAAGGGGTGCGATCCCTCGGAACTAACAACGGTCGACTAGCTTCCTCATTGAGGGAATCGTGACTCTCCTCATCGGCATCTTTTCGTGGGGCCTGATGCCCCCCGGTCCCACCCAGACCAAGAACTGGTTCCGGGGTAAGAATGGGTGGTTTACCGACCACGAGGAGTTCATCATGGTGAACCGCTTGCTGCGGGACGACCCGAGCAAGGGTGACATGCATAACCGGTAACGACGATTCTTCTTCCCCTTGCAGCACGTGATGGACACACACGCTGACACCTCGAGCAGAGAAGGGGTTGGTCTGTCCCTCCTTTTCAAGGCGGTCAAGGACTGGGAGCAATGGCCTCTGTACCTCATCGGCCTGACCACGTACATCCCGCCCGCGCCGCCCAGCACGTATCTGTCTTTCATCCTGCGGCAGCTGGGCTTCTCCACGTTCCAGGCAAACCTCCTCGCCATCCCCTCGCAGTTCCTGTTCGCGGTCAACCTCCTGATCATCTCCTGGGTGTCCGGGCGGGCCAAGGAGCGGGCCATCATCTCGTCCATCTCCAACTGGTGGATCTTTCCGTGGCTGGTGGCGCTCGTGGCGCTGCCGGCGTCCACCAGCACCTGGGTCAGGTACGCGCTGCTGACGGGCCTGCTGAGCTACCCGTACTGCCACGCCATCCTCGTCGGCTGGAACGCCAAGAACAGCAACGCGGTGCGGACGAGGGCCGTCAGCGCGGCGCTGTACAACATGTTCGTGCAGGCGGGCAACATCGCGGCGTCCAACATCTACCGCGACGACGACAAGCCGCTGTACCGCCGCGGGAACAAGATCCTCCTCGGCATATGCTGCTTCAACATTGTGCTGTTCTACTTCGTCAAAGCCTTCTACATCTGGCGCAACAATGTCCGCGACAGGCGGTGGAACGCCATGACGAAGGAGCAGCAGGAGGACTATACCCTCAACACCACCGACGAGGGACAGCAGAGGCTCGACTTCCGGTTCGCTCACTGAAACGGTGTCGAGTGTAGGAGGTCAAGTCTGTAGCTTTCGTCTCGAGGCCGTCTTGTTAATACGTCAACACTGTCACGAAGGACCAGAGATGCCCCCCAGGAGGTGCAGGAGAAGAGGGGCGGGCTATCGCCGTCTCTGGAGTGCGATATTGTTAGACCCTCTTGCTGATAGCATAGAGTTTGAATAAACTGAATAATGACTCACCAAGGTATCCCCTGGTTGCATGTTGTAAAGTGTATGTGGTATGTGTGTGTGTGTGTAAAACCGTGATGGTTTTGCTTATTTCTTCCAAGCTGTAATCTCACTCGGATGTCTAGGTAGGTAACTGCTTTTTACTGCTGACGTAATGTCTCCTGGCTTGCCATATACGGATACCCCTATCATCAGGCAACGGCCTTCATCTACGTTTTTCTTTTTCTGAAAGTGAGTCCAATTTTTGGTCTTATCATCAACACCACCGGCAACCGGATCCAGACGGCATCGAGCATCTCGAGGTGTGTGAGCGTCGGAAGCCCACGCGGACCAACTAGGTCACGTACCAACTAGGTCACGTCAGGCAGTGGGACATGGTGACGTTGGGCGGCTTCCGTCCAACGCCGAGATCATCGAGTGGCACGAATGGGCGCGTTCGAACAGGACTGGCCTGGCTGACGACGTGAGCCACAATACACCCTGCCTGCTAGAGGTGTGTCGATCCATCGGCTCCGAGGTTGATGGAGGCCTCGCGGGGTTCGGGGTAAGCCTATGATTGGGTGGGCCTGCTACACGAATCGTCACGTCCTGACATGTCCCCCAGCTGCTCGCCTCGTACGGCTTCGAAGCCATCATGTTGACCGTCTACTGCCTGTTTGCGGTCTGGCGGTCCTTCAGCCGCCGCAAGCCTCCTGCAGCCGACAAATCCGAGGATCCTGACGAAGAAGCCGCCCCGGAGGGCAAGCTCGGGCTCTCGGCGCGCATCGGCGAGGCCTTGCGGTGCACGACCTACGACTTCTTCACCGCCGCCGCCTTCTTCTCCCTCGGGATCCAGTCCGCCGTCATCTGCTTTCAGACCGCGCCGACCGGCGGCCGCCCACCCAGCTCGTCCCTCCAGCTCATCATCTCCGCCGCCGGCTTCTACCCGCTCGCGACGATGCTCCCGCTGATCCTCGCCCCCGCCCGCCGCGGATGGCTGAAGGGCGCCTCCTCGTCGGTCTCTTCGTCGCACACACTGCGGCGTGGGTCCTGTGCACGGACAGCGCGCAGGTCGAGCGCTTCCACGACAGGCTCGACCTCTGCCCGCAGAACCACCCGTCGCAGGTCGCGGTCTCGGCGGCCATGTTCACCATGGCCGCCGTGGTGTGGATGCCGCCCCTCTTCGGCCTCTGCCTGAGCGTCGCGCTCTGCTTCTATCGATGCAACAACCGCAAGATGTGGCAGGCCAAGTGGCTCAACAAGGTCGCCGGCTGGGCCGTGGTTCTGTATGCGGCTGTTAATTTCATCTGCATGTGGGGTGCCTGGATTGCTCTCGTTGGCTTCTTCAACAGCACGCCGCGGAGAGCCGAGGATGTCTGGAGTCTAGGCCAGGCCCTGGCCCTCACCCCATGGCTACCGGTGCTACTGGAGTTTGCCTCCGTTCTGTGCTGTAAGTAATACGTACTCGTCCCTTCGAGGATGGCTTCGCTGATATGTTCCAGTGGGGGCTGAAGCCGGCTTCGCCGGCCGCCTGCCCATTGATTTCCGGGTGGTTCGGCAGGAGAAGGTGCTCGATCAGCAGGAGGGCGCCGCTTTCCTGGATGATGCTCGTGTTTGATAGACGGAATGACGGAGTGAATGTAACGGCTCACGGGAAATGCGGCGAGGGGTGTGCCCGTATTTCCAAGCCATTGAGTCTACAATCGAGTCCATGTTTGGTTTTTGCGGTGTGAAACCCAGCAGTCCAGCTGCAAAAGGTTTGTTGCCTTGATCGAAACCCCGATCCCGAGAACTTTGAAAGACGGGCGTTGTCACAATAGCGCCTTTTATCCGGGAACCCCCCCCAATTACCCACTCGAACGAGGCTCAACGGCGGCGGCGGCGGCGGCGTCGGCGCGATCCAGACACTTCCACGTGCCCGTCTCGGCGAGCCTCTCGTAGCGCTGCGAACTCGTCTCAAACAGGTAGGAAAAGATCTTCTCTGTGTCGCCGCCGCCGCCGAGCACCGGCAGGTCGACGACGTCCTCCTCGCGCAGGACCCAGCCGGCGTCATGGACGAGGCGCCAGAACTCGTCCTCGTCCGGGTGCCGCTTCTTCCAGGCGACGTAGACGTGGGTCCTCACGGGGCCGCCGGGGCCGGCGATCTGGCTCTGCGGCGGCCCGCTCCTCCGGGAGATGTTGTGCACGTGGACGGCCGTCCAGGTGTTGACGAGGGAGGGGAGCACGTCGACGTTGTAGGTGCAGTCGCTCATGACGATCAAGTCCCACGCCTTGGCGCTGGCGAGCGGGCCCAGCTCGCCCCTGCGGCCGTCGTCCCAGTCGAGGTTCTCGTACTCGGGCCGTACGGACGCCGTGCCCGCCGTCGCCAGGCGAGCCATGTTCGCTCTCGCGCGGTGCTCCGCCTCGGGCAGGTCGGTCATGAGGATGCTGCTCTTCCCCTCCGGGTCCTCCCTCGTCATGATCTGCGCGAGCCCGTTGCCCAGGATCCCCACGCCGCAGCCGAGCTCGAGAATGTTCGGCGGCTGGCCCCCGCCGAACAGCAAGCCGTGGAGACGGTTCATGTGCCAGGGATGCCTCGCCGCGTCGCGGCCGTCCGGGTCGTTGACTAGCCAGAGCCTCGAGACGGCCATCAGCCCGGCGTCCCAGACGTGCCTCGCGATGCTCTCGCCGATGTCCTCCTCGATCTCCATGAACGGCCCCGAGTGGCGGTCGCCGTGTGCAAGCCTCCGCACGCACGTCGTCGGCGCCTCGACACAGTCCGGCGTCTGAACGTCGGCCCACACGGGCATGATCTTGCCGCAGTCCCCTTCGAATCCCGCAAAGGCGACATCGGTCGCCGCGTCGGCCGACTGTCTCCCGCCCGCGCGGACGAGGACCCTCAAGGACCCTAGGCCGGCGCTGTTCCTTGGGAGGGCCGGAGTGGTGAGGTGTTGGGCTGGGATGTCGGCCTTGAGCACGCGCATGCCGGGCGTCCAGCGCAGGACTTTCTCCGCAGCCAAGACGACGGCGTCGGCTCTGGGCTGCTTCGAGGGCTGTTCCCAGCCGGCGCTGACCTTGAGCTTCACGGGCTCATCGTGGCCGTCCGGGTTCAGGAAGGAGTCGCCGAGATCGGTGGTGACGGTCAGGACGAGGTTGAGAGACCACGGGTGTTTCCTTCCCTTGTCGTATGTGAGCTTGGGGGCTCGGAGGAGTCGGATGTAGTGCATTGGGTATTCGCGGCGGGTCGTGGTGTTGAACTCATGTCAAGGTGAGTATGTGTGTGTGTGTGTGTCCGCCGCTGGTGAAAAGTGAGCGAGTGCTTTTTGCTTAGTCATCGGCCATTGACCAGTGAGATAACTTACAGTCTGTTGCGTTAAAAGTCGTCAGTCTTGACGTGTTGTTGTTCCGTGCTGCAGACTCGGCTTCAAGGTGTATTTATCCGAGCAAGATGGTGTTTATGCTTCTCAAAGATATCAATGGCCTAAAGACAAGACAATCCGATAACTGAAAGTGTTTTGGTACTAATGAACCTACCTACCATCCAACGCGGTTCCGGTACAACTGGCGACCGGCGGTACTGTGGATCCGGGCTCCCGTGCGTGGGCTTCAATTGAAGCGCAAGAATCAATCGATCGATCGAAAGAAATCTGCCCCGCCGCCCGCTAAGTAAACAAACTGTGCGATTTTCCCCTCCGCCAACTCGGTCGGTTCACAAGTACGGCTTCAAGCGTTCATCCGTCCAGGGAGTGAAAAAGAACGAGGCCATCGAGCGACGCCTCAAGCAAACACATGTACAGACATACATACATACACACGCACGCAGAGAAGCGGAGGTCTCCGCGACCGGACGCAGCAACAACTCCTCCCGCGCGCTACGGACGCCTCCGATCCGATGGCAGGGAGGTCGGCGCCTTGTTCCCGCGACTGGCCGTGATAAGCACCGCTCACGGCTGATAAGAACACCTCCGCGCGCATCCGTCTCCAATCTGCCACGGACGCGATCCAGAACTCGCACTTACACTGATGCCCCCTCGATGCAGTATACTGGTCTACTAGCTCAATTACCACAGCCGGCCAGCCCGCTAGCAACCATCACATCGTCACTCTGATCGCGGGCTACCGACCCCGAAACGTCGTTGCAATGGCCGGAGAAGCTCTTCCGCCCCGCGACCCCGAGACCGTCCTCTCCGCCCTCCTCTCCCTGACCGAGAACCGCATCGTCCCCCTCACCCGCCGCGGCGTCAGCTCGGGCTGCAAGCTCTTCGGCGCCGCCATCCTCTCCTCGACGACCCTCGAGCCCCTGACCGTCGCCACCAACGACGAGCGGGCCTCGCCCCTGCTCCACGGCGAGATCAACTGCATCCAGCAGTTCTTCACCGAGACCTTCCCGGACCCCGCCGCCCGCCCGAGCCCGCGCACCGGCTGCGTCTTCTTCGCCACCCACGAGCCCTGCTCGCTCTGCCTCAGCGGCATCGCCTGGTCCGGCTTCCGCGAGGTCTACTACCTCTTCACCTACGAGGACAGCCGCGACCTGTTCGCCATCCCCCACGACATCGACATCCTCGAGGCCGTCTTCCGCGTCCGCGCCGACGGCGAGGCCGACGACGCCCTCGCCCGCCGCCCGCTGTACAACCGCGACAACAGATTCTTCACGGCGCGGAGCCTCGCCGACCTGGTGGCCGAGCTGCCCGAGGGCGACGGCGACGGTGACGGCGACGGCGGGTCGAGGAGGGAGCGCTGGGCGCGTGAGATGGAGCGCGTCAAGGGGTTGTACAACGCGCTGAGTGACACGTACCAGGAGGGGAAGAAGGCCGGCGCGGCGAGCTCTAGCGTGTGGAAGTAGCGGCGGCGGCGGCGGCGGCGGCGGCTTTTTTAGTTTGTTGGTCCGGTGACGGCCGCTGCTTGACGGCGGTGGCTGCTGTGCTGCTGCATCGGCGCCGTCGACGACGGGCCGGTCGATTTCCCAGCGTGCTGGACCGAGCTGGAAGCCTAGGTCCAGCCTAGGAGCGGCATCGTCCTCCCCGCCGGTGGCCGCCGGCCTTTGGCACGCTAGCATTAACTCGCGGTTATTGTTGGCAAGGCTTATTGTTTCCATTTTCAGCCGTGAAGTAAAAGCCACGTCAAAACGTGCCCTAAACCCGATGACCCCTTTCCCATAGACAAGCAAGCCATGCAACAACCCCCCTCCCATAGCCTAGGTCAAATTGAATCCGAACCAGCCCTCTTTCACATGGGAAGGCCACTTTCTAGGTCGGCCGGCCGCGCTCCAACCGGCCACGGGTCCTCTGTGAACGGCTTGGGTCTGGAAAAGGATTCCTGCAACGATCCACGGCGCATGCGGGCCCGCGAACAAGTGACCGTCCCCTCCCCCAAAGGCAGCAGTAAGATTGCGCACCTCTCGTAGTTAGCATATGCCCTACCCTTATGATCCTTCCCCCTCCCCCCCTTTTTCTGTCTCTCTCTCTTGAAGATCACTATGCTCTTCCTGACGCCACAGCGAAATCAGAAAGGACGCATCACACTGTGCAGACGATCCAGCGATTGCGGGCCAAGCACATCACGGCGGATATGCATGGCGGGGTAAGCAGAGACCAGGGAGGGGCGTTCTTCGGCGAAGCGGTACGGACAAAGCCCCCCCTGTCGATTGTCGATGAAGTACCATACGAAAGTACTTCCACGATGTATACCTCGAGTTCTTCACGCCCCCCCCCTTCCCCTCTCCAATGGAGGTCTTCAGCGGCGCAGAGGAACAGACGCCATTGGTCGGAGAAGACATCAGTACCATGTAGCCCCGCGGCGGCGGCCGTTGGAGCAGGTCGGCCCATTCGGTACGAAAAAGCAGGCGCATGCGAGCGCGGTTTCGCACAAGCGTATGGGAGGGAGAGCGGGCACGCCGCGGAACGGGCTCGCCCGGAGCGATGGCCTCACGGAGGGTATCCGTACTCGTACGGAATACGGATACAAGAGTGGTGGTACAGTAGTACCTAGGTAAGGGTAGGTTAATGTACTCTGTAATGGGCTTGTTTCTGCTGGCCGGATCGACTGGACGCTCTGCCCCTGGTTCCCGGCTGGATGGTTACGGGAAGAGGTTTGCCAGTATTACGAGCCCTGCTGCTGCTGCTGCTGCTGCTGCTGCTGTGCGAGGCGTGAGGACCCGGGGGCCCTGACGATGCCCCTTCGGAAGTGCAACGCATCGAATGTTGAGGCTAGATGGACAGATGGACGATGGGCCGATTCACAAGCGATAACCAAAGAAGTAGAGCAGAGCAGTGAAGAATGGAAACGAGGGAAACCCCTCCATCTTTCCACGCTCCCCCATGCATGACATTGGATGACAGGACAGTTTGTCCGCAACAGACAACCAAACCCCTCCTCATCCTCCTCATCCTCCCCCCTCCCTGTCGGCCATGTCTTATTGTACTCCAACAACCCGTCCTCTTTCGACCGCATGCATCAAACCCCTCCCCCCACCATCAATCCATAGTATCCCGGCGGGTATTATTAACACATGCTGAGCAGCGAAAACCCGCTCCGCTAAACCATCCGCCCGCCCGCCCGCTCACTGCATCCCAACGGCGCTGAGTCGCTGACGGCCGCTGCCAGAGCAAGAGGGTGAACCTTGGCCAGAGAGAGGCAGGGAGGGAGGGGGAGTGTGCAGCGAACGTGATGTGATTTTGTTTCTCGAACTCCCCCGAAAAAGACGTGACTCGGTGACGACGACCCCGGGGTGGTTTGGCTTGGGTTGGTTTGGTTCGGCTCCTGTGATGGATGGCCTGTGATGGATGATCGATGGATAGGCTGCACAGCCTGGGACGGATGGACGAACGCTTGGAACGGGCCGTTTACAGTACTGGCATCAGGGCTTGTCCATGCTTCGGGTAGCCCTTCATGCTGGATCCCACCTCTTGGAGCATATCTACCAGGGTGTCAAGGTATCCCCCCCTCCCCCTCCCCTCCTGAAGGTGCGCGAGAAATGACGCAAACGTGTGCGCGGCACACCAAGGTCAGCAGCCTACCTGCCATCCGCCTCCCCCCTCCCCCCAAACAGCCCGCCTCGGCATGCCGTGTGCTGATTGCTGGGGGCTGCACGGCGTCTATTCTATTCTATCCCGTTCGTGCCGCGCTCTGCGTCGTCGTCGTTCTGGGTGTTCATTTAACAACCTCACGGGCACTACGGGTGAATATTCGAATGGGCGAGTCGGTCGGTCGCACCGCATGTCAGAGCAAAAGTGGTCAGCTTATGCCGGAGCCCCGGGGTTGGTTGGTCTTTTGAGCGTGACACCTGTTTATGTGCCCGTGTATGTTGCCCGCAAGTGCCCGTAAGAGCCCGTGTATGTGTCGGTCTGAGAGGGGGCTGAGCTAGTTGCAATGACTCTTACTCTCACTGCCCGCTGCGCGGTCGAAGGCTCAGAGCGGTATTGCGTCCTGGTCGGTCGTGAGAGAGGGGTCCAGGGGCTGGCTGTCCTGTCCGGATTGACCATGCCTCTCGACACACGATACCGGGCGGCGATGTCAGTCGCGCCGGCGTTGGCATCTTTGGCATTTGACACAAACGGGCGGGCAAAGCAGGGTCCACGGGATCCGAAGGAATCAGGTAGAGAAGAGCTTGAAGGCCTTGCCGCTTCTCTCTCTATCAAAGTCATCCAAAGTTCCCCCCTCCTGTCCAGCGCCCGACCCCTCGTTCAGTGGGCAGCATCCCCTCTCCGTTTCAATCCCCAAGTCATGTTTCCGTTTGACGGGTCCTCAACGGGGCGATTGTGAGGTTCTTTTTCACTGCAACTTTTACCCCCCCCAAGGCTTTCCATGCCAAGACCCAGCAGCCTGAACCATTATTGGGGGCTTTCCGTGGCGGCCGATTATCAGTGGCTAATATTGGTATATCTCCATGCACGCCAGTGCGGTACAGCTGCAAAGCAACTCACTGCAGTCGTGAACCCTATGATGAGTTCCGCCTAGTGCACACTGCGGGAGAAAGCAACCTACCTTTAGCCAACACCTGAACCACGGCGTCAATGCTGGCGCTGGCGCTGGGCTGGGCTGGGCTGGGCTGACGCATGTCTCAAAGGTCTTCCCAGCCTCGTGTGAGCAACAAACGCCGTTGCAAGGGAGAAGAGGCGGCGGCATCGGAGACACTCCACCAGCACACACACGCAAGGGCGCGATCGAACCATGCGCAACATTACTGTCTCGCTCCCCTCTGAGAACACCAATGTGCCATGGAGCATAGCGTCCTGCCTCTTCCCGTCTCGATCCCATCCGAGTTGACTGACGCGGAGCCCTAGAGTGAAAGACTCATACGCCGTTGCCGCCAGTCATCCTGCGTCTTCCCGTCCACATCCCACAGCCCTCCGCCGCCTCGTAGGGCGACCGGACTGACTGACCATCCATCCTCCTGTATCCCACGCCAATCTGCGGCCCACGAACGGGCCCATCTGGCCCCCAAATCTTGCCCATCTTTTGCGGCCCCCCCCCTTCGTCCGCACCCGAAATGTGCACTTTCCAGGCTGCATCGCGCCGAAAGGTAGGCATCGAATCACGGAGCAAGCCACAGTCACACCAGAAGTTACTTCGCGTTCGGGAGTACCTCGCATCTTCACGCGACCAACTGATGTAGGCAGGTATTCACTGCATCAAGCCGTCGCGCTGCGGACCGGGGAGGCGGGGAGAGGGAAGATTGGTCACAAAAAAAGTGACCACACTGCGTGAGACCTTGCCTTGCCCAGCAAACGGCCAGCCTCCCCGGTGGGCGTCTAAGAAAAGAATACGCTACCAACCGCCACCTGAATGAAGCACGACGTGAAAAGCAAGCTGACGGCAAGGAGGGAAAACGTGGTGTGCAATGCGACACATTTGACGAGATCGTCGTTGATTGGCGGGCGAAGCGCTGAGCATCTCCCGACACATTTCATCCGTCTCACTCTCCCTGCCGTCCCAATCTCTCTCTCTCTCTCTCTCTCTCTCTCTCCCACCCGGGAGAGGCCCCAGCCTCGCCGTGTTTGCTTTTGTTTCCTGCCGCTGCCCATATTATGGCTGCATCCATTACACAGTCAGGACCCAGGATCAAGGTGACGGATCGGGTGGAAGAAGCAAACTGTCACCGCACACTCTCACACACAATCACACACTCATACACTCACACTCACTCACACACACACACACACACACACGCACGCACGCACACCTCCTATTCCCCCCAGCCCGCCGCGGGACACACGAAGCGCCTCCATCACGAACTCGTCACACCGAGCCCTCCTGTTGCGACGCCCGGTGACACTGGTCTGTGCCATGTTCGTCCCTATTTCCAACATGCTTTCTCCGTCACGCGAGGCTACGGCGGCACAACCCTTGTCGCAGGAGGGGTTTGCCAAAAAGGGCGCGCAAACAAAGCCAACCCCTCCCTCCCCCAGAGGTGGGCGGCGTTTTCTATCCGGATAGGGTGTGCTTTTTCAGGACGGATTTGGGGACTACGGTGGCATCTGGGGCGATACTAAGAAGCGCCTCTCTGCGAGATTCACCGTGTACCACGTTACACCGGCTCAGAGCACCGAAAGAGGCGCTTCTCTCCCGCTTGTCTGCCAGGTCAGCGAGAAAGCAAATCGTATTTGGCACTCCACCCGGATCGAAAAAAAAGAAGAAAAAAAGAAGAAGAAAAAAAGAAGAGAAAAAAAAGGATGGGGGGCCCACGCCGGCCCGATCTACACGGCACACGGTCCCCCCTATCTAGCGCCGGCGTTTCGTCTCGGAGGCGCGTCCGACCGAGTCTCCCTCCCGCGTCTCTTGTCTCTGCCTGCCGGGCGGCGTCTTGAGTCGCCTCCAGTGACTCACTCGTGTGTAAAGACAGACGGGGCTGAGCCCCCGGGTGACCCGGGAACCGTGGGCTGTTGTCGAAGAAGGACGAGGCCCCAACCGACGACAAAAAGTCGAGTCTCGACATGAGGGGGCCGGCGACGCATGACGTCCTGTCTCGCAGGGCGCCCGTGACTCAACCCGTGATGACTTCCTCCAACCTCTCGCCGCGCCTCCTCCGTGCGGTACATCCAAGTGACGGACTGAATGACTGACTGACTGACGCGGTTCCCGCCCCCATGCAAGACAGCAAAGGACCCGCGCGGTGTGCTGCTGCTCGGACCGCCACCGCGAGGCAGAAAACGCCACGCACGTCTGACGGACACGAGCAGAGCAAGCAAGCAAGCAAGCGAGCAAAACCAGTTCGAACCAAGCGGCCGTGCCCGACCCGCCGCCACTCCGTTTGCTTTGCTTTTTTGTGTCTCCTCTTTCCATCCCTTTTCCTCGTCCGAACCAACGCCTCTCTCGGCAGCTGCAACGGACGGACACTTACAAGTTCAAGACAGCTGGCAGCCCGTGCAGTGCAGCAAACGGCCCGCGAGATTGGGCTGAGGGTGCTTGATATCCGAGCGCTCCCTGCCACAACGAGACGCACACACACATGGCCCATCCCGCCATCTATCTCGTCCCGTGGGCAAGGGACCCCAGTTGGTCTCCGATTCGGCTGTGGCTGGCTGGGTCGGCAACGCACAAGACAGAAACTGGATGGGGAAAACAAGAAAGAAGAGAAGAAAAAAGAAAAGGGGGAAGGAATGAACGCAGGTCCAAGATTCGTTCCTCTCATACATTGCGAGATGGAAGCGAGACACAAACGCAGACCACATAAGCCCGCCTCTCTCTCTCTCTCTGTATATGTGTGTGTGTGTGTGTGTGTGTGTGTGTGAGTGTGTGTGTGTCTGCCGCCGTCGGCCCGCTATCAAAAAGCGATCCGCGCGCGGCAAGACACCTTCCCGGTCATCATACTTCAGCGCCTTTCTTTGATTACTTTCCCGTGCCCCACGCTCGTGACCCTCTCTCTCTCTCTCTCTCTCTCTCTCTCTCCCTCGCCGAGCCGCCTTCTAGCGAGGAATTCTTCCTGTTCTCATGTCAGATTAACCCCTTCCCTAACCCACCCCCGTATCGGAAGACGACATCCGACGATACCGCGGAGTCAGAAGCCGGCGGAAGGGGGAGGGAGGGGTGAGGAGGGGCTTCTGCGTCGAGAACAGCTCGGGGGCGCCCGCCTCCCTCCTCTGGAACGTCGATCCAGACCACAATGCATACCCGTTGCGTTCCCCAGGCATGCCAGTCATGTGTTTTTTCCGCTACTAAGAAAAAAAAAAAACGCCCCAAACGTGAACCCCTACGCCACTGTCCATATGTCTCGACGCCTGACCGTGTGTGTGCGCGCGTGTTTGTGCGTATTCGTGAGTACGTGGCTGAGACTCTCTGAAAGACGGGAAAAAGCATTCCAGCGCAGCCGCGTCAGAGCCTCACTCGATCTTCATATTAGTCTGGGTCTCGGACTCATCTTTTTTCTGTCTCGTAAAGAGGAGGGAAGGGGAGGGGGCGTGAAGGAAGCCTGCTCCTCCTGACGAATGCCAGAGGAACCGACGCGCCCGCTCGAGATTTGAGTTCGAGACAGCCCAGTATACACACCCACCCCCCCTCACCACCACCACCGTGGTGGGAATAGGGTAAAAATAAAATGGTTTACTGGAAAGTTGCTTCGACCTAGCCGCGACTACGCCATCCCGAATGCCAGCCGGCCTCGTCAGAAATGAAGGGCAATATGAAAGTGATATGAGCCCCAGATGGCGGGAGAGAAGGCGAGGACGAAGAGGGATGGGTGAGGAGGAAGAGGAAGAAGAAAAAAGAAAAAGAAATTAAGCAGAAAGAAAAGAAGGAAGAAGAAGGAAAAAGAAAAGGAAGAAAAAAACAACGAAATGTCCAGCAGCGTCTCTCCGTTCGGCCGACCCTGCCCTTCCGCCCCCCCCATCCTCCGCCCCCGCCGAGTCCGGGCGGTCCCCTCTCCCCCCCCCCCTCCGCGCCGGCCGCACCGCCCTCTCACCCTCCCTCCACCTCATATTCTCTCCCTCACAAGACAGAAGAGAAAAAAACCGTCCCTTTCACGAATGCGTCCATAAATAACCAAAAAAAAAAAAAAAAAAACCCCCCGACCCGCCAGAGAACTGAGAACCCCTCCTCTATACGTGACGTCTAGGACTCTCTCCCCCGCGTCCCCGCCCCCCTCTCCTCCCCCCTAGTCGCATGAACGTCGCGGTCCGGGGGGTCTGTGTGTACTTGTGGGGAGACGAACACCTCGCGAAGCAGGGCGGCTGGTTCGTCACCCGAGGTTAATGACCTCATACTCTTAAGCAGGAGGGGGAGGGGGGAACCCTGTCTTTTCCGCGAACCAACGACCCGTCGCTATTACTGCCACTGCGGGTGATGACTTTTGTCTTCCGCCACATCCAACTGACGTCTCACACCCACAGTATAGGTTGATAAAATAGGTCACGATGCAAGAGGCACATTGTTGTTTATGACTGATACTTGTTGATGTTTGATTTCTTAACTACTCTCCGGCTCCCTCCGTCCCCAGAGCCAATGACAAGGAAAGGAAGGGGTATATCCAGCACTCCGCAGTCTTCCTGCTAGAAAAGAAAACTGTACGACTCTGCAATAATATCGAGCCGTGTGAACATGGTGTAATAGATGCGCGGCGCCTCCAGTGCGGTCGAGATATGGTTGCAAAGTGCAATCCGAGCAAAACGAAACAAAAAATCCCAAATCCCGTCCCAGTCTAAAAAGAATCAATCAAACAAAAGCCGTCTCTGCGTCCGTGCAAGTCGACGACTGTATTACATATAAGTGATGTTTTCCCTGCTGCGCGTAAATCGATCATGGCGAGCGCCAGGTCCAAGGGTAAACTGAAAGGCTGGGCGACTCCAAGCCAAAAGAAAACAAATCCCAGTCTCGCGCGCGCGTGCCGTTTCTGTTCCATGACTAGACCCGTGGTCCAGTCTCGCGTAATGATCATGTCGCAACCAAAGCATGCTTTTGATGTCCATCCCTGTAACACACAAGGGCGATGATGCCGTGCGTTCGTTCTCGTTCGTAGTCGTTCTCGTTCCCGTGTAGGTTCGGGTCCGTGTGGTATCTTGGGTATCGCAAAGAAAAATCCTTGGTGTGTGTATCCCCGATGCATAATAGCTCGCGCCAGATTATGTTTATGGTGATGATAAAAAAGAGAGAGAAAATCCAGATCCGTAGTAAGGTGGAAATGGATAAGGAAACACTCCCTAGGAAAATGAGATCCGGAAAACATATTCCTAATCGTACAATGGCAACTCCCTCCGTCGGTTCGATGTGGGTTTTCTTGGTTTCGTTGTTATTGTTTTTTTTGTTAATGGTATAATGGGCACTCCTGTCCTGGTGGCAAGTCCGCGGGCAGTTCCATGGAATGGGATCCGTCCTGTGGGAAATGGTGGCAGATAAAGAGACCAGGCAGAGAGTATCCACGGAAAGGCACGTAGGCAGGTGTGTCCTCTATTTGGTCGGGTTCCGGAGAATGTCCTCACAGTTGGCGTCGAATCTCAGGTTGAAGAGACGAACACCCTGCATGAAGCGCTCGGTCTTGTCCAGCTCACGCTCGCGGCCAAACAGAGTCTCGACGAACTCGACACCGGCGTTCTTGCCGAGCTGAGAGTTACCCTTCTTACTGGCGGCCTTGAGCATTGGCGACTCGCACGTCTTCAGCAGCTTGCGGAGCTTGTCAGTAAGGCGCTCGCCAGATTCAATGAAGTCATCGATGAGTTCCCTGTTCTCCTTGTTGCGGACGCGGTCAACCGTCTCCTCGGCACGCTTGATCTTTCCGGCAAGCTGGATCAGCAACAGCCACAGCTCTCCTGCCATGTCAGAGATGGGAGTGGCGGGCCCATGGTGGTAGACGGTCCAGTCGTAGATCCACTTGCCCAGAGAGTTGGAGTCGAAGACACTACCAAGCAGGAGGATGGGCTCCTCGGTGGGGTCCCAGTTCTTAAGGGAGTAGCCCGGGGGGATCTTGTGCTTCTTGGCATCCAGCTCTGTGGCCTGGCGAGGCGGAGGGGGCTTCTTGGCGTGAGAGCTGGCGGGACGAGTGGTGGATGGCCGCTGTGGCACCGAGGCCGAGGAACGACGGGCATGGGTGTTGGCGGCGGGGCGGGGGACGCGGTTGTCAAAGGGCTGGGTCTCGCGTTCAATGTAGGCGAATCCGCTCTGTGTGGGGTGGTGGTAATCAGTTGCATATCCTCTCCAGGCGTCTTGATAATCATAAGTGTCTTGAACGGAATGCCTCTTTGCCCCCCTCTGGCGCGACTGTGCCTGAAGCACGTAGGTACGGCCATCCACCTCGATAACCTCGTCCTCGTCGGATTCTCCGTGGGGCGTCGAGGCCCGTACATAAACATAGGAAGATCGGCGCTCGCGCTTTGGTTGCGACGGGGTGGCCCATGAATGCTTGCGCGAATGATGACCACTACTCACATTTGCCGTGGCATAGTAGCCATCGCTCGTGTACCGAGGCGACGCCGTCGGCGGACGGGGACTGAACTCGCTGGGGTTGCGGAAGTGGGCACGGGTCGCTGGCCTTTGAGGCGTCGCGCCGGAATAGTAGTACGAGGGGCCCCGAGGGGAGGGAGTTGGGGTTGCCGACTGATATCGTTCCTGGGTGTAGTAGTACTCCTCGCCAGGAGTCGACCCGGTGTAGGGGGATGGGTAGTTTGCCATTCTGAGCGATGAATGGGTTTCTCTCTGTCGTTGGGAGCTTCTTCTGATGCCTTGTTCTTCTGCTGCTGCTTCTTTTTCTCCTCGTCCTTCTCTAGCAGCTTCGTGTGCTAGATTTCGAGAGTCCCCCCAAAATGTCGTCGATGGTGTTTGTTGTTGTTGGTGGCGGCGGTGGTGGTGGTGGTGAGGTTTGATACCAGGGCCAGGGCGTCGCGCCGATGTCGAGGCACGAAAGAAGGTGAATCAAAGTCACCTTAGTATGCGGTGGGAAGATGGAGGAGAGGGAATGTGTTTTCTGTAACCGAACATGACCAGGTTTGATATAACTGCGGCAGATTACCCTCGCTGAGACCAGGGAAAGAAAACCAGATGGATTACCGAGCACGAAAAGAAGCTTCTCGACCTCGGAGGTGTGCGGTGGAAGATGCTGGGGGCTTCTTGGGGGAAAAAAGCGTGCCAGCAACCACGTTGTCGTCAATGTCGTATTATTGGTTTGATCTGTTGGGTTTGGAAGATGAAAAGCCGAAGCTGTGTAGTCAAAGATTTGTTATTGATTGGCAGAAGCCAAAAACATGAGAAGAGAGGAGAAATGGTAAGAGCGATGGTGAGGGTGACGGCCTTTTTAATTTACCGGTTTTCTGTGCAGTGTGTGGGTGACGGCGGAGTTCTAGGGAAGGAGGGCGTGTGGTGTGTCGTCCCACCAGGGGGGGTGAATGACAGAGGGAAAGGATGGATGGTGCTTTTGCGTCGGAGCTGGTGGGTCCAGGAGGAGGAACCATCCTAGTTCCCTGATCCCTGCTTATGCAAGCCAGAAAAACCAAGGACAGGGGGGGTGAAGGTAGGGGCTGGAGCACACGGAACCTGCGCCCAATTTAGGGGGATGGACACGGACAGCAAGTTTCTGGGTGAGGGGGTGTGCCGATAGGAGGTACATCTCTTTGAGCTTGTACCGTGTATTATAGTGTAGGCAGGCAGATAGGTAAGCCCACGTCGGTACGTACTCGATGGGTCATCAGCTGGTGGAGGTACCTAAGTACTGTACGCACCCAAGGCTCCTGCCTGCTCTGCCCTGCCCTGCACTGCCAGTGCTGGCAGAAAGAGATAGAGAAGGAGGGAAAGAGTGTCTGTATGTCTGTCACTAGGTTCCATACCTACCTAGGTATGTATTACTCACCCCCGGTCCTTACGTGGTGGATTCGTAAAGAATTGCTGAATAACTACGAAGTAACTCACTCTATACCGAGGACCCTCGGTGACCAACACTCGGTAACGTACCTACCTGACCAACACCAGCCACACATCTCAGCTCTCTCTCTCTCTCTCTCTCTCTCTCTCTCTCTCTCTCTCTCTCTCTCTCTCTCTCTCTCTCTTTCTCACATCACACACTGTGTCGTGTCGGTGTCGAAATAAATGCCTCCCTTCACCTCGCCTGCTGTCGCACACCAATCGACGGGCCGTGGCCCGGTCTTGGGCTGCTGTTGGTGCGTTTACTGTGCGTATTGTTGCAAGTCTCGCAAGTCATGTGGAAAGCAAGCAGCGACTCAGATGCTCAGACTGCCTAGCCAGCCAGCCCGCCAGCCCGCCCTTCACTTCAGCCCGTGTCAGTCAATCACTGTCGTCGTGCAAGCCAGCGTAATCGACGATAGCTACCTTAGGTTACCGTACCGTAGGTAGAATACCTGGGTATCCGTGCTACTCCCCAAGTCAAACCACTCGCGCTTTGGTTCGCTGCTGACTCGACAAAGCCCCCTTGGAAATATCCGCACACACACACACACACACACACACAATACTGTAGGTATGGTAACACCGTGAGGCAACTTCCGTGTGGAATAGGGGGAGCCGGCGAAGAATGCAACTTGTCGTCGCGCCCTGGATGTTTCGCAGTTTGCACTGCAGTGAAGTCGCCCTGTGTGCCCTGTGGCAGGACTGGGATTCCCAACGCTGGACTCCTACGTGCGCGCGCGCGCGCGCAAGACAGAGAGAGGGCTGGACCCCTTTTGATTGCTTTTTTGATTGTTCGAGTCACCACCAGTGTCGCACAAACAAACATGCAAATATACTACACTACGTACTGTACACACCCCCTTTTGTTCCTCTCCTGGCTGCGGGACGTGTCTGATCTCCGTCTTACTCTCTCAACCTTCCGCTTTGGTCTTGAGCCCAAGGTGGAATGGGAATGAGTGAACCGCCTGCCCATCTCCACACCTCGACGCTGAGGTTTGGCCACACCGGTATTCAAATCCCGTCACCGCTTGTGATGATGATGCCGCTGCCGGCTCCCCTAAAGCGGCCCGGGGGCAGCAGCAATGGGCGCCTTGGTCAGAGTAACTCATGACTGGGAGGCCTTGTCGTTTCAATGAGTCGACGCCAACGTCCGTGAGACCCCCCTCGGCTGCTTGTTCCTAGTCGCCGGGCGAAAGATAGAGCTCCGTTAGTTACCCTTGTTGTGCTTGTACGAATACGTCTTGTAGCATCCGTAGTGGCGTACCGAGTACAGCGCTGCCGTGTGGATAAATTTGCCGGCGGCGGGTAACCGAGATTGGCCTTTCGCACGAGCGGACAAGCGTGCGGAATCTGGGTAATTTGGAGATGGCTTCCACCACAAATAAGAACAAGACTAAAAAGTTGTCGGGTTGGTGCCGAGGCGTAGCGGCATCTCTCCTCTCCTCTCCTCTTACCGGGCCCAAGAGTGTGCCACTGAAACCGCCGAGGTGAAAAATTTTTATCGGTCCCCTGGCTTGACGTGGCTGGCCTTTGTCCGCCTCTGGCCCTTGACCGCCGTCCAGCACAGGGTTGCAGCTGTTGGGATTGTCGAGAGAAGAGAGTTGAATCACACCGTGCCCAAGGTGAAGGCCACCGAAACACGAGCCAGCCAGCCAGCCTGCCTGCCTGCCTGCCGATTACGAGCCCGGAGCGCCAACGCAACGTGCTGGTATGGAGAGGACACGGTTGTCTGTCGCTGAGATATCATTCAGATTCCTCGAGTATGAGCAGAATGGCAGCAGGAATTTGGCCTACGACGGCAGGTGGGATTCGGAAAAGAGTCCAGAATACGCCTCGGTGTGAGGTCAGTCACAAAGGAGGAATGAGTGACCCGCGCGCGCGTCTTGACCGGGGTTCGTTCGTTGGTGCCATAATGTTTTTTGCGTGTGGTAGCGCGGCCAGGTGCTGCCTGCTAGCGTAGATTTCCGATTCCGCGCAGCCTGCCTCGGTGAGCCGCCGGTCCACACGGGCTTGCAAGGTGAGGGAGGTGAGGTGCTGGCTGGGAAGGGTGGCCTGGCAGCTACCTAGATGCCGGTCAGGAGCCCCTTGTTGTTTTCAGAGTTTTCTTCCTTTCTTCTTTTCCTGTCTCTCCCTTGCTTTCGCAGCCCAAACACCCCTGGCTGGCGTTGAGGCGAAGTCGACGCTTGGGTCCTATAGCAGACGAGATCTGCCGACACTCGAAATGAGTAACTTCGGTCCGTGGTGCTGTTGTTGAGGAGGAAGAGGAGGAGGAGGAGGAGCTGACGCGACGGATGCGGGTGCGATGAATTGCGCAGGCCAGTCCGGCCAAGTGCAAAGGAGGAGGTTGGAGGCGATGAATAGGTTGGCGCGACGGTGCAACAAGCCAGCTCTGCTCGATGGATGGTTGACTGGCTGGTACGACCCCAGCGAATGAAGCACCAGGGGTAGCAGGTCGCGGTGGCGGCGGCGGCGGCGGCGGCGATGTTGGCGTGGATCAAGTCGCGTATACGTGTGGGAGGGAGTGTGTATCTGCAGGCAGTAAACAGGATGACGAGGGCAGGGCGTTTGGTAATGCCGGTTTGGTAAATGGCAGTTGGCGACGATGCGATGGCCGGAGAAGAGGGCAGGCAGGCAGGAGGAGTGTAGTGCGCCCGCCTTGCCTTACGAATAGGCCGGTGGTTGGGGAAGGAGTCAGATATGGAGAGGCTCTTTTATCGAGGCCAAAAAGTCGTCATGTCATCATGCAGGATCCAAACACACATGGGAAAGCAAGCAAGCGATGCACGATCGATCATGCAGTTATTTCATCATTTGATTTGATACGATGGTGTCGTGTGATTTGTTCCCTCGTCTGCTTTGGGCGATGATGGAGGTGCACTACGTATACCACACTGCCCATATTCACACCCTCATGCAATGAATGAATGAATGAATGAATGAATAATGAACGCACCAGTCAAAAGGAGGCTCTCAAGTGTGATGCAACCAGCAGGTGATGGGAGGCATGTCTTGCAGCCATCAATCAATCAATCAGGCCGTGTTCTGTCTTGATCAAGTGACGGACTAGATCAGATGGCGAGGGTGGTGAAGCTGCTCACTTGGTACCTAAGCAAGTAAGGCAAGGTAGTGAGTGAGTGTAGTGTGGACGAAGTACGTAGACCAGATAGGTACCATACGATACTCTTGGTCCAGAATGGCATTTGGAAAGAGCATAACAGAGTTCACGCCTGGAGTGGAATGGTTCGGTTCGCCCATCACATGCACCCCGGCGCGGGGGTAACAGCAGAGCGGAACACAACATGCAGAATTCAGAACTGCCAGAAAGCGGCCCCTCTCTTTCCAGAAAGGCCCATTAACAGGGGATGGGATGGGATGGGATAGGATGGGACCGCCTCGATAACGTGCCTTGGTAAGTCACGGCATCCCTTCCCGTCCAAGCGTCTACGTGTGTACAGTAGTAAACGTCTGCCAAGTACGTATAGGTACTATCTATGTATGGTAAGTGAGTGAATGAGCGAGTGAGCATGGGGTGAGGAGGGTCGACTCTGCCCACCTGCAGGTTTTTTGCTGTGAATTAATCCTCGGTTAACTACGTGGTAAATACCCATAGATAGGTACAGCAGATACTACAGTACAAGTACGTACCCACCCGAGATCCACCCACTTTGCCACACCTGCCTCGTGGCCCTCACCTTCCTCACCTTCTTCACCCCGCTCGCTCACCTTACCTTCCTTTTCTAGAAGAGGCAGCCAATGGGGCGACAAGATCATCCAACCTGAGGAGGAAAGAGGAAGGAAGACAGCAGGTTGTTACCCGTAGTATACTTGCCCAATTCGGATTCAAATCCTCACTCATTCCACCCAATTCCATTTCATTCCCATCGACCAAGGTACGTACGTACTTTACCTACCTACCTGCCTCAGGTCCTTGGTCTGGTGTAGGTAGCCAAAAAACCCAGACCTCAGGCCACAGCAAACGGTCCATCATTCTATGTATGTAACAATATCAAACAATCAAACTCGTTCATTTTGCCCCTCGGCCAGAAACACACACACACACACACACACAGACACACACACACCCAACCAGGAACGGTCGCACAAAGAAATGCCGTTTCCATTCAAACAAACGCCAACCTTCAACCAACCCAACCATTACTTAGAAGGCGAGGCAAAAAGCTCGGGCTGTGGCTGCTTCGGGTCGATCACTCAGTGGGCGCAGGCCCCTGCATTAGAGTGTGCGCCTCTCGCTGGGATGTACCACGAACACTGTACGTAAGTTTCCCTACAACAATGCCTATCAAACTGCAATGGCAATATCAACGGCAGTCAATCACTTTAATTGGCATCAGCGCCTACAGTACCCACTCTGTACTCTGTAGTCTACGCAGTATTGCTGATTTGTGACAGGGGCAAACATCCCACTTATCGGATCACTCTCTCCATTCAGCCCTCCGGATTCTCAGCTCCGACCCTTCGGCCCTACGTACGATGTACACTACGCCACAAAGTCCCCGTATTCCAAGATCCGACGGCGCTGACTCGACCAACGACCCAACCCGTCATGGGACGCGATGCGACGAAGACGACCATGGCGGCAAACTAGCAGAGCTGCAGTGGGGTTTCTCGCCCACCCTGCCCCATCGAATGGGAGTCATTCCAGACCGTTTCGATGACCTGTCTCAACCACCGCCAGCCGACCATATACTACAGGCCCTCTTTTCCTGTCCTATGTACGAATCCAGCTTGGGTACCCTATTCGTACTCACATGCATACCGCTGCCGCAGTACGAACTCACCTCCACAAGTTGCCCACCCGTCGCCACACTCCCCTCTGGAGTCTATCCACTTGCTTTGGAGTCCCGGATGCCCTCGAATGCCTTCCCCGGTCGTCTGCCGTCCCTCCTGCCTCCTGTCCGATACCACCGACGGAGTCATCATCCCTCCCTCAGCGCAGCTCTTTACACTACAGAGTCTATATGACGCATAGGCGGAAGCTTGCCCTCTTTTGGTTGGGGAATTACGTATACCCTTTTGCTCCGAGTGGCTCTTAATTCATCTGCGACGTGGTACGTAATACCAGCCTACCCGGTGGCCTCACCTTGCCTTCCCCAGGTACGACTACACGGTGTACGGTGTGCTCGGTGAAATATCTCGGTGCACGTTCCCTTGGTCAGGGATGAAGAAAAGGAAAAGGGGGCTAGTTGGCGGAAACGCCGGCGATGGCCCTGTTTCGTCTCACTCACCTTGGTCGGCTCCCTGCACACCGGCCGGCCGACGGACCCATCCCGCCATATTATCATCGCTCTCGGGCCGGGTATTCCAGGTCCGCCAACGACAAATTCCTTGGCCGTCATTGGCCTTTCACCTCGCTCCCTGGTTTGTTTTTCTCCAAGCCGCCCATCTCGCAGGCAACGCAGTGGGCAGTGGGCGGTGCAGCACCACCCTGGTCCCTTTTTCGCAGCCCAAGCAGCCTCGGAGCCCAAGCATATTGGGTGCCAATGGCGAAATTCCCCGTTTACGAGCTCGAAAACACGGCACACCGCAGTCCTCTCGCCCTCGTGTTCGTCCATCGACCTGGCCAAACAAACCATCAAGGGGCCACCCCCAAAGCCCCATGGAGAACAATGCCGCTCACGATTACATGTCAAAGTTGAGCAGGACGCGCATTTCTTGTGCCTCGCGAAAGAAAACGGGTTGGCTTGGGAAGATCGAGGTGACGGGAAAGGGAAGATGAGAAAAGAAAAGAGACAAAATAGTCTGCTATGGAGGAAAGGAGCGCCCCAAGGGATTGGCCTGGCGCTTGCGCTTGTCAGCCTTTAGATACCTCACAACTTGCAACGTCCCTCCCAGCGGCCTGTTCAACAATCCCTTAGCTCAGCTACCTTAAGCAGCGACCGGAAGGGTTCTCCGCCGAGCGTACCAAACCAGGAGTCGGCCAGTGTTAGTGTACACTACGATGCGAGAAATGGAGGCGATGGGCGCCCTGGGATTACAGCAAGCTGCAACAGCGGTTTGAACCCCCGGGATGCCCATGTGGTCTTTTGCCCGATACTTGCACACTATTCGTACACACCTCGCGACACTACGCAGCACTACGCAGCACATGCCACGAGCGTGTCTGCATCAGCTCGACAACTCAGCAGCCTCGTTGAGTAATACCGCCTCCTCCTCGTAGCGCTACCGTTGTTGTGGCCCGGCCTGGCCTGACCTGCAAGCTCTGGGAAGACCTGAGTCGCGTCTTGTCTCTCGTGTCTTGCGATGGCAGCCTCATGTCTCTCTCGGTCGACGTCTGGATTTCCTCTTCGTGCCCGTGCTTCCCAGCCGCCGAATTCTTCTCGGAAGTCTCCCTCGCCGTAAGAACAAAGACCCATCCGAGGGCGAGCAGCACAAAAAGAGACAGCAGTCGGTTTCACCTTGGCATTCCTCGCCTGGCTGAGACCGACTCACCTTGGAAGACAGCCAGAATCGCTTTTGGACATTTATTCCGTTCCTCGTCGACCGCTCGCCAGGTGTCGAGTCGTCGTCGTCGATGACGGAGGCCGACTTACACGCACTTCCATCACTTGCCTCCCCTCACCAGCCTCGCTCCATACAGTATCACAGTATGTCCACCAGTCCGTCGAATTCATCGGTCTAGAAAGTTTTTGGAACACAACACTACTCTGCACCCACCGCCGCGGGTTCCTTCATCCGTCGTCAATGGATCACTTGTTGCGTGAGCCACTGCAACATACTACGGTACCATCCGTATGGACCGTTGGGATCCATGGCCAGGAGAAGACGGCATGTCCAGTGCACAAGCTTCTGATATCCCTTTTCCCACACGCCCCCTTCTCCCTGCTCCCTGCACGAACGAGATAGCGTCACACAGGCTGCTGTTCCTAGCGTTCCGGGTGGAGCCGCTGGGCCTTGCAACCTTCCCAGCACCCAGCCCTGACTCCCTGCTGCCTCCAGCATGCATCAAGCGTCTCCCCTCGAACGTTTCTCCTCTCGTCAATCATGGCCTTGTCTCTCTCTCTCTCTCTCTTCCGGAGCCCACTCCCACCCAGCCGGCTGGCTCTACTATGTCGGCACGCTAGGTACGCTGTGGCGCTGGCTTGTGATGACAGGGCTTCAGCACGTTGTGTCTCTCGCTTGCCAGGGGTCAAGGTCGCAGGCTTCATCCCACCAAAAAAAATAAAAATCAAATTCGCTACACACTTTTTTCTGGTTGAGAGGAAGATGGCATACCTCCTTTGCCATCTTTCGCCTTGACTACGAGGCTGCTGAACTCGTCCAGTGGCCCAATGCCCGGCCAAGTGGTTTGCTTGTCTGGCTGGCTGGCTGGCTGTCGCGATAATGGATTATGGTCCTGCGCAGTCCGTTCTGGTGTAAGATGTACACTTGATGTGTGTAAAAGGCCTGATTGCTTCCCTGCATGGTTGTTATTGCTGACCCTAGTCGGTCAATGTAAAGGTCAATATCCAGACTGTGCGCCCCCCCCCCCCGACTCCGAGACTCCTGATGCGCCATGCGTGCTCATGCGGTAGGTTGCGCCCAATCTTGGATGTGTGTGCATTGCAATTTGCTTTTTTACTTGGTTTATTTTGGCGTGGCATTGACATGAAAAAATTTTTCTCTCACCGAGAATTGAGCACACACCTCATCTCACTCCCTGGCTCGCCTCATTCAAGACCACTCTCCCGCCGTGCCAGCCACAGGCATGCGATGGTCGGGCAGAGTGACTCATACGGAGCAGCATGGACTGAGGGAAAACAAGGAAGTACCTACGCAGGGGACTCGGGAGCGCGCCGCACATAGCAGAGGCGTGTACCGTTTACGGTGAACCAAGCAAGCAAGCAAGCTATAGTGCGGTGTGGTGTATGAAGTGTGGGCGATGGGGTGTTTTCATACTACGTATGTATGTCTTCGGTCCCAACTCTAACGAGTCGTGCTGCACTGATGTCCAACGCTCTCGAGGCTGTCGACTGTTTTGTCTGCGTCTACGACGGCCCGCCCTATCAGACTTCGTCGCAGTCCCCCTCCTACGCCCATTGATGAGGGAACGGCCCGGCCATGATTGGGTCGTTGTTGGACACGTAGCCCGGCGCTCCTCTCAAGGTCCCCCTCTCCCCTCCCGGGCAGGGCCGTTGGAGGGGAACGCTACTGCACCACGAGGAGGGCCGCATCCGCATCGCATCCCTTCATGAATCCTGCGGCCGGGACGCGCCCCCAGGGGTCTCCCGAATCTGCATTGTCTCTCTCTCTCTCTGCCCAGGTATCCATCCATCCGCGGATATCCTTCTTGTGTGTGGCATGCATGCTAGGTATGTAAGGTGTCTACATCATATGTAAACTGGATGCGGACTACTTATGTAGAGCACCCCTCTGACAGCCGTGGCTGCTAGGCGCGATCACACACCCACCCGGCCGACATCGAGTGAGTGCTGCACGAAATACCCACTGGCGATGCCCTCATTGACGTCTATTCGCTCACCACCTCGCCAGCTGCATAGGTGCAGCCCTGCAAACCCGCCGCTGCGCCCATCCATGCAATGATTAATGTAGGAATACCCGTACATGGCCGATGCTGAGGAGAGAGAGAGAGCCCTTCCCTCATCCTGCCTGCGCTCTCATTCTCTCGTCTCATCCACCCTCTCCTTCGCCCACCGCCCACAACCACACACGCCTTGCTCGACTCGACCAATACCTTTCCATCAAACAACCATTCCGGGCCAAAAATAGGCAAAGACTCTGGCAACTGCCTTGTTATCCTTTCCCTCTCTCGCCCTCTAGCCCCTCACTCCATCCATCCATCCATCCATCCCTTCATCCCTCTTTCATGGAGGCCCAGACCGCAAATGTGACAGGCGCAGCCCCCTCACCGACTCTTTGCATCCCATGGCAACCGCCCTGCCCTACCGCCTGTCGCTCGCCCTCCCCCTTCTCCTTCTTCTCATGCTGCGACATTCCATTTCACGGACTGGCGGGGCACTTGCATGGCATTGCATTTCGTTGCAGATGCGAAGGAGGAGGCACGAGGAGGGGTTTGCTGCTTGCATGCCCTATTTTGACTTTTTTTGTTTTTGTTTTAAATCTGTTCCCTTGCGTTTCCTGAACCACAGGCACAGGCCGGGCTGCCGGCCGGTTGGGTGTTTTTTTGAACATGTCGCATGCGCAACGCATGCCGCCCACCCCCCTCCCCTTCCCCGACGAGCAAGGTCCCGTTAGGGCTCGGTGACGTAGTTGATGCGCACACGATGTTTCTCTTTGGCGGAACGCCATCTTTCCCGTGCGCCCAGACAGACAGACAGACAGACAGACGAGTGTCGGCTATGGCGAGCGAGGGCTGTGGTCATCGCGAGACGGTGTAGCGCGCGTATGGGTCCTGCCCATATAGTGCTGATATCGGGGCTGGAGTGGCGCATGTTGTGAGCGACAACACAACACGCAGGGCCTTGCTTTTCCCAACCACGGTCAGCTCACGGAGGTTACGGGGTCTAGGACGCTGGGTCGTCAGTCGAAACCAGCCGACTGCCATTCTTGGAAGAGCCGTACAAGGCGTGGATAGGGAAGACGACCTGACCTCCACGAGTTACGGTCAAGCGACGAGGGAAAGCGGGATACGACCCCCCCCCCCCCCCCGATGCTCGTCGCTCCTCTCATGCAACCAAGTGGGAACACGACATGCCCGAATGGACAATGCGCGCCTGTTTTGAGCGTCGGTAGGCGCGGGTCGGATGAGAGAGAGAGAGAGAGAGAGAGAGGCGGTCGCATTCACCATCCTCCATCCACCTCGACACACCAGTCGTCACCCTGTCCGGTTTTCATTTCTCCCACCGTCGCGCTGTCTGTTGAGGGGGGAGAATGAATGAATGAATGCATGAATGGCAGGCCGATCATGAGCGGTAAGCAAAAGAAGGCTGACCAGAACGGATATCACGTTGTCGTCTGTCGGGTTTTCTGACCTTCTGGGCTTCAAACCGCGGTGTTCCCTGTTCGGGAGACCAGACCCGGCAGGACGGGAGGACGGGGACAGATAAGCAGCGAAACTGGCCCCTTGTCGAGCAGGGTCGTGGGCGGTCCTTTTCAGTCCCACGCTTTTATCGTTCTAGATCGCTGAAGACCTTGAACGCCGCCCCCCCTGCCATAATTTGCGCCTTGATTTGCGCCTTGGATGCCGCTGATGCTTGCGCGCGATGGGCGCTCCTGGACAACGCATCACGATGGCTACTTCAGCACGCGCGCGCGCGCTGCCTTTTTTGCTGGGCCAGCGAGATGCCCCGGCCAACGGATATCGCCCCTGGTCGGATCTGTTCGCCCTACCTACGCTGCTGCGTCCGCAGTCTGCGGTCTGCACGCCTTGCCCCAAACGTCACGCACGCCTTTCTAAAGGGACCTTGGTTCGTTCTGCTTCGCTGCGTAGGTCGAGTGATTCCTCCTCGTCGCCTCATCCTGGTCCTCATCATATACATGGTCCATTCCAAATATGCTTCCATGCATCCGTACCTATTTGCTCACGGCCATGTCGCCCTTTCCCCCCTCCCTGGCTCTAGACGTCCCCTCCCGCCCTCCTGGACTACCGGTCTACAGCTGCACGTACTTGACAGCCTATCGGACAAGAGGGGATATAATGATGCAGTGGCAGCGTCGACGAGCGAGGGGTGTTGGGAAAGCAAAAGGGGGCGTGCGAACGAGGGCCACACATCCGAGATTTTTTTTTTTTTAGTTTTTTTTAGTTGTTTTTGCCCTATGGGGGGTGGGTGGGATGTTTTTCTCCTTACTGTTTCCTTCCTCAAACGAGAGGGGCCTGCATATTTACAGGTCTGTAGTAGGGCTTGCGGTGTTCTCTGGAATTTCGAGGTGCGTTTCATTTTGAGGAATTCGCGAATCGGTGTAGCGAATTCCATTGAGGGGTCGGAGAACACCAGGGCATAGAAAGGGATGCGCGGGAGGTTATTGGCTCAATACATATGGAAGGAAAAAAGGGAGAAAGGCCGGAGCCAATGAGTTCTTTTCAGCCCACGGGAGGGGGAGGGAGGAAACCTGGGCGTTGCGAGAGTTGAAAAGAGCGAGGTTTTGTTGGTCTGATTTGCTTATTTGGTTGGTATTAGCGGCTCTCGATAGATTGTCGCCGGTTCACGTCGCACACGCGGGTTGAGGCAGCCGATGTCTTTTTGACGGGACGGATGATGGCTGTTGACGACGGATTGCTGCTTTGACTACCTAGGAACGGGAACACTGCGCCGACTCTCTCTCTTTCTCTCTCTGTCCGTCTCTCTTCAGGTGTTAGACACAGCGAGTTAGACATAGCGAGGGGGCAAAAAGGAGGACGTTGGGCGCAGCCACAGCAAGCACGCGTCGCAGCCTCGAATTAGCATGTCGTCCAAACAATGTGCATTCACACACACACACTTACGATGTACTTATACACACTACCTCTTGGGGGGGTTAAAGGGGCAGATCCGATCCTAAAAAAGAAAAGAAAAGAAAAAAAAAATCAGGTCGGCGGCGCCACATTTGGCCGACGGGGGACGATTCAGCGTCGCACCGAAAGGGCGGGTTTGGTCTGGTCTGGTCTTTTTGCCCCTCCCCCGTCCCGTCTCTGTGGCTTAGCAACCCATCAGAACCCCTGCCATGTGGCTTGAGAGCGGCTGCGGTGGCCAATGAAAAGATGAGACGGCGACGGGAGCACGGACATTGCTCGCCGCAGTGGGTACGGGGGGACAGCAGGGGTACATACCTGTGGAGGTATCCGTACCTTACCTCCCGTCCCTTACGGCGGCGAGATACGGAGTACGTACTGTTCCCTCCCCCCGACGCTCGGATCTCCCGCGAATGGCGGCGAACCCGGCATTCCGGTCGGTCGGCGTTGTTCGGTCGCGCAAGTCTGTCGGGACTTCAACACCCATCTCATCTCTCCGCTGATGCGTAGTAATCGCCCCCCTGACTTCTTCAGCCTTCGTTTGCACTTCCCCCCCCCCCCCCTATCTCCCTGACAAATCACCCAACTGTTGGCTACCTGGCTGTGCACCTGGTACTTGTGATTCCATGTATCTTTGCAAAATATGGAAAACATACACCCCCCCCCCTTTTCCCTATTCTCTGCCTCATCTTGTCCCACTCATCGCCTGGCGGCTGCAGCTCAGAACGTGGGCGTTTGCGTTGGGTGGTGGTGCGTTTTTCCTTGAAGAGAATATGACGCAACATGCCCACAGTTAGGTGTGGTGTGGTGTGGTGGGTGGCAGGTACTTGGATGTAATATGTATGTAGGTATATATGTGTGTGTCTATGGATGTATGTATGTACATCGTACCTAGGTAATCTACTGTGTGTGGCATGGTATGTACGTCGCTGCAAAGCGCAGTGCAGCCTAACTTCCAAGGTCATTCCTCTGCGACCTTCTTTTCTTTTCTTTTTCTTCCCTCCTTCTTTCTTCTCTTCTTCTCTCAATCCTAATCGGTTTGGGCACCAACAATCGGAAACAATACTGCGCAGCCCCTCGGCGGCAACGACGACGACGACGACGCCGCCGCCGATCTGACAAACGGCGTACGCCAGCTTACACACACGCCCGCAGTGAACGAGGAAGAGGGATCGGTCATCTTTTTGGCTTTGCCCTGCCACACACACACATCATCATCATCATCATCACTCATGCAGGGCAGGCCAACGCATTGGAGACACGAAGTGAATCTCTGCGATCCGTCGAGGGGAGGGGGCAGGGGGGGGTGCGGCCTAGATTCTTCCCTGCTGACAATCCCGCAAGATTGCGCATTCTTTCTCTTCGCGTCCTCTTGGCGCTTGTTCCCCCCTCTCTGTCTCCCTTCAGTGTTTTTGCATTCCCCCTTTTTCTTTTTCTTTTCCCGTTTCCTCCTCGCAGGGCGCGCGCACATTGCCCACCCGATGGAGGGAGGGGCCGACGCCACGCGCCGCACACTCGGTCGACGACCTGTAGTTTTACACGCAGCCCACTGTTGCCCGACCTTTTCGCAAAGTCCGAGACTGTCCTTCGGTGATTATCTTTCGTTGTGCGCGTAATGTGCGTGATACCCGGTTCGAGGGGGAACACTGTGTACACCCCCGCCACCACCACCACCACCACCACCACCATCACCCTCGAGTTACCGCTTGTGATTTGCCAGCGCCCTATGACTCATAACCCTTTGGGCCGCCGCACGACCCGGCGCTTGTTTTTTGCAACGAAAGAAAAAGCCGTATACACTAGACACAAGCGAGACGTGCAGTTTCCCAAAGGCCCGGGTCGGTGATTTTTTATTATTATTTTTTCCATTGCGTTTTGCCCGATGAAGAGGCTGTGCAACCGGCCGAAGAGCAGGGGCGGTGCCCTCCGTGGTTGGGTGACGGATGCTACCGGTCTCGCGGGTTTGGTTTTTGGTTGAGGAGGGGGGGGGGGTATGAGTCCTGCGTGACGGGGGAGGTAATCGCCACTTCAATGGCACGACGTTATGTGCGTTATGTGTGTTTACCTCCGATCGAGGTGACAACGTTCCAAGGGGATGGCCAGGCACCAGTGGGTTACATGCGATGACGACGGTGATCCCATTGCCCCGGGACCGACGGCTGTTTGGGTGGATGGACGGCAGCGAATCGATCCATCGGCCGCTTTACTTTGGGGGCATGTTTCCGATGGACGATAGGCAGCACTCTACGAGTCTCGCCGAATCAGAATCAGCTCTCGACGGTTTGTGCTTCCAGATGGTGGCTTTGGATAGGTGTGACGATGCTCCGGTCTCTCCTAGAGTTACTGTACCACCCTCAGATGAATGGATACGAGAGCATCGAGGCTTCCTACACCTGATGAGTCGTAGATGAGTCGTCGTGAGTTTTCCCCCCTTCTTCACATGCTCAGTGTATCGACCGTGAGGGCCATTCACACTCGTCAGGGGTGGGTGAGGGACAGCCTCAGCGTGAAGAGCGACGGGGGCCAGTCCTCCCTCCTTTCTACGCGTAGGCTGCCTCCGGTGACGCGGACCACCATCCGTGAATGATTGGGCCTGTCTCGACGACGAACCCGGTTCGCCCATCGCGAGGAGCTTCGAGGGTACACCGGACCGTCGACCATTACTCCCACGCCCCCCTTCGATATGTATCGACGGTTTTTTGACGAATACATCGCGAAGCGCAAGTCGATGTACCACTCCGCGACCTTGGACCGGAACAGCCAGCTGCTCCTCTCCCGGAGGGGAACAGTGCTTGCGCACTGGGTCCTGTCGTGAACTCCTTTGCGTGCGGTTAATAGACCGCAAGCCCATGCTGGTGGCGAAGCCTCCACGGGCTTGCGAGGCGGGCGTTCGGCGCCCCGAGGCTTGAGGACTTTGATCACGGGGTTCTCATCACGGGCCCAAGGCATCTGATTCCTTGTCTGGAAAAAGGGTGACTGGCTGCCGCTGAGGAAGTGACACGGCGGCCTACGAGTTGAGGCCTCCCAGCATCGAGAGGATCAGCTGTTTCATGAGATATCGAGGCCGAGAGTCTCGCTTCGTGTTGCGTGCTCGAATACCCAGCCTTCCTTAGCGTCTCCCCGGTCATGAACTCCGTTATCACTCCGCATTGTGAGTCATTTGAGTGGCCAAAATCCACTGAACTACCTCGACTGGTGTTGCGGATGGCTTCCAAGCCGAAGGACCTCGGGGTTTGTGTTTCGCGGGGCACGTTTTTGCCACGACGCATCCGACCTGGAATTGGGAGACCTTGCATGACAGAAACCGCATCACGCTCACACGTTGCCATGGAGGATCATATCAACAAGATGCTAGCGATGCTAGCGATGCCCTCCTTCTGTCAGACCAGACCCTGTAGCTTTGTAGGGTCCGTTGAAGGACGCAGCGGAACTGTTCACCTGTAGTCACATGATGGTGCAATGATATTGGCTGCCAAACTGAATCCCAACACTATACCGAACGTGTCATCCCTTTGCCGGCGATGTTGAAAGCAATATCTCATGCCCACTTGTTTACCGTCGTGGGATCGAATAATGTATAGCCCAGTTAACAGCCGAGATGTGATACGATATTTTTGGAAGAAGTTATGTCTGAATGATAGGCCACTTCCACTCCATTCTACCCTTTTTGAGCGAAACGAGTGACTGACTCGAAACTAGTTAAACGATACCAATACGAGAGACAACCGCGCCTCCAAGAACCGACCCGACCTGGCTTGCTGAGCATCAATCATAGTCAAATGACCGATGATGGGTCGTTGAGAAACGCCACCGTCCCCCAACCATTCTTCCATTCAGACTCGCACAACCCAGTCCACATGTAGATAAGAAGATGGATAAGAAAATGGCATCGCAGAACAAAGAAAAAGAGGCTGGCTGGCTGGCTGGCTTCCTTCACATTCAGAACGCCGGCAAAAGCAAAGGAACTGCGCCGAGGGGGAATCGAACCCCCGGCTCCCCGACGCTGCTTGATGGCAACGGAGAATTTTACCACTAAACCATCGGCGCTGATCGGTTGCAGCTGGGCTACGATGATGGACACTTGTGTTGCTTTTGCTCATATCGGACAGCTTCAATTTTGAGGTGCTTGTGTGCGAAATGAAGAGGGTTCCGGACCCTGACCTTTTGTGTGGGGCCGTGTCGGGATGATCTACAAAGGCTGAAACAACCTCCAGGATCTAGCTCCGTAGACTCTGAACGCGGCTTGCTTATCTTTGTTTATCAGGTCGTTCTGAAAAGATCCGAGGAGACACTGTCTTTGCGGAGCCAACCTGGCGTGAAGTTCAATGTTGCCGGCTGCTGTGTATATTACGAGGATGCGTGACGTCTGTCTTTGATCTAAGAGATCTAAGAAGAGGCTGCTTCGAACAGCCATTTCCATACAGAAGAGCTGCAGGAGGCTTCATAAGCGTCTTGGCAGAAATACCTAGCAGTCTAGTCATCGGGTGGTCGGGTATGATAGCCTTCCTTCAGCATGTCACCTCACTTTGGATATGGCGCGTTAGGCAGTGTCTCTCAAGAAATGAGCTATCTTGTCACAGGCCCAAATGCCGCCTCTTGATTTTTGTGCGACATCTTTCAAGAAATTTTTGAATGATAGAGAGCCACGTGTCGCTTCACCGGTTTATATGTGAGGTAAATATATAAATTATGATGAAAATTGCATCTGTACCTTACGCTTTATGTGTAAAGCAACTCGTGTTGAGAACCAACATCTCTCGAAGCTAGCTCCGTCGTCATGAGTAATTTTTTTTAAGGATCCTATCTCTTCTAACATGCACTTGAACTACAAGTTACGCATGCAAATGCCATTGCAATGTTTACTATAGAAGTGGTTGACGGCATGCTTTTCTGTGTCTAATGACACCTCTTCGTTGATGTTCCACAACGATAGCATGCGTGGTTCGGACGGACCTGAAGGATAGAGAACATGCTAGTCACAGTTTACGCATCTGCTCCAAAATGGTCATAGTTGTAGTCTCATGAGTCATACAGACGGTTTTACTGGACCATTGATTCCTGCTCTCAGCTATACGCTCTGTAGACTCATTTCTTACTCGAAGAAAACTTCTCAGCGAGTTTCGGCTAGGCCCTGATATAATAACACTTCCCGACTATTCTGAGAAGGCTACTGCAAGAAATTGAATACGCTAAGGGTACTGAAGCGACATGAAATATTAAACAGTTGCCATGAACCCAAAGTGATACCGGCTCTTCCTCCCCAGGAGGCTAGCACACAGCAAGCTGCAACTGAAGCCTGCCTATGTACCTCGATCCGAGGTTACCGCATCGGGGTGTCGGTCACTCACCTGCCTTTATTGGTCGTATAATGCAGGAAGACACGCGGGTCAAGACGAGGTTACAATATTGAAGGACCAATGAAAGTATGAGGGCACCGGTGCCAGTCACATCGTATATATGTTAATTATGATATGGACGTTGTTGCAACCATGGCGACGGCAATTGCGGGCAGAAATTAAACTGCAAATATCATATATCACCTCGTGACAGACGACAGACTCGCAAGGGGGTCTCCACTCTCCGCCTACCCGTCCTGCACCGAGTTGCACCCCCCCCTGACAACGATACTCAACATGGCCTGTTGGTCGAGAACTTGCACGATTCTCTCAAGCCAAGACGAGGGGTAACAAGAATGGATCCCGATCACGGAAAGATAAAATCAGGTGTACGGCAACGAAAGAGATGACCTGAATGTCCCCTTGGCATGTACCACAGTAACCTGCACCATGTCTGAAACCAACCAGACTGCGAGTATCCCGTCGGCGACCGCGCCGACCGCGGCTGTAAACAGCTCACCTACAGCCGGGAACCAGAATCATGCTGGTCTTACCAATGAAGGTGACGGTTTCATTGCTGCAGATGATGTAGGTTCCCCAAGGTCTTGAGGTCTATTACTACGTAGAGACTGATTGATGGTGAAGGATACTGATGACGCCGTCTCCCTCACTGCTGTAAATATTAGCCCACATATGCTCGATTATGACGCCTCACTCATGCTCCGGAACACAGGGAAGTATTGCTTCATCGACCACGAGCATCTCTGAATCCATCCCAGACTATCGGTTAGAGAACGAGCGCACATATCACAAATATAAGGACGGCAGTAAAGGTCCCCATGTAAAAAATTGGCCTGACGCAACGTGTTGACGCATGAATCAGAATACAGTCTTCCCAACGATGAAAAGGAAAATGAGAGGCTCGGTACTTGTCTTCGAAACCTGGACGAAGGCAGATTGCTGACTGGGAAATGTGCGTAGATCTGCAACACAACTTGGTCGTTCGGTCATTCGACGGGCGCTTGGGGAATACCCCTCCCAATTGGTGCAGATGTCGGACGTGTACTTGATCTTGGTACAGGTTCCGGTATATGGGCTATCGAGTTTGGAGACGAGCAATGTATTTATCATTATCTTTGTCCTCTGCTGATTCCAACGTAGGCCATCCGGGTCGACTTGTCTGCCGCTCAGCCCGAGTCGTAAGAAATCTCCAGTTTTGTTGTGATTTCGCTGCTTCCTGCTCATATACTGATAAGATATGTTAGCGTTCCCCCGAATGTCAAATTCGAAGTTGACGACGTCGAGGAGACGTGGACATACTCGCGTCCATTCAACTACATCCACAGCCGGATGATGACATCTAGCATCAGCAATTGGAAGGCGTACATCAAACAGGCCTATGAGTGAGCGGCCCGTCATCTTCTACTCAACAATGAGCGTCGTTTTCTAACATACCGATATCTAGCAACCTGAGACCTGGTGGCTACCTCGAGCTCAACGAGCCAGACGCCTCGCCGCTCTCTGACGACGGCACGTTGAAAGAAGATTCCGCTCTTATGAAAAGCATCAGGCTGTTGGAAGAAGCGGCAAGGATCTTTGGCCGCCCTTTTGAAGATATTCAAGGCCTGAAGGGCATAATGATCGAGACGGGACTTGAGGATGTTCAAACCAAGCGCTTCAAATGGCCCACGAACGGCTGGGCCAAAGACCCGAAGTACAGGGAAATCGGTGCGTGGAACTATGAGAACTTTGCACCGAATTGGGAAGATTTCACGATGGCCCCCTTCACCAGGGCCCTTGGGTGGACAAAGGAGGAGGTCCTTGTCCACGCAATCGAAGTCAGTAGGGACCTTGCAGACCGGCGTATACACGCATACTTATCACTGTAAGTGGACAGCCGATATTTAGGCATGTCAACTTCCGATGCCTCTGCTAACGACTGCTTAAAGCTGGTCTATCTGGGGAAGAAAGCCCTGAATAAGTCAATGTAACACCAGGAACTCGAGGGTTTGAGGGAGTTGGAGATCAAATTCACCGAAAAGAAATTCCGTATGGTTTCAAGAAGCCGATATGTGGATGTATTTGACGGCCTTAAGGTCCGACGTGCACATAGGGTGTGCATTGTCAAAGTTCCATTTGCAGTGCAACAGAAAAGAGTTTTCTCTGAGTGGTTCTAAAATGTATATTTATGTCTATGGCCCTATTCAGCTGTTTTCTCTGTTTGGAACTCGCCTGTTAAGGTTTCGGCAGATCGTCTTCTCTAAGAAACCCTCCCGAGCGCTCTCAGCTGCCTTCGCTGAGCGAGGTAAATGCTCGGTAATGCTGGCCGGCCGGTATGTTAGTCTTGTACCTCTCAAGGCAAAAATAAACCATGTGAAGTTAAGCGTGAATCGTTAATGACTAAAGTACTAGAATAAGCTGTGTCTATGCGGAGCAAGATAAGCCGAGGTAAATCGAGAATGAGCTAATTCTGAACATTCTCGTTTCTCTCCCCTATAGAAGCCACAATACATGTTACATGAGGAGCAAGGCCAGAATGGGATCATACTATAGACTATTTGGAACACCCATTAAGGAGACTAGTGATGACTTGTGAGCCAGCCTTCATGTGACTCCATTGAGGAAAGATGTGGATACGAGCATCATGCCATGTATCAGAGAAAGTGTGGCAAGTAAAGTGAAAAAAGCGTCAGTTGAACAAACCTGGTTTTTCTTCAAGAATTTCTGCGCCAAGAAGCGGAAACAACTATATCCACTACTATTGCTTCCGGAGAAGAAAAGTCTGCGTTGCAACGCAGCGATAACCGGGGAGCAATTGCAAACAAAACGACAAACAGGCAGGTTTGTGCCCGACCGCAACACCATGTCGCCCAAGCGCCACGCAGCCAGCCCGCGAGGTCATGAGATCCAGGCTTGAAAGGCGAGCGGAGCGGGACGTCATTGGGGAAACGAAAGGGTGGTTCTTGTCGAGCCTGAAATTGATCACTTAGCCGGCTGGGCAAAGCCCTTCCATCAACCTCAGACCGGCCGGAAGAGGCGCGATTGGCCCGCGCTCAAAACGGGGGCCCGCTCAACACCAATTTATCCAACTCGCGCCAAGTTGAAAGAGTAACACTTGATATTTTATTTGTTGGTCCTGTTGCTGGACAGTTAGGGCGTTGGACGACTTAGCGCTTCTGTCGATGCGACCGCGAGTGGCAGCCTTTTTTTGCGGTGAAGCTTACTGCGCGCCGGCTGCTTCCCCAGGTTTACCCCAGGTTTGGTTAAATGTACGGTTGGCTATAAACGCTGGGATAATTCGCGCCTGGCCAGTCAACTGACACTTACCCGGCTATATGCAAAACCGTACGTTGGATAGTGCCGCAAGCACCAGGGCAGTTCCAAACCGTGACCCCTGCGCCATAGCAGATCCCCAGTATAGGTTCCTTTGTCGTCTCTTGTTCTCGGAGAGCCTGCCCCGATTGCTATATCAGGATGTGCCACAAGCTCCCCCGTCTCGAGCCCCGACACCAGTTGTAATAACGGCGTTGTCTTTGATTGGCACAAACACTCAGTGCCAAGTCGGAAGTATTATATTATACGAGGCACGCGGCGTTCCTCAACGGCAGTTGTTGTCAACCATTGCGCCAGTTGATCGGCCGTCGAGGGAACTCTAACAGCTATAAGTCGAAGCCGAGCCCACCAGCACTCCCTCTCCCCTTCTTGGCCATGGGATATCAGCTCTAGAAACTCACGCAACACAGCCTCCTTCGCCATGGCTTCCTTCTCGGCAATCGTCCTCCTGCTGCTGTCGCTCTCCCTGCGGGGCGTCATGGCCGCCACGCCCGGCTGCGGCAAGGCCGCGCCGGCCAGCGGCACAAAGTCCATCGGCAGCAGGCGGTATATCCTGCAGGTGCCCGCCAACTACAACCCCGACAAGGAGTACATGCTCATCTTCGGCTTCCACTGGCTCAACGGCAACATGAACAACGTCGCCCCGGGCTACTACGGGCTCCGGGCGCTGGCCGCCGAGTCGGCCATCTTCGTCGCCCCCGACGGCCTAAACGCTGGCTGGGCCAACAACAACGGCGCCGACGTCACCTTTGTCGACCAGATCCTCAGCGAGGTCCAGAACAGCCTCTGCGTCGATACCACAAAGCGCTTCGCGACGGGCTTCAGCTACGGCGGGGCCATGTCCAACGCGGTTGCTTGCGCCAGACCTAGTGCGTACCTCTCCCCCCCTTCGCCATTCACACACTCTTCCCGTGTTGTGAAGGAAGAACGCCAGCTAACCAAAGAGCCAAGACATCTTCCGCGCCGTTTCCGTCATCGCGGGCGCCCAATTGAGCGGTTGCGCCGGCGGCACCACCCCCGTCGCCTACCTCGGCATCCACGGGTCCGCGGACAACGTCCTCCCCATCGCCCAGGGCAGGGCGCTGCGCGACCGCTTCCTCGGCGTCAACAAGTGCCAGTCCAAGACAGCGCCGGAGCCCAGCCCGGGGTCCTCGCAGCACATCAAGACCGAGTACAGCTGCAGCGCCGGGTACCCCGTCTGGTGGATCGGCCACGGCGGCGGCCACGTCGGCGACGCGAGCGACAGCCAGGGCAACTGGATGGCCCGCGAGACCTGGGACTTCTTCACCCGTGCCATCTACGACGGCGGCTCCGCTCCCCCGCCCACCACCCCTCCCCCCAGCACTCCCACCAGCACTCCGCCCACCACCCCTCCTCCGAGCGGAGGACAGTGTTCGGCCAAGTACGGCCAGTGCGGCGGGTCGGGATGGACTGGCCCGACGTGCTGCCAGTCTGGGAGCACCTGCAGCGCTCAGAACCAATGGTGAGAAGAACCCCGACCTCAATTCATGTAATTGGATCCAAGAACTAACGCAGAGCAGGTACTCGCAATGTATTTGAAGAAAAAGTCATAGTCACGCAAACAAAGTACATAAGCCCAACCTGGTCGATGGATCATCACTGTATATAAGTCTGAATAAAGTACGATGGCATTTATTACTCTCCAACTGGCTAATTATGCGCCAAGTTGAATTTGAACACTGTAACTGCACGGTTGCTTATTATTAGTGCAACGTGCATGCAGGGTGCTAGTCGCAGCTCTGGCAAATGGTAGAGGCTGACACCACTAATGGTAAAATAGGTAATTGTTGATCTCTGTGGTTCGGTGTAAGACTTCGTCTGGTTTATATGGAAACCTCTGAGCGCAGCATGGCATCTTCAACCGGGTCCCAAATCCCGCGGGATGCAGGCTGGCGTATAGTTTGCAACTTATCAAGGCCCCCCTCGTCTGTTCGAACTGCCCGACGAAGCACCGTACTGCTCTGTTGAGCTGCCGTTCTCGAGCTAGGTGCTTCTCAAGCTGGCATCAATAACGTCCTGAAGGTCCACAGACGAGTAGCCGAGGACTTTTTCCTTGAGACGCTTAATACTCTCAACCCGTTTTTTCCAGTCGACGCCATTCAGCCGGCCAGTAGCATCGAATTCCACCAGCTCATCGGCTCCGATTGTGCCTTCAACGTCGTCGACATAGGGGTCGACGTCATCGCGAGGGTCGACGTTCTCGCGAGCGTCCAGGCCGCTTTCGATGCAGGCGGCGAGGCTGCCGCCCATGTCGTCTGGGAGTTCGATCGTCGCCGAGGCCCCGAGATCCAGAAGCTTCATCGTCACGTCGGCGACCCGCCTCAACGTGCCCCTCGTGATGCGGGAGTGCTTCCACACGCCCTGCAGGATCGCGCTCCAGAAACACGCAATCTCGTTGGGAAACCGTTCGATGATACACTCCACGAGATGGAGCACACCAGGGACGGCGACGGCGCGACTGCGGTGCGACGGGATTGAGGGGTTAGGGAAGACGTGGCGATAGGCGGCGGCCGCATTGAAAACGGTCATGAGCCAAGTACGGTACAGCCCGGTGTCATACCAAGCCTCTTTTGCGAGCGAGTTCTCTGTGCCGGCGCGGAGGAGCAGACGGAGGGACCGCTTGCCATCGTCCTGCAGCTTCTCATTGAGACAGCGATCGCGATATCTATACACCAAGCAGACAATGAGGCTTCCGAGATGCTCGATAAAGTCGGTGATTCGGCACCCGTCCTCTTGTCGAAAGCTCGTGTAGGCCATGAGGAACTCTAGTGTCTCCACGGGAAAGGAGCGGTCCACGGCGTACGATAGCATTGACATGTCGCCACAGCAGACCTGGAAAGTGCTGATGCTACGAGCCCCTGTGGTGAATGCTGTGATGAGAATATCTGTGTGATACATCCGTGCATATGGAGGTAAGCGCTCGTCGCTCGCGACTCGGAGGCTATAGGTAAGCTTCCCTAAGTCGCACTGGCCATTGCCGTCGTACTTGCATGTGGCGGACGTTTGCAGACCAAAAAGGGTCTGTTTGGAAGAGGAGGCGAGTCCCATGGCCGTAGGTTCCGCCGCCACAGATTCCTCTGTTGGAGTATTAGTCGTGTTCGTGTTATTGTCGATATCTTGTAAACAGTCAGCCTCATGGATATAGACCCAGAATGAATGGAAAACTAACCGGAAGAATTCGATAAGCGCGATGGGAACATTAACTTCTTTCCAGGCAGATCTTGAGATGTTGGTTAGTCGTTTGTTCAAAAAAGGCCGGGTAGAGCAAGAAGAGAAGATGGGCGCCGTATACATACACTTCTTGCGCTGGGGGGGAGCCATCTCCGAAACAGCTTTTTGTACCTTCCGCTTTATATACTCAGAAACGCCACGATTCCAAGGGGCCTCGCACTTACTGTGAGTATCTCCGAAACTGTTGTCGCTTGTCTTCGTCACCTCCTCCGAAAGCAGGTACTCCTGAAGATGAGCCAAGAAGAACTTTTAGGGACTACGAGACTCGGGGAGAACAATAGAGAAGAAAAGTGCAAAAGTCTGCGGGAATCCAGGTTTAGCTCATCGAATCTTATTGTATTATCCACGAGAACCTATTCGTCCAGGATTTCTAGCCCAAGTAGCAAAACAAACTTGGCCGCCAGACCTCCTCGTCCTCCATATCTACCCACAACTCTATCTAGTGTCATGGCCCTAACACAGCATCAGCGGGCTTCAAGATGGGTGTGGCCTCGAGAAGAATAGCGATATTCACGAAAAAAGAGTCATAGATAGGGAAAGAGTGCCTTTTGACTTTTAGTAACTACGCCGACGGAGCAGCTCTCAGAGCTGTGAGTCGTGACGACCTCGCTGGAGACGTCCAAGACCCACACAGAGCCTCATGGCGCCGAAAGTCAAAACTGCGGCTGCGGCTGCGTGGGTTTGTCAGGCCTATGCATGTCGAAACTTACAGCCAGGAAGTAATACCTTGGAACCAATCTTGGATCACTTCCTCTGTCCTGCTATCCCGTAGGCTTGAAGCACCATCGGCACTGCCGAGAATGGCTTGCCCAATCGACTCGAGGATGGCCGTAGGAACTCTTTTGGGCACATGCGACCAACCAAGAAGGTGCCCCTTGTCAAGAAACCTACGGCTCATCTTGGCTCATTTCAGTCTCAGCTGTTGCCTCGCCTTGCCAGCCAGGTGGACGGTAAGCGGAGGTCAGTCAGTCAAGCATTCCCAGCCTGGCAAGTTCGTATTCAATGGCCTTTCGATATCGTGCGAAGCTTACTGGCCCGAGTCAAACATCTTTCTGAGCCCCGCTGAAAAAGGTGCGGTAGGAGCACTGATTCACTATGGAACTGATAGGCGAAGCGGCCAATCGACTGGGTTGGTCTCAGGCCAGGGTATCTCCAAGGACGCAAGCTGGGAGGGTGGCCTGCACCGACCCGCCTTCTCTCGGGAACACTTCTCTAAATCGAAGTCGACGCCGCAGGCTAGCGCAGTGGGGTACGCCCGGCTTTCCTGTGGAGGGATTACCGTACCGTAGGGTCCATCGACCTTTTGATAGAATTGATCTGGGGGATCGACATGGTTCTGAGCCGGAGTGCTGAATGGAACACGTTACGGTTTGACTACATTTTCCGAGCCAGGCATTTGAAGGCTCAAATGCGAACTCCAGTGATGCATGTTAAGTCCGAGGCATGCGGAGGCAGTAAGGCGACTCGCTTGGCGCTGTGGCTTCGGCAGACAACGATCGAGGCTTCACCGCAACGGGAAGAGAGGCAAAAAGCGCGTGCATGGCGTTCCCGTTTCGGCAGGAATCAAGGTTTGGCGATGGGCTGGCACGCTGGGCTGTTCATAGGGGATGGGGGTACGAGCAGGGGCTGGAGTCCAAAGGTTGAGGGTAACCTGGTCCAACGGTATGTACTGGGCAGCCTTTCCGTTGAAGAAGGTCGAAGGGGTCTGGAAGGACGATGAAAGGCCCCTGAAATTGAAGCAGAGAAGTAGGCGAATTCTGGCGTCGTGATATCTACTGGCGTAGTTTCCCCAGGGGAGATGAGCAAAGCATCGTGTACGGTCGAACCGTCGTGTTGGTGCTGCTGTTTGATTTCTTGGTGTCTTGGAGAGAAAAGCCTTGCAAGCAATTTCATGGTACCTAGTAGTAGGTCAAGATAAGTAGGGGTGGTGATGGGATGGATGCACGAGGGGGCTTATCTGGACATGGTGAGCATGCCAACACCTATAGAGCAACTTGGCTGGCGCTTGGTACCATTGAGGAGGCATTGATAAAGATGCCAAAATTGGCCAACGGGTTGGCAATGGTTGGCATTCTCGGCCGGCGAGTGAGAGGTTGCGCATTTGTGGACTGAACCGGGGGTGTGCGCCTTGGTCTTGGATACGACCATGGGAAAAAAAGAACTTTTGTAACCGTACGCCAGTTCGGAAGGGGGAGGATTCGTGTCATGGGAGTTCCGGCAAAGTAACTGTCGTGTACACTCGCCCGAGGGGGTTCTTTTGTCGATTCCCAATTTGCAAACACACAATCGCGTGAGTGGCTTGGTCGCACCGTCTTGGATTCTCACTGGCCGACAATGGACCTTTGGGAGGAGCCAAGGCCTCGGCAGGCGCATCAAGGCTGCAAGCGAAGATTGCCTCTCATCAAGGAGAAAGAAGAGAGGGAGAGACAGCGACGACAGGCAGTTGGAACAATCGAATTGTGTCGAGAAGAGAGACGTGAGATGTCATGCACGTATAACACCAAGGAAGGTATTACTTACTTAGTTAGCTAAATGGATGAGGGAGGAGACGAGGAAGGTGAAGGAACGTACCTACCGCTTTGCCTACCTACCTTGAATCCGGAGGCAGGTGCCGCCTCCGCGTCGTTCCTCCCTTTTCCCGTCCCCCCTTCTGCCCCATCTACCGTCCCTTCCCTCTCCTTCTCTTGCACCTGCCTGCCGCGCATTTCCTCTCTGTCCAACCAGGCGCCCCACTCCTCCCGCCAAGATCAACACACGGTGCATTCCCGCCGCTCCTACGATGTACTAGGTAGCCAGGGTAGGTACCTACCACTTACCTAGGCGGGTAAGGTAGGGAAGGTACCTACCTCAGTATACACCCTAAACACTAGAAGGCGCGGAACGAACTTCTATGCATCAGCCCGGGCGGCGGGCCCCGCTGTTGATGGCAGTCTTAGTGACCAGAACGATACTTTGCGATAACCTTCATCTCTCTCTCTCTCTCTTTCTCTTCTCTTCGCCCTATCATCTCGACTGCAGCCTTTCTCAACCATGCTTACGTCCACGTCCATCCAAGACTCCCATCAATGGACCAGAACACGCTCGACCCTGACTTTCCCTGTAACCCCCGAAATCCACCTTCTCTTCTCGTCCAGCCTTCCGTCTGCTGTCCACTCCCCCGAGACTTGGCCTTCCTCTGCCGCTTGGCCGACGCCAATCTTACTCAAACCGCCTTGTCCGTCAGTCTTTCGAGCACTCTCACTCGCCCGTTGCCGCCGTTGCCCTACCTTCGCGTCGCCCGCATGCCTTCGCCGCTGATAGCCATGCTGGCCAGTAGTTGAGCGTCCCGACAAGATGGTCTCGAACCGGATGCGAGACCAACCTATACCGTGTCCAACCCTGGGTGAACCGCAAAGGCAGGGTGGGGGGGCATTCGCGTCTCTCGTCCATGGCCCCGTCATCCCCTTTTAAATCCCACTGCGCGCCCCTCTCCCTTCGACTCCGATCGATGCTCTCCTCTTCTTGTGCTTCATTCGTCGACTCAACGGGTCTGCCCGCTTACTCTCCTTGCACTCTGCGCCGCTGGGCTTTACACCCTCGAACCATACTGCGTCCCATTTGCCGGGCTTTCCTATCCCAATAACAAACACAGGAATCACCAGACGTGCCGGAGAAGTATCAGAGCCCTTCGCGCCAACGCAGGCACACGATGGCCATCGAGAAAGACGTCAACGACGGTGTCTCGACGCCCGAGACGACCCAGGTCAACACCGACTCCCGCACCGGACCTGCTGCCGGAGCCGAGACTGTCACCGGCAATGCCAGCCAGGGCGTTACTGGCCGTGATGAGAACTTCTACACCCGCAACGGTCTCAACTTGGAGTCCTTCAAGCGCCGCGAATATGGCGCCGAAATCGTCCACCTTGACCAATCCATGAAGTCTCGTCACTTGCAAATGATTGCTATTGGTATGCAAAATTTCCCGCCATTACGATAAAGGCTGTTAACCTTGTCATCTCCAGGTGGTTCCATCGGTGCCGGTTTCTTCGTTGGCTCTGGAGGTGCTCTCGCTCAAGGTGTAAGCAGCCCGCCCAGCTGTTCTTGCACCATGCCTTGGCTGACATGTCTCAGGGTCCCGCCTCCCTTCTCATCGATTTCTCCATCATAGGTGTCATGATGTTCAATGTCGTGTACGCTCTTGGTGAACTTGCTGTCATGTACCCTGTCTCTGGTGGCTTCTACGTATACTCAAGCCGGTTTATCGATCCTTCGTGGGGCTTTGCCATGGGATGGAACTACGTCTTCCAGGTTTGTTCTGCCCCCCACAACTGTCAGACAAGCAGAGAAGGCACAGAATACTAACGAGTCATAGTGGGCTATCGTTCTACCGCTCGAGCTAACGGTCTGCGGTCTTACAATCAATTACTGGGAAGGTGCGAGAGATGTCAGTCTTGCTGTGTGGATCACCATCTTTTGGGTCGCCATCATCTTCATCAACATCTTTGGGACTTTGGGTTACGCTGAGGAGGAGTTCTGGTCTTCGCTCTTCAAGCTCTCTGCCATCGGTAAGTCGGAATTGTTATCGTCTTTTATTTTCAACCTACTAACTAGGTGGCCCCGTAGTCATTTTCATGATTGTTGCCTTGATCCTCGTTTGCGGTGGCGGTCCCGCCGGCGGTCGCTACGATGAATACTGGGGAGCCCGATATTGGTACGATCCTGGCGCGTTCAAGAACGGCTTCAGGGGTTTCTGCGCAGTCTTCGTCACTGCCGCTTTCTCCTTTTCTGGGACCGAGCTCGTCGGTTTGGCTGCCGCCGAGGCCAAAAACCCCCTAAAGTCCCTCCCCGGTGCCATAAAGCAAGTTTTCTGGCGCATTACGCTATTTTACATCCTCGGCCTTTTCTTCGTGGGTCTTCTCATCAGCTCCAATGATGAGAACATCCTCGGTGCCGACAACCCGTACTCTGACGGTACATCGCCTTTCGTCTTGGCAGCCCAGTATGCTGGCCTGTACGGCTACGACCACTTTATGAACGTCATCATCTTGGTTTCTGTTCTGTCGCTTGGTGTTTCCTGCGTTTATGGCGGTTCCCGTACTCTAACCGGCCTTGCGCAACAGGGTTACGCACCCAAGATCTTCACCTATATTGATAAGTCTGGTCGCCCGCTCCCCTCTGTTGCGGTCCACCTGATCTGCGGCGCTATTGCTTATATCAACTTGAATGCGGACGGTGCGACTGTCTTTGACTGGTTGCTTGCCCTGTCGGGACTGGCTGCTCTGTTTACGTGGGGGTCTATTTGCTTGGCCCACATTCGATTCCGCAAGGCGTGGGCTTACCACGGCCACACTGTTGATGAGATCCCTTTCCAGGCTGCTTTTGGCACTACTGGATCTTGGGTAGGGCTGGTCCTTTGCTTCATAGTGCTGGCTGCTACGGTATGTTCCTCTTGTGAATCCTTTACAACCACATAATCGCAGCAACTGATCAACATTACAGCTATTCGTGGCCATTGCCCCCGCCGGACAAGACGGGCTGAACAGTGCTGCAGGTTTCTTCGAGGCCTGGCTTACTGTGCCGATCATCCTGCTCTTCTGGGTGGTTGGTTACTTCTGGAAGGGCGAGGGATGGCTTCGCACCCACCAGATGGATGTCGACACGGGCCGTCGCGAACTGGACTGGGACGAGATCAACCGTTACAAGGCTGAGATGGCCACTTGGCCTACCTGGAAGCGCCTGTACAACCGTTTCTTCTAGATGTGGTAGTATTGCTTTGACCGTGTAATGTTTATCTCATCTAGAGAGACTAATCGGGAAGATGTCGAGCTTTCGCAGCCCTTGGAGCTATCCGACCGAGAACAGATTGTTTTTGGTTTTTCTTTTTGTAATAATGATAGATACCACAACCTATTGCCGTCACTCGTTAGGGCTCGCTCGCAGAATCCTGCGTATCGAGTCTCGTGATACTACTCCCTACCTATATGTTAATACATTGCAAATAACGCCGAGTACCAAGATGTCTTACACGCTCACCGGTTTAATTGGTTTCTTTTTCCAGCTGGTATTGAGTTCTGTCCACCTGCTGTTGCTTGGACACTCATATGCCTTCGAACATACGGTTGCTTGATCGTCAACCATGGAGCTTGATGATACATCATTGCAATATGTTGGGCTCAGTACGGATGCTCCACACTGAAACCGCGGCGAAAATAACTCGTGAGGGGTCGTAGTCAACAAGCGAGCCAATCGATGGCCATTGAGGATAAGACAACCTGCATGCATTGCAGCGTCATCCTCGTCCACGCGGGCGCCTACTGTGGTCAAGAACCTCAGACAATCATCAACGACTTTCACCCGAGTTCCTATCCTTTGTGAGACTCCTTAGGGTTGCGCCGAACGCGCCTATGGCAGCAATTCGGCTGCGGCGATTCAAGTGGCAATATCTTGGATGATACTGATGCTTCGCAATGGCCCGTCCGCCTCCCCGTCGCGACGACTTCCGCATCGCCATCATTTGTGCACTGCCCCTCGAATACGATGCCATTACCTTCTCTGTCGATGAATTCTGGACCGAAAACTCGAGCAGACCCAGCAGCCATTCTGCATACAAAACCGGCCGGATCGGGTGTCACAACGTCGTCCTGCTGCTCCTCCCCGACATGGGGAAGGTCAGCGCGGCCAGCGCAGCAGCCAGTCTCCGATCCATCTATACCGGTATAGAGCTGGCCGTCCTGACTGGGATCTGCGGCGGAGTACCCAATCCCGGGACCAACCATGAGGTTGTGCTTGGGGACGTAATTATCAGCAAAAGTATCGTGCAGTATGACCTCGGGAGGCAGTACCCCGGCGAGTTTGCAAGCAAAGACACCGTGGAAGACCGCCTCGGTAGACCAAACAAGGAGATACGCCACCTCATATCTACCTTTGAGACCCGTCAAGGCCGCCGGGATCTCCAGCGGCGGGCCGCCGAGATATTGACAGAGATACAGCAAAAGGCTGTCGACGATGGGGAGGAGACGCTATACCAAAAACCGGCGTCCGGAGAAGACCTCCTCTTCGAACCAGACTACCTTCACAGGCACCGAGACCAGCAAAAAAATTGCGGCTGCGGCGAATCGGGGGCCTGCAGCGCGGCCCGCAACGCTTCGTGCGAGAAGCTTCAATGTGACGAGAAACGACTCGTATCACGGAAGCGCCTTATGACGGAGCATCAGACGCATGATCTTCGAGTCTTCATCGGACGTATCGGATCAGGCGACACGGTGATGAAGTCGGGCGCAGACCGCGATAGGATCGCAGCAGAGCACGGCCTCGTTGCCTTCGAGATGGAGGGAGCCGGGGTATGGGACGAGATCCCTTGTGTCATTGTCAAGGCAGTCTGTGACTATGCGGACAGCCACAAGAACAAGAGCTGGCAGAACTATGCAGCAGCGACGGCAGCATCTACAACGAAAGTGCTTTTGGAGCATTACAACAGCACCAAAACCATGAATGATGGCCCGGGGCACAACAGCACCAGAACTGGGAGTGGAACTCATAGACCTCCCAGTAGGCACTGTAAGTCGTATCACACCTGAGTTTCTTGTCCTTGCTAATAATGATCTCAGTTGTTGTTCCCTACAACGAAAACCCGGACTTTGTAGGTCGAGAAGGGGCTCTGAATCTTCTCAGAAGACAATTTGGCCATGACCAGCAGCGGCCAACAGCAAAGGCACGCTCTCGCGTTGCACTGCATGGCCTGGGCGGTGTCGGGTAAGACAAGATGTCTCAGTACAGCGAACACAACCTCTCTGACCTGACATAGAAAAACGCAAATAGCGCTGGCATACGTCTACTGGCTGAAAGAGATACGAACTGATGTTTCAGTCTTTTGGGTCCATGCCAGTAATACACAACGGTTCCGCCAGGCGTATGCTTCCATCGCCGAAGCGTGCGACATCCCTGGACGCGACGATCCTGCCGCCGATACCTTGTCCCTGATCAAGGAATGGCTTGAGAAACAAGAGAACGGCCCTTGGCTCATGGTGATTGACAACGCCGATGACACAAACGTGTTTTTCCAAACACAAGAAGCCTCCCGGGCTGACGCGATAGCCAAAGACTCTAAAGAAACAGGCAAAATGGGACGCTACATTCCAGAATGCAGGCACGGGTCAGTCCTCATCACCACGAGGAATAAACAAACAGGCTTGAGACTTGCGCCAGGGAGGACCGCAACGAAGGTGGACAGGTTAACAGGCGACGAGGCGGACCAAATGCTTCGATCGATGCTTGAGGAGTCAGATGGCGCAATCTCGGCCGAAGACGCATCCGCCCTCTCATCCCGTCTAGAGCATCTCCCGCTCGCACTCGCCCAGGCGGCAGCGTTCATCCAGGAGAACGATATATCGATAGGCCAATACGTCAGATTACTGGACAAGAGCGATACCAGTTTTGTGAACCATCTCAGCGAACCCTTTGAAGCTGTCGGGAGGGACTCGAGCACGCCACACGCCCTTACTGCAACGTGGATCATCTCCTTCGAGCAGATCGAGAAACAGAACCCCAAGGCCAGTGAGCTGTTATCTCTTATGAGCTTTTTTGATAGGCAAGCCATTCCGAGCGAGTTTATCAATACATACTGCCAGAAGAAACAGGCGCAAGACCCGGCAGGCGATACCGAGGACACTGAAGATATGGAAGCAACTGTAACAAGAGCGCTAGGAACTCTCAAGGCGTTCTCATTCATCACGGAAACAAGAGATCAAAGCGTGGACATGCACCGACTTGTACAAGCGATAACACAAAAATGGCTCCTCGGCAAACGACGAGCAACTCAATTCGCACAGCAAGCTCTTCGGATTGTCTCTGATGCCTATCCATACGGCAAGTATGAGACACGAGAGGTATGCCGCGAGTATCTCCCACATGCTTATGCTGTACTTCGCTTCGCAAATTCCAGTTCTCAAGACGGGGACATTGAAAGGGCAACTCTGCTGCACTGTGTGTCGGGTTATCTCATATACCTAGGGCATTGGCACGAGGCAGAGAAAAGACTTGTCCAAGCGTTGGAACTCAAACAAAGGCTTCTAGGAGAAGAGAATCCGAGCAGCCTCGCTAGTATGGGTAACTTGGCCCTCATTTACCAGAAGCAAGGTCGGTGGGAGGAAGCAGAAAGGCTCCAAGACAGCGACCTCGAGATTCGTGTGAGATTGCTTGGCTCTGAGCATCCGGATACCCTTGCCAGCATGAACAACTTGGCAGTCACGTACCGGAACCAAGGCCGGTGGGGAGAGGCGGAGAACCTCCAAGCTAGGGTGCTAGAGATTTGCACTAGGATACTCGGTACCGAACATCCCAACACGCTCACCAGCATAAGCAACCTGGCACTCACCTACCGAAAGCAAGGCAAGTGGGAAGATGCAGAAGAACTCCAAGCGAGTGAGCTAGAGATATGCAGAAGGGTGCTTGGAGAGGAGCATCCTCTAACAATCACCAGTATGAATAACCTAGCAGCTACGTTTAGGGACCAAGGACAGTATAAGGAAGCTGAGGACTTGGGGTTGCAAGTCATCGAGGCAAGAAGGAGAGTGCTTGGGGAAGACCATCACGATACGCTCCAAAGTATGGACAACCTCGCAGCTACGTACAGGTACCAAGGGCGGCTGGGAGAATCCGAGCACTTGGAGCAGCAGGTATTGGAGACAAGAAGAAAGGTGCTTGGCGATGCCCATCATGATACACTTCAAAGCATGAGTAACCTTGCAGCCACATATAGGGATCAAGGGCTGTTGGAAGAATCCGAGGACTTGGAGGAGGACGTCTTGGAAACAAGAAGAAAGGTGCTTGGCGATGCTCATCATGACACCCTTCAAAGCATGAGTAACCTATCAGCACTATATAGATACCAAGGGCGGTCAGAAGAAGCTGAGGACTTGGAGCAGCAGGTGTTGGAGATAAGGAAGCAAGGCCATCCTGATAGCATTGTCAGTACCGGTAACCAAGAAGCCATACGATGGCGGTTACAGGAGTCAGAAGCGGTAAAGTTGGCGGTCAAAAAGTCAAGGAAGAAGGTGCATAAGGAAGAACTTGTTGATAAATTGTCGGGGGCCCAGCGTGGACCTTTCTTAGTCAATCAGACGAGGAATAAAACCCCTATCTGGGCCCACGATAGTTACAGGTAGCCAGATTTAAATGTCGTTACACCCATATACCCAAAAGGGATCCAACTAAGTGTCCCCTATCGTAGACTTCTTCACTTGGGCCAGACCTGCCTCTGACATAAATCCAGGAGTATGGCTATGCTAGGCGCCACATCCATGGCCAAAGGCACTTACAAGAGTCAGAACAGCTAGTCATTCTTGTTATAGAGATAGAATAGAGCAAGATTAGAGAGAATATTACTGACTTATCGACCAGCTGTATGTATTATGCAGCCATTACATGATCTACCCACAAATGACGTGGCCGGGAAATTCAATTAATAGTCAAACAAGTGTTTGCAGTGGATGTATTGATCTCTTAGTGAATTTCAGGCAAACTCCAAGGATTCTAAAAACAGTCGCAAGGTACAGTAGTCCGAGAATCTCGGACCACCCGGCAGCCACCGGGGCTGCTGATTGCCATCCGGGTGAATTCCGGACCTTTGGTATCGGATGTGGGGCCATGGCTCCGGACGGGACGCTAATTCCGTGATGGCTGATCTTCGGCTTCATCTGCCAATGGTATTTTGCCGTTCGAAACCCCGCTTATGAACTCCTTCACCCCATGACCATTAGGAGCAGGGCCGCATATATATGTATATATGAGAGGAGGGATTCTAGGTGGCTTCCATACGAACGTTTATAACGCACACTGCTCTTACAGGTATATTCTTCATCTTCGATCGAGTAACCTACTTACATTTACTCCTGACTCCATCCATGGACCCGACGTATCCCGAGCTTGTTTGGCGCCAGACCACTCCAGGAGTATGGCAGCGCACCGCCGACGAGATCGAGAAGTTCTACTCGGCCCTTGCGACACTCTATGAAGGAAGCGGTCTCATGTTCTTTGCAATCACCGGCCATATCTCCTTACGCATTGACGTCCGCAACATAGGGCATGACGTTGAGGTCGGGGCTATCTTTGATAAGGCCCTGGAGTCTGCTTGGCTCGCCCTCCGCTTTGATCATCCAACTATCGCCTCTCAGGTTACCCAGGACCCCGCCACTGGCAGATGGATCAAGACGTACCGACAATGTGTCGGCCTGGAGGAACAGGACTTCTGGCTTGAAAAGACACTCGTGCATGTGTCGACTAGAGAAACTGGTCAAGAGTGGGCCAACAACCAGCCTCCGGCCCCAAAGATACCGACCCTGTTCGTTCTCATCCCGTCCTCCCACGAAGATGGTATCATTCGACGCGATCTTGTCTTCCGCTCGCCCCACGACATCATCGACGGGGTGGGAACCCTGATTCTGCTAAGCAACCTTATCACTTACGTCTCCAAAGCCTTTTCCGAACGAGACGCCTACAAGCCCCCGGCCCTTGATGGTTCCGAGGCTGCGAACCTCAGCCTGCCCTACCGCGTTGCCGCCGACGTCCCGGTGACGCTCACTGGAGATCAAGAGAAGCGCTTGGCAGACATGGCAGCCCAGAAAGCTGCCGCTATGAATGCAACCGACGTACAAGTTATTGATATGCCTTACCGGCGCGGCGCAAGCCTGCCGGGCCGACACCAACGCGTCGCTCGCACTCTCACCAAAGAGCGGACCGCTCTGCTCATCGCCGCGTGCAAAGCTGCCGGCGCAACCGTCACCCACGTCTTCCACGCAGCCATCGCACTCGTCCTTCGCGACATCCAAGAACGCGGCTCCGAGACCAAGCGCGTGCGGTACGTCAACTACATCCTTCGCAACGAGCGCGCAAGCTGCCGAGCGCCGTACAATTCTCACCGACATCCCGCCGCCCTTTACCATTCCGTTTCCGGCCAGAGTCTGGTGGTCGACATGGACCTCCCCGCTGCCGGCGACGATCAGGCCAGCGACGGCGATTTCCTGCGGGTCGTACAGGTCACGAAGGACTTTTACCACGGCGTCCGGAGCGACGGGGAACACTATGCCCTCGCCCCTACCATCTGGGCCGCCGCCGTCCCGGACATACCCACGTCTCCCCGGCCGCTGCCCGTGCCCCCGCCAAAGGCCCACCCGTCCGTGTCCATATCCAGCATGGGCCGCGTCGACGACATCATCGCTCCCGAGACGGGCGCCATCGAGGCGCACGACCCGTGGGTCACGGGCGAGGAGCTGGGGAACGGCCTGGGCCTCTTCCTGGGCACGTTCAGAGGCGAGCTGTGCCTCAGCGCCGCTTACAACGATGCCTGGCACACGGCGCCCGACGTCCTGGACTTCCTGAAGCGGTGTGAGGACGTGGTTTTTAGCGGATTGGACCTGCAAACTGCCTAATGAGGCGATGAAGCGCGGTGGCGAGGGAGCTTGGGGAACTCTGCAAAGGCAACGAGAAGAGGTATACGATTTACATGGCAGGCTCGATAACTGTATATATGGAATGGTAGGAGGGGTGTTTGTTTCCGTAAACTCTTTACACTTCCATGTATATGCGGTGCGAATGTGTAAACGAACAACTGGCGGATGGAGATGTGTGATAAACCTCAGCGTCTGCTAAGTACAATGGAAAATAGTTGTCCTATCTCGGCAGAACTACGCAAGAGACGGTGCCGGCTAGAAACACCCATATGAACGGGTCTCGTGTGATAAACTACATCTGTGGCGACTGCTACTGGCCACACGAAGCCATTCTCAGCTTCACAACAAGATGTGCGCTTGTTGTGTTGTGAGGCAGAGCGTTGAGTCTTTCCGACCAAGTTATGACTGACGCTTTCGCCTCGTCCTATGACACTTAATTTCTCAGAATTCCAAAGAATCCAGATCGACCTCTTCCTTTCTCCGCCGGATGAGCGGTACCGCGCTGGGATCAGGTATAAGCACCATGCCGTAAGACACAGGCTGAGGGTTGCACCCCACCGGCAGCTTCCAGTCGTACTTCAGCAGCAAGTGAGCCAGCGCGACCTTGAGCTCGTTGGCGGCGAAGAAGCGGCCCGGGCACGCGTGATGGCCGTGGCCGAAGCCGGGGTGCTTCGCGCTGGTGCTGACCAGGTAGGCGAGCTTCCCCTCGTCGGTGCCGCGCATCCTGAGAAAGCGGTAGCCGTCGTACTCTAGAGGGCTCTCGTAGTACTGGGAGTCCCACATGTGGGTGTTGGCGGCGATGATCTTTTGGCCCTTGCGCAGGACGAAACCGGTGGACAGTTCGATGTCCTCCTTGACGAGGCGACGCCAGGTCGCTGTTGTGGGTATGTCAGTTGACTTGATACGGCATCTTGGAAGATTGGGGATGAAGAAAAACGCCTACAGAGAAGTGCGGGCTTCATGCGCTGCGACTCTTTGATGACGCTGTCCATGAGCTTCAAGTGGTGGAACGCCGTGATCTTCAGGCCTTCAGCGCCCAGCACGTGGACGAGTTCTTCCCGGAGGGGCTGGAATAGCTCCGGGTGGCTCGCCAGGTCGAGCATGGTCTGCAGCAGCAGCTCGCTCGTGGTGTGGATCGCGACGAGGGACAGTGTGATCTGGTCGCTGACCGGGTCGTACTTGGTCGTGCTTTCCTTCTCGAGCCACTCGATGGCGTCGTCGAAGATGGGCGCCGTCTCGCCGCGCGCCAGGGTTGCCGCCTTGCGCGCGTTCCGCCGCTCGAGATGGGGCTTCAGGGTGCTGCGGCACTCGGCGAGGAGGCGGCGGACGTACCAGCAGGAAGGGAGAAACCAGTGGACGACGGGCCGCGCCCATCGGGGCCACTGACTCACGAGCCAACCGACCCCGAAGGCGGCGGCGCTGTAGTTCCCGGAGACGCGGACCCATTGCTCGTCCCGGCAGAGTTCCTCACCCATGAAGACTCGGGAGGAGAGGCGGGATACGATGCGGATGATGTCAGTATGAGGAGTGATCTGGTGCCAGTCTTGCCAAGGGTCAGCGTCAATGTATTTTCTTTGTTTTGTTCGCCAGTACTTTTAAGGCAGTGATGGAGCTGTAACATACCTGTCGAGTCGGTGAGAACATGACGGAGAGCAAGTGTTGCCTCCTCGGAGATCGGTTTCGTGAGCTTGGCTATGGAAACACGGTAAGCACTAAAATGGGCGACTGTGTTCACTCCAGCTCGGGATGTTGGTAAGCTCACCAAGGGCCTTGGTCAGGTATTTCATGATGATTGTGGATATCGCGGGGTTGCCGTTGAAAGGATCAAACCCAGGGATGTAACCGTGCGCGTCCTGTAAGGCTTGATCATCAGCCTAGGAGCAACATCATCATAATGATGCGGATAGGACTTACATCGACAGCAGGCTCGGCAAAGTTCAGCCTCGCATCACTGCGCAGTTCCTGGATGAAAGCAGATGGGAGGACGACGACCTCGCCCCATTCTGTCTGCATCCTGAACGGGTTGTCTCCGAAGGCCGCCTTGCCGTTGAGCATGAGATCCTTGCTTTTCAAGACGAACTCGCCATTGCGGCGTCGGTTGGTGAATTCAAAGGGCCTCAAGGGGTTGATCTCCGGGAGCTTTGGGCCGCGATCGCCGACGGCATATACCAAGACCGCGAAGAGGAATGTTGTGACGAGGTACGGAATCGGCTTCTCGGCCGGTGAGGGAATCGTGTAGGCACTGGAACCCAGATCAAGGAATGGGTGGAAGGGCATGCCGCCGCTGACGTCCTGTTTCGTTTGGTTGAAGGGATGCGTTGCCTCGCTCGGGGTCGGATCCTTTGTTTGCCGTCTGCGGATTTCTGTTGTTGGTCTAACTTTCTTCCTCGTCTAGGTATGCAAGCTGGACGAACACCTTGCTATATGTATGTCACATTAATCCCTGCCTCGGCTACAATACCTTCTGGATACATCAACCGTTTGTGGATATGCGTGTACTACGTCTCAAGGTGGAGTGCTGCATGCTGCACCTCAAGTGCACCAACAATAGGCGATACGACCTCGGTAAAGCCCTTTGCTATCTTGGCGTGCCAGACAACGACATGAAGTGGGTGCAGGTATCGGCAGTCAACCTGTCTTGATCATTTGATTATATCTAATACTCCAAAACTGTCCGCTGATCTCCATCGGCCTCATTGCTTAATGTAGCGAACAGAGAAAGCTATCACCATCTTGATAAGTACCATGTGAATTGATAATACTGTTCCCATTCGCCCTTACATCAAACTTCCATTCTGACACCGTTGCCAACTCAAAGAGTGTATCATGATCAGAAGATGGAATGGCATGCTTAAAGATTCTCTGCCAACTGTTTGAATGATTGTACCTGGTAGGAAAACACCAAAAGAAAAACTTACAAATAATAGACCGCAGGATCTACTCGGCATTTTCGGGCTGAATGCCGCCGAGAAAACTCGCCAAATAAAATACCTAGCCTGGGTATGCTATCTAGCACACCAGTTTTTAACCGTAAGACGGACGATCTTGGGCAGAGGATGCAGGTAGGCCAGAGCCAATGAGATTTTGTCACTTTGCTTTTTACTATTGAAAGAAAAAACTTATTCAGACCAGTCATAAATGCCCAATACACCTGACCAAACAAAGGCTTATCATTATCAGCAAGCAGCCGTCAACTCATATAGCAGCTGCCAACCTTCCCCCAACATTGACACACCAACAACAAAAACATCAAAGTCTCGAACAAAGCAGCACTTTGACAATTACGTCTTGATAAACTCAGTCATTGTGAGAATCTTGGCTCAAATTCCTCGATAAAATGTCCGACTACCCAATCCGCCCGCCAACGCCCCAGGCCATGCTCCACCGCCTCCCCGACAAGCCAGACGACGAGGAGCTCTTACGCCGGGCAAACACGAAACCGTCAAAGTACATCATCCTCATCGTCGCCTCGACCGCCGTGGCCGGCAAAGTCCAGATCGCAAAGTCCGTCGCAAGCGCTCTCGCCTGCCCGCTCTTCCAGGGCGACAGCCTGCACGAGACAGCAGCCAAGGCCGCCAATCTGGGGGCCTCGAGAGGACCTGCGGGCGCCGCCGCCGCCGACGACGACGGCGCCGGTTCTGGACCAAACGAAGGGCGTTACCAGCGCATGTGGCTCTCCAAGATGACCAGGACCGGCCTCCTGTTTCCCGAAGAGTCGCGACCGGCCAACGAGGGCTTCTCCGGCTTCGGCGGAGCCTCGTCAACCTCGACAAGCCGCCGCGGTTCCGGCAGCTCCGTCGCGTCGGCGTCGTCGAACGCGCTTGCCGCCGCCTCGACGGCCAGTATCGCGAGCAGCTTCACGTCCTCCAGCGGAGGCGTGCCGCCGCCGCCGACGGCAAGGTACATCAACAAGCCCGTCACGTCGGCCCCGCTGCCCGACGACGAGCTGCTGCGCAGGGCGAACCCGGCGCTGATGGTTGTCACACACCCGGAGCTGGAGCGCTGGCATAAGGACTGCATCCGCAAGACCGTCGGCGAGTACCGCATCGGCGTCATCTTTGTGCCACTGGGCGAGAGCGAGGACGACGACGACGAAGAGTTGCCCGTGCTGAAGCCGCTAGACCCGAGGACCATGACGAGTTTTGCATCGCTCGGTTTCTTCGGCGCCTCCGGGACTGGGAGCGGCCGCGGCGGCGGGGGGTCTCTGGAAGAGGAGATGGTGCTGCGGGTCAACGTGGATGCAGACGTCGAGCATCTCATCGAGGAGGTTGTGGACGGTGTGCGGGAAATAATGGGCCCTGAAGGGGAGGTAGCGGCTTAGGTTCTTGACCAGCCTAGGTACGATGCGTCCCTGTGCCATGGAGCACGATGATCTTCTAGTCGGTCTATTATTTCGGGGCTTTAACCTCGAATCACCCAATAATCTAGCTTCTAGATTGATCCTCCCTCTGCCTCTTCTCCGTCTCCTTCTCCTTTGCCGCCTCCATCTTGGCCTTTTTCTTCAACCTCCATTGTGCGCCGTAAATCATGACGAGCCACAAGAAAGGACTAAAGCACGCCCAGACCCCACCGATGAAGACGGACGTCCAGCCGATGCCGATCCTCTCGATGAGCGGCACCGCCACGGCCGTGGCCCCCGCGCTGACCAGGTACCGAAACATGTTGTTCGCGGCCGTCGCCGCCGCCGGGTTCTCTGGGTGTGTGTCCATGATGAGCGTGCTCAGCCCGACGAGCCCGCCCGAGTTGAAGAGCCCGAGGAAGAAGAGGGCCACCTCGATTCCCGCCAGCGAGGCCCGCGCCTGCACGGTCCATCCGTAGACGACGACGCAGACGGCCGAGACATATATCATGGGGATGCAGATCTGCATGCGCGCCGCCTCGACGGGCACGAGGTCGAGCTCGTCCTGCCGCTGCTCCCTGTCGCGCGAGATGTCGAGGCCGAGACGCCGCGCGTGCCGGCGGTAGTTCCAGTCAAGCAGGCGCCCGGCCGTCCAGCGGCTGCAGATGGTGCCGATGAAGATGGGCAGGTAGCAGAGGCCCGTCTGGGCGGCGTTGAGGTGGAACCGGTCGGTGAGCTGGAGGGGGAGCGTCGTGAGGACCATGAAGTAGCCGCCGTATATGAGGGCGCCGAAGCCGACGGTCACGGCGCCCTCGCGCTCGCCGAGGATCTTGAGAGCCGCGAATGGGTTTATCGTCTTGCGCTGCTGGGGTTTGGTTGTTGTTGCTGCTGCTGCTGCTGCTGCTGCTGCTGCTGTTGTTGTTGTTGCCTGGTCGGCTATTGGGGATGCGGTGTTGCTCCTGTTGCGTCTGCGCTTGAGCTCGAGGTACTGAGACGGGGTCATGAAGATGGATTTGGGGGATACGTCGCCGTTACCGACGACGCTGCGGGCAGTCTCGGGTACGAAGACGAAGTAGATTCCGAAGACGACACCAGCGTAGATGGCCAGGAACCAGAAGATGGACCGCCATCCGAGGTTCTGGACCAGCAGCCCGCCGATAATCGGTGCCAGGGCGGGGCCCAGGGTCACGCCGAGGGCGGCGTACGAGATGAAGCGGCCCCTCTCGGCTCGCGTCACCATGTCGGCGACTGCTCCGGCGCCTAGCGCGACGGTGGCCGACGATCCGGTGGACTGCAGACATCGCAGGACCATGAGGGCCGGGTAGCTGGTCTGCAAAGCCAGACCAATGTTGGCGGCCAGGAAGGCGACGAGGCAGATGGCGTAGGCGGGCCTCCGGCCGTAAATGTCTGAGTAGTTCGCGATGACTGTCGGCGCAACACCTTGGAAGATCTGGAAAAAAGGGAGAAAAAAGCCCCATTTCTTGTCAGGACTCAGAATGAACTGACAGACTGTCTGCTTGGCCTCCCCTCCCAGATACATCAGCGGAGACTCACCTGGTAGGTGGTGATTGTCAACTGGATCATTGACGTGCTGACGTCGAACTCGTTTGCCAAGGTCGAGATGGCTGGGTAGTAAATGTTCCCGGCCAGCGGCGAGATCATGGCTACGAAGGAAACGATCATTACAGCCGCCATCTTCTGCCGCGGGGTCAAGGCCGAGTAGAGCGGTTCGGGAGGCGGCGGCGCCGTCGCCGCAGTCTCTGTCGCGGAGGGCTCGTTCCCTGCCTCATGCAAGTCGTCGCTATTGGCGTGAGTGTTTGTGACGCCCAAAAGAGGAGCCGGAAATCTCTCGGCCTCGTGTTCCGCATGGCTGACCTTGGCATCGCTGGTAGCCATGTTGTTTTGCCTCGCCTCAATCGGCTAGGAGCAGAGAAGCAGCGTCAGACAGCGAGGTCGAGTTGCTGGATTGGATTGGAATTCCGAAGGTGATATTGGGAAAAAGATTTAAAAGAGGGAAAGGCAAACGAAGGATGAGAAGAAGACCAACCGACAGTGTCGGTAGGTAATCAATCAATCAATCAATCAGTCACTTATTACTTCCCCATACAACTCTGCAACCACACGTGACGCTCACCAGCCATCGAATGCCAACTCGATAAACATGCATGGTGGCAGCAGGGGTTTTGTTGTTTCTCTGTTCCATCAGACATAACAGTAGACGAATACTACCAATAATTATACATAACTACATAGTAATACCCTATACTATGAGTAACTTAGTTATATCCGCCACTCCACTTTTACTCCCATTCATCCTTTCGTAGCCAATGAATGCATCACCCTGTCCTGTCTTGCTTGCATGGATAATAGTCAACCGGCACGCATCCCGCCAAAGGAGCTGCATTGGCTGCATTGGCTGCATTTGGCAGATGGGATTCTACGAAATAAAACCCCCGCTCACGGCCGACATATTCTGGGCAAGGAGCATCATCACTCACTCGCAACGCAGAAGAGCGCGCGGGAGGTCATGAGCATCTCGCGGGTGGGAACTATATAGACGTAGCCACGCAGCTTTTATTTCAGAAATTAATTTTGTTTCTGAGAGGCATCTGTTTATTGCCTCTCAGAGACCCAATCCCAGGGTAATAACCCAAAGCCCGGCGAAGATGCCGTTATCGACCGAGCCTATCCCCGGGTGGATCCCCGTGGTCCACGGAAACCCCGTCGCGGCCCTCGGGGCCTCGGCCTTGTTCCTCGTTTGCATCGGTCTCTTCGCGCATCACCTCCTGAGCAATGTTCCCCTGCCCGACATACAGTACTACAAGTGGGATACCGGCGCTGCCGGCACCGCCAAGAAGAGGTGGATGTGGGACTCGCTGAAGCTGTTGCGCGAGGGATACTCCAAGTTCTACGGTAGACCCTGGCAGGTCTGGACCTCCGAAGGCCATCAAGTTGTCCTACCGCCAAATTACATCGACGAGCTGAAGATGCTCCCTGACCACACGTTGCCTTCGTTCCTCCGAGAAGCGAGTAAACCCTGCTCTGTGAACAGCTCTTTTGCCGCTTCTGCTGACGCTCCACGACCACCAGTTCATGTTGTCGCAGTACACTTTCAGGCCACATCCCTCCTGGAAGCTAGACTATGTTAATCATGTCATTCTTCACCACTTGAACAAGAACATGGGTCTTGTGCCACCATGATATGCCCCAAGCGCACCGACCTTTGTTGCTAACCGCTCCCGTTCACAGCCAAAATCTTCCCTGCCATCAATAAAGGGGTTGACACTGCCATTTCAATCGAGCTCCCCACATCTACAGGTGCATTTAATTCCACTACAGTCTGATATTTGATAAGGAAGTGCTCATACCTTCTAAAGATTGGGTTGAGACGGACATTCTCACAAAGCTGGCTCGACTTGTTTGCCGCGTGAGCGCCATTGCCTTCGTGGGGCCGGAGATTCAAGGCAACGAGGAATGGATCGATATCGGTTGCAACGTAGGTTCGAGCTACAGAAACCCGCGCATGTTACTCTTTCGAATATGAGCTTACGTTTCATTTCCCAAGTATACCAAGGACGGCTTCCTGGCCGCGCTAAAACTACGGGCGATACCTGCCTTCCTTCGACCGCTTGCTGCTCCGCTCATACCTGACCTGCGCCGCGTCTACCGGCACAATGACCGTGCGCGATCTCTGATACAAGAGATCATACAGAAGCGAGAGGGTGCCACCGAGGCCGTGTTGAAATACGACAAGCCGAATGATACGGTACAGTGGATCTACGACATGATTCCCGACGAGGACAAGAAGAATTACTCCCTCCAGGGTGCTCTCCAGCTCGCTGTTACGGCTGTTTCTGTGCAGTCTACAAGCAAGATGATTGGAAACGTTATCCTGAACTTGATGAAGTATGAAGAGTACGTGCCTATTCTCAAACAAGAGATTCAAACCACCCTGGCAGAGTGCGGTGGCGTGTGGACGTTAGAGAGCATGGGCAAGCTGGAGAAGCTTGACAGCTTCATGAGAGAGACTATGAGATACGAGCCTCCGTTGACCGGTGAGTTTGCTTCTTTTCGCAATCCAATCTCTACTGGGAAAAAGAAAACAAAATGATAGGTGATCGGGGCCATGTCATTAGCAACCTTCCAACGCCACGTGAAGAAGCCTGTCAAGCTCTCGGACGGCACAACCCTCCCCAAGGAGACGCTCGTGTTCACGCCATCGGACGCTGTCGCCTTTGACCCGAACTTCTACCCAGACCCTGAGAAGTTCGACGGCCTGCGCTTCTTCAAACTACGACGGGAGGCGGAGGAGAACGGCGAGCCGGCAACGGCGCGCGTGCGGCACCAGTTCGTCGCAACGAGCAAGACGGCGGTGCAGTTCGGGCTGGGACGGCACGCCTGCCCCGGCCGGTGGTTCGCGGGACACGTCATCAAGATGGTCGTGGCGGCCGTTCTGCTGCGCTACGATTTGAAATTCAGAGCCGGGGAGGGGAAGCGGAAGACGTTTCTTTTCCAGACCACAAACATGCCAGATCCCAAGACGAGAATACTGATCCGTAAGAAGGAGGAGCTGGAGGAATGATGGAAATCCGTGCATATTTGACCAATGAGGTACTCTGATTGCCCATTTTTCAGCCTTTGTTGGCCGTCCATTTTGCATCATATATCGAAAGCTTCATAGGAATCACAAGACTGACTGCACGAACATTACGAGCAGACTTGAAATATCACTGCGGAGGATTGAGAAATTCCGTTTGGATGACAATATACTTATTGGGATCCTATGGCAGCTACACACGGTTTACACAACAACCTTGCTCGGGGAAGAAAAGAGAAAAAGTAGCAGATAAGAGAGACAAGACAGTCCAGCGGTATCTCCACCTCATGCTCACCTCCTTTGCTGTCTATACAATGGAATAAGAACAAAAGGAAAAGGAAAATGGCTACGAAATATGTCACAGACCACCCATCTTACGATCTGCCACTTCAGCGATACTTGGGCCAATGGTCACGGAGAAACAGGGCCCCTTCTTGGACCCAACCCGCGTCCATGTCAACGTTCACATAGAAAAGATGCTCGCCTGGGCAAATACTCAAATGCACCGGCACCTCGGGCTGGACACCTTGCAGACGACGGACAAAGCTGGACGAACAACTGGATGGCACCTAGATGTGTCATTAGCACCTTTCCACAAACCCCTCCAAACATACGAAAGAAAAGCGTCGATGCTGATGATGGAGAGCGCAACACGTACCATGGTGTCATCTCCTCCGTGCACGACCCACACTGGGGCCATGGTTTTGTCGCCTTTGCCCAGCGTCTCCATGAAGCCCTCGACAGCCGGCCGGCCATCCTGTCCGCCGCGGAGCCCGAACAAGCGAGGCATGTAGTTCTGCTGCGCCAAGCAGAGGAATAGCTCCCACATGTCGGCCGTGGGCTCGGACCCCGTCCGGATGCTCCCAGGAGTTATATTCTTGAGGTACCCACGGATCTTGGCCAGCGCCTGTCGTGGCGGCGGCGGCCTCGTGCCCATGAAGACGCGCGGCCGCGGTACTTTATATACAGGGTCCGTATCGTCCAGCGGAGCGGCGATGGATATAACGGCCCGGATCTTCACCCCTTCCACCGGACCCGACTGTGTATCTCCGTCGCTGTCCTCGTCGCCGGAGTCTGGCTGTGGTGCTAGCATGGCGTCGAGATGCAGCCCGCAGTAGACGGAGATGAAACCGCCCGAGCTCTCGCCGCAGCACAGAATGTTGCCGATATCGAGCCGCGGTAGGTTATCGCGCTCGACGTGGCGCGGCAGGTCCCTCTGCAGCCATCTCCAAAGGTGCGCCACGTCGCTGATGACATCGCTGCCGTTGGCCTCGGGAAGCAGTCTGTAGTCCGCCGTGATTATGATGGCCTCGTTGGCGAGCGCCAGGTCCAGAAGCCACTGGGTGAACCACGGCTCGTACAGCCTGTGTCCGACGACGAAGCCACCGCCATGCCAGTAAACCATAACTGGGTATTTCTTGTCGGGGTTCGTTGCCGGGATGGGGATGCTTGAGGGGATCATGATGGTGGCCTCGAGAGGGACCCCATCGATGATGCGGTAGGGGAAGTCGATGCAGGTGAAGGGTGCAAACCGAGACATCGCTACTGCTGCTACTTCGGAGAGGATGAAAGTGGCCTTGGGGGTGTGACAGGAGGTGCAGGTTGGCCTTTTAAAGTCTCGCGGGCCAGGATTCTTTTATGGATTTTCTAAGCGGAACACTTAAGTCTTTGATTCTGTAGCCAGGAATGTGTAAAACCAATAGCCTTGAAGATGACGGCGAAACCATCCAGAACTCATTAAGCTCCTTATTGCAAAAGCATCGTCTTTTAACGACATCAATGATTCCGGGCGGGAATAAACGCCCTATGTCACCAAATGGCAATAGAAGAAAAAAAAAGATTTGTTGAAATCTACAAAACTTTGATTCACATCATGAAAGTTATGGTACCACAAGTTAAGTGATAGGTTGGAGTATTCCTTGCATATTATCCGGTATTTGTCTAGTCTCAAACGTATCTACATCAAATGATCCTCTCCTTGAGTCTCTTGGCTGCCAGCTCGCCCAATCTTTGTATGCTACCCCCGTTCATAAGCTCCAACACGGACACATCAGCGCCCAGGTTCTGCTTCCACCAGTTCCTCAACTCGATAGCAACCAGCGAATCTACACCTGCCGCAGAAAGGGTGAGGCCCAGGTCCAGCGGCTTCTCGTCGTCCCGGCGCATCAAGAATGTTGCCATGCGGTCCCTGATCTGGCCGGCAAGGAACTCGGCGGCGTCGGGCTGGTCCAACCGGCCGGGGTCCTCGGCCACAGCTGCCAAAAACGGCTTCATGCCGCTCGTCGCCGCCGCGTCCCCGGTGGTCACCGTCTCGATGTTGCGGTAGATGGCCATCCGCGGATCGCGCTTCCATATGATGCCGTTCTGCGGGTCCGCGATGGGCAGACGGCATTCGAGGGCCTGGGTGATCTGGCTCGGGTTTCGAAATCGCACGCCCCCACCGGCGGCCGCGAGGTGATCCCTGTCCGCGACGGGCTGCGCCGTCGACTGCGCGATGGCGAGGTGCAGCCCCTCGAGGAAGTCCTGTTCCGAGATGAGGCGGCCCGACATGGCCAGCATGGTTTCCTTGGCGGCCGGCGTGCGGCTGATGAAGCCGACGTCGTCGACGGCGCCGATATCGATGACGGAGGCCGCGAGCCCTCGGTCGTGGCGGTACTGCACGAAGGCATCAAGAAACGTGTTGGACGCGGCGTAGTTGGCCTGGCCGTAGTATCCTACCATGCCGCAGATGGAGGAGAAGAGCACGAAGAAGTCAAGGGGCTGGTCTGCCAATGCGTTGTGCAGGTTCCAGGTGCCCTGAACCCTCGGCCGGATGACTGCTTGGTATGTGTCGAGGTCCATATCGAGGACACCGACGTCTCGGAGGATCATTGCCATCTGCATCACACCGCTGATGGGTACGGTAGCTGAGGCCACGATTTGTTTGACCAGGCTCGCGTCCGACACATCCCCAGCATGTGTCTGAACCTTACAGCCGAGACATTCCAGCTCTTCGACAAAGGAAGCATCATCTTTGCCCTTTCCGGCGGAGCGGGACAGAAAGATGAGATTCCTGGCCCCGTACGTAACCATCCACAGGGCGATGGCTCGACCCAGACCTCCCATACCGCCGACGAGCAGATAAGACCTATCACCGCGGAATTTCGGTGGCGGCAAGGCAGGTTCCCAAGGAATGACGTGGTCTTCCTTATCTTCCGGCAGCCGGACCACGATCTTGCCAATGTGCGTGCCCTGCTGCATGTAGCGAAAGGCGTCCTCCACCTCAGCGGCATCGAAGACGGTCACCGGATGCACGGGCTGAATGTGACCCTGCTCATAGAGCTCCAGCATGAGCTTCATGAGCCTGCTGACGGTGGCCGAATTGACGGCAACGTGGCGCGAGACGTCAATACCGTAGAAGGTCCTATTGTCCTCGAACTTGTCGAGTGCTAGCTGCGCGCGGCCGATCATGTCGCGCTTCCCGATCTCGACCATGCACCCGTTGGACGCGACGCACTCCCAGCTGGCGTGGAGCAGCTCACCCGAGACCGAGTTCAGCACGCAGTCAACCCCGGTACCGCCCGTGGCGGCCATGAGGTCGTCATAGAAGCTCGTGTCGCGTGAGTGGAAGATGCGCTTCCTTGGGACTCCGAGCTCGTCTACGAGGAACTTGGCCTTCTCCTCGGACCCGACGGTGCAGTAGATGTCGGCGCCGACCCACCGCGCCACGTAGATGGCAGCAATGCCGATGCCGCCCGCCGCGGCGTGGATCAGCACCGATTGGCCCTTTTCGAGCTGAGCCTTTTGGATCAGACCCAGAAGCACAGTGACGTAGACGGACGGCATCGTCGCGGCGTCCTCGAAGCTGAGGTGGTCCGGGATCGGGAGCGTTTGTTTGCCCGAGCGCTGGACTTGGGTGGCCAGGCCCGAACTACTGGTGCCGAGGACCATGACGCGGTCACCGATCTTAACGTGGTCGATATCGGCCCCTACTTTGCTAACGTACCCGGCGCCCTCGAGGCCGAAAGAATCAAAGCCGCTGCCGAGGGCGTCGACGCCGTGCACGACGCCCATGGCGATGAGCACGTCGGTGAAGTTGATCCCGACTGCCCGGATGTCGACCTGGACGTCGCCGTCCGCAAGGGCCGGGAGGGGCTGGCCCGACCAGTGCATGGTCTGCAGGAGGCCGCGCTTGGAGACCTCGACGACCTTCGTGTCTGGCGGGAACGGCGCCGTCTCCCGCAGTGCGCTCGGCACGGTATACCAGTGGAAGCGCCCGACGTGCACTTTCCCGTCCACCCAGGCGTACTCGAGGTCCGGGTCAAGAAGGGAGGTCATGTCGTCTTTACCGTGCTGGACCTTCTTGAGGACGTCCGCAACGGCCTTCGCCGCCCCTGGAAGGCTCCAGTCCTCCAGCTCCATGGTCGCCAGGGACATGGCGAGCTCTGACCGGATTGTCCTCGCCATACCCAGGACTAACCCGGCGTGCGGGTCCTTGGCGTTAATCTGGGCCGAGTTGGTGAGCCAGAGCATCGTAGCCTGTTGCAGCGCCTCGATGGTCTTGATGAACCGGCTCCAGTCCTGTTGCCCGGGGTTGTCGAGGAGCTGCTGGTCGAGGTCGATGAAGGAGATGACATCTCGGTCGGAAACGGGGTCGTTATCCCCATCACCCCATAGACGATGCTCGACATGATATCCTTTTGCCTGCAGGAGCTCCTCTACCTGCTCCGCCAGTGGGTGGATTCCAGACAGTCCGGAGAGCAGGGCTATGTCCATCTGGCATTCTTGTTCTTCCACCGCGGGCCTCGAGATAATGTTGGCGTTGAGGTGGTAGGGCCTCTCGTTGTCAAAAGTTACTGTGTCGCAGCCGTTGAAACCGGCCGCTCGCAGCTTTATGTCCCACTCCTCTGCGGAAATGTAAGGGGCTTCTGCGCGGCCGTCGGCTGCTCCCAACCACCAGCCAACGAACAGTCCCATAATGTACACCATGCTGCTAGTTACTTTGTATCTCTGTTAGTCCTTTCACGTCCGTTATTTGTAAACATTTAGAGGGTTGACATACTGGGAGAAAGCTCTTGTAAGAATAGTCTACCCTGGTCATTCAGAAGCTTCCGAACGTTGCACAATGTGTCGTGCAGAAAAGGCGTTGCGTGGAGCACCTGAGTTCTTGTTAGTTCCCTAATTCAGTATTGCACATATCTAGCGGAATTCGACTTACGTTCGAGGCAATGACGATGTCATACTCTCCCGGATTGAATCCCTGAGCGACGGGGTCTTTGGAAATGTCGAGCACCTTGTACTCGATCCCTTCGTGCTCTTTGAAACGCTCCTGTGCGGAAACAAAGAACCCTGAGGAGATATCGGTGAAGGTATACTGGAAGTAGAGTCGCTCACCGAACTCAGACTGGAGATGATTGAGTATCTTTGCCGTGAGACCCCCAGTGCCTGCGCCGATCTCGAGAATTCGCATCTGGGGCTGCGTATGGCCCAGCAGCCGGAAAAAGTCACCAACGTCCCAGATGTTGTTCATCCAGTCGTATATCCCAGCCAGCGTCCCGTCGTGGATCAAGAGGTCCAGGAAGTCCGTCTCGCCCCGGAACACGTTGACCACTTGGTCGTACGTCCGCCATATGGACTCCGCAATGGCCCCGACGCCGGCCTCTTTGCACTGCTGTAGCACCTCTGGGATGTGCCTGCGGCGGTCTTCGGGGGTCATACGTGTCAGCTCCTCCGTGTGTACCAGGGGATACCCGGGCTGGTCGAAGCGGAGGACCTGGGAATCCATCCATCTTCTGTAGTTCTCGAAGTGAGCCTGCGTGGAATTCACCCCTTGAAGACTCTTATGAGACTCTAGAGCGCACATAACGTAGAGCTTTTCCGCCAGATATATCTGCTCCCGGAAATCGTACTTGCCTCTGGTGAGCTTCGCCGCGTCGAGGAACGAGATTTCCGGCATCCACTGCAGCTGTAGAGCGGTGAGTTCAGGTTCGTCGTCTTCGGATGCAAGTGGGGTTCCTCGCAATCCTTTGAGGACAAAAATGTTTTCCCCGTCGTCCGACACTCCGTATGAATGACCCTCTGCGTGATCCCGTCCTGCCGCTGCCTTTTGCACGACAGTTGTCGTCTTGACGTGGATGTTCAACCCCGCCCCGCCACCAACGTACAGCTCCTTGATGAAAGTCGGCAGGAATTTGCTTTTAAAAGCACCGTAGATGCCTTGGAAAGCAGCAACACTCCACGATTGAAACATAATGTCAAGTGTCGTCGGGTGGAGGGGGTAGTACGACTCGACGTTGTTGCCCGGATTGTCCGCGATGTCCAGCACCGCGCTGCGCTCCGTCACTCCAGCGGTGACGTTCTTCATACCGGTAAAACGCGGTCCGTAGTTCAGCTCGATGCGCTTGAACGTCTTGTACCACCGGCCGCTCGAGACCTTTCTCGGCAGAGGCTGCGGGATGCTCCTGGCTTCTTTGGGGGTGTTCGACGCGCGTCCACGGCGCACCAGGCCGGAACAGTGCTTGCTCCACGCAGATCCATCGTACGAGACGATGTCAAACTCGTACCAGCCGCTTTCGAGGTTCGAGGCCAACCTCTGTTTCCGGAGCGTCGTAACCATCTCCTTGGTGCCCTCTGTCTGGAGTACCAGCGCTTGACGGAGCTCCAGCTCCTTGATCGTGTAACCGGAAGAGTCGGAGGGGTCGCTAATCTGGCAAGCTGCCTCACCGGCCATCGCAATATAGCCCGCGGCAGGAAATACGATGTCGTGGCCTACGCAGTGGTCTTTGAGCCAGGGGACGTCTCCGACACGGATCTCATTGCGCCAGGTCGGTGCGAGCTCGGTTGAGTCGATAGTTCGGGAGCCCAAAAGGTCGTGTGGCGCGTGCTTACGGAACCTCCAGTTCTTCATCACGCGTGACTCTGCCCAGTATGATCGCTCATAGTGCCAGGGGTATGCAGGCAGGTTCGTCAACACGCGAGGGACCTGGCCGTTGCTGGGGTCGGGAGGGGAAGATACTGCCATGCCAGCCGTGAAAAGCTGGCCCATTGTCGATAAAAGCGCCCGCGAATCGTTCTCCCCACGAGATAGAGTTGAAATATGCTGCACTTGGACGTTGATTTCCCGGTATATTTGGAGCAAGGGTCCACGCAGTGTATGATGCGGCCCGACCTCGACATGCAGCATGCCAGGGGTCATGGTGAGCAGGGCCTTGACGGCAGCATGGAACAAGACAGGATTCTCCAAGTTCTCCTGCCAGTATAGAGACCCGAAGTCAGACGACTCTTTCAAGACTCTTCCGCCATACACGCTGGAGTAAAACGGAATCTTGGGGGTGCGTGGAACGACGTGTTGAGATATGAGGTTTCGATATCTATCGCCCACATCTTTCATATGATCTGGAACACTGATTAGCAAGCACAGCCTAAAAATAAAATAGGTAAAATAAGGGAGAAGAAGCCTTACCCGAGTGATAAGCCATCTCAACACGAAGTTTTCTGGTAAAAGATTGGCTGTTCTCCTTGATGGCGTCAATGACATCGTCAAGAGCTTTTGAGTCGCCAGATAGAGTGACACTTGAAGCGCTGTTCTCGCATGCGATTGCAACACCAGGAACCAGGAATGGCACAACATCGGCTTGCCCGAGTCCAACGGCTGCCATACCTCCGGATTTGGAAGGATTTCTGCACACAAACCCGCGGTAGTAGGCGGCTATCAGAGAGCCCTCTTTCGATAATGCACCGGCGGCGTATGCCGCGGCAATTTCACCGCTCGAGTGTCCAACGACGGCGTGAGGACTGACACCCCAAGAAGCAAGCAAATCAACGACGGCAATCTGAAGAGCCGTGCAGAGTGGCTGAGAGAGTTCCGCCTTAGACAATTTCGCATCTTCGTCGGGCGAGAGGAGGGTTTCTGGGTCAGCATGTTAGTGATGTGAAACAATAAATCCAGGACGTCTCTCATTTGACGAACCTTCAATGGACCATGGCGGGGCGTCATCTCCGAGACCTTGAAGAATATTGTCCATGGACTGGATGTTTGACCGAAATGAATGATAGTCAAGAATAAGTTGCTTTGACATTTGCGTCCTGTTGTTATGTTAGCTACAAAGCCAAAGTGTGTCTGGTTCAGAGACAAGTTACCATTGTGCACCTTGTCCTGTGAATACGAATGCCGCTTTTGTGTTGGAGTCTTCGCAGGAGACGGCAATGGGATCCGTCAACGGTTCCGTGCCGTCCGTGACGCAAAACGCTCTGTGCTTCAGACGCTCTCGCCGCTCCGACAATGTGTAGGCAACATCGCTCAAACTCTGGGGGTTCCCCAAAATAAACTCCTCGTATCTTTTCACCAGAGGCTTTAGAGCTTCCGGTCGTCCTGCTGAGAAGAATAATACTGCTGGCTTCGGTTTGAAGTCTTGAATTGCAGGAGGAATACCCCTTGGCACCCCCAAGTTGTACGATGCGGCAGAGTCGATAATGAACTACATCAATGTTAAATGTATGACGCTTGATTAGATCACTCAGACTTACATGAACGTTAGAGCCACCAATTCCGTATGAGCCGATACTTATCCGCTCAGCTCTTCCTTGAGGCCAAGGACTTGCTTCGACCGGAACCACCAGCTTCGACTTCTTCCACGGGACTGTTTTGGTGAGCAAAAGTGAGTCTATATGCATAGTGACCACTTACTTGCTGGGTTCGGGGTCTTGAACTTGATGTTGGGGATAATAGTTCGGTTTTCCAGCGAAACCACTGCTTTCATGACACTAGTGATAGCAGCCGCGCCCTCGCCGTGCCCCAAGTTAGGTTTGACCTACATCATATTAAGGAACTATTCTGTGGACTCCTGAGTATAGGTATTCTTACCGCTCCAAGATACGCTCCATCTCGGCCAAAGCAGCGTGCAATAGCCTCCACTTCGATGGGGTCTCCAACTGCAGTGCCGGTGCCGTGAGCTTCCACCATTGCGGTCCGCGACATGTCTAGACCAGCTGAAGCATAAGCTTGCCGAATGGCTACTTCGTGAGCATCCGAGCTCGGATTGGCCATCCCGCCGCGGGATCGTCCATCGGCATTCGCGGCCGAGGAACGGATGACGGCTCTGATAGGGTTTCCGTCACGTATAGCTTCATCTAGTCGTTTGATGTATAGCGCATTGATGGCCTCGCCTCGGGCGTATCCATCTGCTGACGCATCAAAAGACTTTGACGATCCTTCGGGAGAAAGAGCCATGAGTAAACTCATGGAGATCGTCAGCCCGGGAGCCAATATCAGATTAGCGCCAGCTACAACCGCGGATGAGATGTGCCCACGTCGAATAGCCTCCAATGCCTCGTGGAGCGCTATCCCAGCCGAAGAGCAAGCCGTCTTGTACATCACACTATCAAATAATCTGCGTTAGCTCAACAGAATATTTCCTCCTCAGAGGGGGGGGGCCAGAAGAAAGTCTTACCTTGGACCTCGGAGATCGTACTCGTATGAGATCCGGTTCACCAGGGAAAAGTCCAGGGTTCCCATCATGAGATACGGGTGAAAGAACTGGCTGTCTCTGTGGTGCAGTTCTTGCCAGTCTTCGGAGAAGATGCCCACGTACGTCCCAATCGGCTTGCCGCGCCAGTCTTCACCGGCCTGTTCCAAGGCCTCGCGGACGACCTCGAGGACGAGTCTCTGGTTGGGATCCAAGAGCTCTGCCTCGCCTCCACCAAAGCTAAACATGGAGTGATCGAATTGGGAGTAGTCTAAGTCGTTGAGGTAGTAGCCATGCTTGGTGATGACGGTGCCGTGCTTCCCGTCTGGGTTGTAGTACGCCTCTGCGTTGTAGCGATCCGAGGGCGTAACGGAGCGAGCGTCTCCTTTGTTCACCAGGAATTCGTAGAGAGCTGTGTCGTTTCTAATGCCGCCAGGTAGGCGCATGCCCATGCCGCAGATTGCTATAGGGATTGATGCATTGTAATGACTTGTCTTGTTGGTATCACCGTTGGTATATCCATTGGTATCATCCATGCCGCGGCCGCTCCCATTCATGTCGCCATTGGTGTATCCGTTCATCCTGATAGAAATAGCTTAATGTTGACGGAATCGATAATGACGAGCTGCCGAGACCGAAATCATGGAGATCTAGGCTTTGGAGTCTTGTTATACTATATGGCTCTCTTGGTTGAGGATGCAGCGGGTTGAAATGTCGTTAACGCCAACTATTTTTCGAAAGTGAAAGGATGTTTCAGATGTTACATAGGTATCCTGTGGGGTTTGTTTACCGCTCGAAACAAATGCATAAGACAGCAAACTTCGCGAGAAAGTGGAAAGTTGGGTCGATATCATGCAGTCAACGCGGTCGCTACGTCTGATTTAATTATTGTTATCCAGCAGCCTTAGACCTCGTGCTCTCGTTAAAATGATGTGCATTATTCCACCATGGTTCAATGTAATGGACGATAAAATGATTACTTTCGATTCTTCGTCTGCGCCAAAAATCTCCACTTTTACACTCATACCAAGCCATCGATAAAAATACGATATCACATTCTAGTCAGTTGCATGATAGCAATCATTTCACTTGATTAGGAACTTCCCACCACGGAACCTCTAGATTCGATTTGTTGCAACCCAATGGTTTTGAGTTCGTATATAACACAGATAAGACAGATTTTCGACACAGGAAGCCCTCGACCACATACATACAAGGACGCTCACGCAGATCAAGAACAGCAATGACTCGACGACATCAAAACGTGACGGGAGCTTGGCGATTACAGAACTGGGTTTTATTGAGAAATATCAACGAAATGGCCATGCGGCCACTAGCCCCCAAGAATCTGCATAAATCTGCATGCAACGTTGGCAGCTGCAGTGGCACCCTTCGATTTCTGGCCACGTCAATCAAACCATCTTCTAGGCACCGTTCGAAACGGCTCCGTTTTTCTCGGTTCCATTCTTCTCGGCGCCGTTTCCCTTTTCCACGAACCGCTCCTCGATGATCTCCTTCAGTTTGCCGCTCTTCTCCGCATACACCAGATCCTTTACCTTGACCCACTCCGTCTTCAAGGGCTGGATATATCCGACGTCGAGGTACTCTCCCCACTTTGGAAATTCGGCGATGAGGTTCTTCTCTAGGGCTCTGGTAGCCGCCTCGGCGTCTTTCGGCGTCGCTGCGAACCGGAATGTCACCTCGTTCTTGCCCGTCGACCGGCGCAAGATCGTCTGGAAGCTGTCCTGGAAGCCCTCGCCCAGCGTGGCGGCCACCAGCGAGCGGAGCTTGGGGATGCTGAGGAACAGGGACCCGACTTTGAGGGCGACTGTCTCGCGACCCAGTAGCTCAAACGTCGCCTGGTTGTAATCAACCCAGTGCGCCATGTCACCCATGGGGTATCTGACAGCAGGGTGCAGACGCCTCTTGACGTCTGTCAGCACGACCCGTCCCTTGCGGCCGGGCTCCCTGATGACATTGCCGTCATCGTCGAGGATCTCGAGGACTATGGTCGGGTGGCTGACCTGGTACGTCGGCTTGATGTCTTCGTCTTCGGCGCCGAGGCGCAAGGGCACGCCAATCAGCCCACCGTCCGCGGCGCCGTACATAAGAGGCTTCGCGCGCATGTTGGGGAAAGCCCGGCGCCACGAGGTGCGTAGGTCCTTGTAGAAGCTCTCGCCGGCGAACAGAATCAGGTGGACACTGTCGACAGTCTCCCCCTTCTCGACGAGATGGTCGACAATGCGGCAAACGGTGAAGACATTGCTGAAGATGACGGTCGCCTTGAACAGCTGCATGAAGTTTGCAATGTCCGGGATTGCTTCGTTGCCGGTGATTGGGAGGTGGACGTGTGGTACATGCACATGCTGTAGCGTCATGGTCATCTTGGCGAAGCCCGCATACAGGCCGCCGACATGAAAGAGGTTCGCGATGCGGTCCCCCGGGACAATACCCGAATTCGCAAAGGCCGCGCCGGAATAGGGAAGGCTCTGGTTGATCTCGTCGCGCGCGACGTACACGACGTTGGGCTCAGATGTCGTGCCACCAGTTCTGAAAACCGATCCGTCAAAGAGGCCCCTGGTCAACAGCTTGTTCTGCTTTGCCGCTGTCCAGTAACCATCGAGGTCGGTGAGAGGGAGATTCTCGATGGAGGAGACGCCTTGAGGAGCGGCCTTCCATAAGGTGCCGTAATAGTGAGAGTTGTCTCGCACATACTGCAAGAAGTCTTGCAGATACTCCGGGGTCAACTTGTTGTTCATAATGGGCGTATGGTGGTAATGGTGGTTTTCTCTCTATAATCAAATAAGTTAATGACCGTGTGTCCCACCATCACAATCTTTCCTGGGACGCATCTCTTATAGTTATGGTCGTTGCTGTGAGGGTGTCGGTCTATTCCGTTCAACGCATTTTCAATTTCAAAAATGGAAGCCGGATTTCACACTAGTTCTCATAGAAAATTGATAAAAATCACTAGTGTTGGGTATTGAACCCTCAGTCATTCGGGGATAATACGCGGCCTACACATGTCCCAATAAAGCTGATTGCTGACAATCCCAGACTGAGAATACCTTGGCAGCATCCGTTTGTACCTGTCCCCTACGATAGTATTACAGTCATCACGTAGTGTCGAATAATCCGGCCCACGTGGTACCCAACTGAGGTCATCTGTATGAAGTAAAGAATTTGCTCGTAGGCAGCTAATTGTTACCATATCAACTTTAGTTATTTTGATGTTTGCCGTTTTGTAAGAACCTTTCCCTTGGGTTATTAAAACACCACCATACCTTTAATTCAGCCTTACTCACTACACTATACATTTCACACACCTAGCGTTAATGCTGGCTGCTCTATGACAACTCCGTGCATTGGAACTACCATTAATACCCATGACGTGTTTGAATCAATGTATACTAGTATTGGCTCCTACCCCGCCCTTGGCCCAATCCCTGACATGCTTCCTTGGCGCCCTTCTCGAGTCCAAGGTGGGGAACGATGATCCTTCTGGAAGACGCAACCTTATGAGAGCCAATGTGTTCGTGAAGCGGCCGTTATCTATCTTCCTGGGCCCTGCGGTCAGCGACAATCAGATAAAGGAAGGATTACATGGTCATGGTTGGATGGCCTGATGTCTTATGCAGGTCGGCTGCCGCTGCCCAGACGGGCGCCGCTCAGTAGTGGTGGCGTTGTTTAACCAGAACCCTTTAGCCCATCCTTCCCCTTTGGATCTTCCCCCCAGTTTCCCCCCTCCTCCGCTTTGTGAAATCCCGGGGGAAACGGCAAGGCGATCCGTGCCGCTTGCCGAGTACCGTAGCGTTGTGAGGGGCTGGACTCCCTTCGGCCATCGAATCCTTTCAGATCCATCAATCCTGCCAAATAATCCTTTGAACTAATCCCCAACGGGCATTTGATACGTCAATATACGGCCAGTTTGACTCAGGCCCAAGATCAGCTGAAGTGAACCATTATACTAAGTCTCAAGGTACCTTACCAAAGCGTTCCCCCTTAAGTTCGGACAGGCGAGCAATGATAGTAGATGTACCTGGATGCATGTCAGCTATGTTTATTCGGCGCTCTAGTAATCGATATGCAGTCAGCCTTGGCTACCGGTGTGAAAAAATAGCGCCCGTCTCAGTACCCTGTGAAGGAATACTAGACTGGTGTATCGACAGTTTATGATAAGGTGAGATGCGATAAAAGGTCCAAATGTTCCTTGATAGAGACTATACGTTGCTTACACAGGGGATTATTTCCTCGCGGTCTTGTTTTCTCTGCTAGAATCATGGATGCAATCGATACTCTACTCGAACAGAGCTCTGATTATTCTCCCACGCGGACGAGCTCTGTTGGTTTTCTACGATCACTGCAGGCTTTTCTGGATAGAAATCAGATTGACTTCATTGGACAGTACCAGATGCGGGTTGAACCTGGAAACGACAATACCGCAACGTTTCTTGTAACAGGGCAAATCGACAACCGGGTGGCATTTGAGTGGGCGTGGCCACAAGTAGGTCCAGTCGGCGATGCCGCCGCACAGGACGGAAATGGGGCTGGAATGGACTCGGATGGAGGTTCCGGCTCTCTCAGCGTAAGGAAGGCCCACATGAGCTATGTGACCCTGCATCCTTTTGAGGTCCTTACTAGCGATAGGGTCCATTTCACGAAAGAGGGGCACAGACAACTGAAGATGCTTTGGGTCAGATGTCCCTTTTCAAGTCGAATGGTAAGATTTTGGACTGTCAATACGCCCTCATAGTCCAGTAAGACTAAGCCCTTCACTTAGGCAACATGACTGCCTCGCTCACTTGTTCGAATACAACATTTCCAGCCATCTCTTCCTTCGGTTCTGATTCACTGCTAAATATCCAGACTAAGTCATTCGGCACTGAGTCACATGAGGGACAGAATCTGGCAGCATCTCCTTTTTTTGATTCTATGAATCCAACCCTGACGGACTTCCTTTCAACCGACTATTTCCACGCCAATTCAACGGAGTGTGTTTTCCCCGGCTACCATGGGAACACTCCGTCTCGTCTAGATACTGACGGTGACATAAGCACCTCACCGACCCCGTCCACGTCAGCCGGACCCGTGTCCATAGTACAATGCAAAGATGCGCGCAAACGCTCCAACGACAAGGAACCCCGCCCCTACAAGCGAAGGAAAAGCGTAGGTCCATGGGATGACACGACCGAGCTGATGATTAAAAGCCTCTCGCAAAACATGTTGTGCGAGGACTTCTACATCCTTCTCGAATCCGAACTGCCCCGCTGGACACGCGAGGGGCTCTGGAACGAGAAGACGACGACGACAACGACGGCACCAGAAGATAGCTTGCCGTCGCCGCCCCCTTCATCTGCATCATCTCTAACGTCGTATTCCAAGCTCGAGCGGGCGTATCTGGCTGTATGCCAGCTTGACTCTCGAATGAGTACCGATCTGGTCCGCAACCGCATGGCGCTCATTCAGCTACACCTCGAGTACACCGAGACGCACAAGCAGCGTCGGCAGGCGTCGTCCGGTGACCGCGCCACGTCGACCCGCGGCCGTGGTGAGGCGTCACACGTCATCGACCATATCCTCAAGAACATCCACGAGGGCTGGGAGGCGCTGGACCAGCGGCGGCGGACTGAACTACGCGTCAGGTTCCACGACAGAAAGAAGTATGGTAAACGTTGGGCCCAAATTGCCACCGCCCTGGGCCCGGGGATCCTGTTGATCTGCTCTACCAAACTTGCCAATGCTGTGTAGGTACTTTTTGGTGATCCTACCTAGTGGCCCTTCGCTAATATTCACTTGTCGATGACGATCGCAGAAGAAGCACAGTAATTACGAAAAGAATGTTAGAAAGTGTCATAGAGACTGTGTGCGCTCTGGAGAGTAGCACAGTGAAGATCATACGCATAGTTAGTCCGCTTGCCGAATGTTTGCTGAAGAATGAACGCTTCGATCAGTTCGATGTCGATGATATCCTACGCGAGATTCGTTGCTTATCCTTAAACCCAATGAAAGACTAGATAAAGCCAAGTTATGTAGGATATAGAATGCAGTATTTATACCCGGTCAAAGAAGAATCCAGCAAACACTCGCATAGAAATTGACCGAGTAACCCTAAGTTGCTTTTCCGTTGGTGGCGTATGATCAGGATGATAGGGTTTTATGTTAAACTCAGCGAGTTCAAAGTCAACGCTCAAACGTCGAGGGGGTTTGTAATTTGGATGGGTAATAGTAAGCGCATATCAGTCACATTCCGTTCTGTCAATGTCAAGGCAAGGTCTCCTGTTGCACGCCAGCAAGCCATGCAACAATGGAAGGTACGATTTACTTATAATCCGTGAACATTTGAGACTAATCCAAGGTCAGATGTTTGTTGCAATGCGCAATTTTCATATCATTTGTAAGCATTTATGGCTAGCACAAGTGTCTACACATGCTACCTATGTCTGTCTCCCATACAGATTGATTCATCCTTGGCTTTCAAGCCAAGCCCAGAGCTTCCTTTCTTGACTTGCTCTCAGGGTCAAAGTATGGCTTTTCGCCAACACTGACAGCTCTATGCCCAGTCCTGTGCCCACTCGCTGCATGATCAGGGGTGGCGGCATGAAACGTGCTCCGGTTGTCCCAGATGGCGAGGTCATTGACGTTGTGCCACCTGTGCCTCGCTATGATGTCGTGGTTCTCCACGATCAGCCTGATAAACCAATCCTCCAGGCTCTTGCCCTCGTCCACAGAGACGCCATTGATCTGCTTCATATGATGACCAATGGCGTACAGAGACTTCCAGCCTGTGACTGGGTTGGTTCTCACCACAGGATGGACGGCGGTCAGCGCGTCCCCGACCTTCGGAAATAAGAGCCGCAGTTAGGTTCAATGCTTTTTTCTCGTTCTTTATATGACAACTTACATTCTCGGGGGACCCGCGAGGTCCCTGGTGAATTTTGAATCCGTAACGTTCGCCAACGGCTTTAAATACCTCAATGCCGGCGTAGTGATATGAAGCTGTCAATGTCTCCAGAAACCTTTGGTAGGGTTCCGAAATACGTTCGAAAAGCTCATATCCAGACGCCCACAAAGTGTCTGGTGGCATATATCATCAACCATGACCCATACAACGGGAATCAAGTAGGATGAATGATTCACATACCTCCACCAGTCGGCGGTACTTCGGTCAGACGAAGCATAGTGTAGTCGGCGGGATTAGGTTCAAAGGCAATGTCCGAATGCCACTCCGTCTTCATGCTCTGCTTCTTGGTCGGCTGGGCCTTGTCGTACACCTTATCGGCTCTCTTGTCCGCCGCAATGTCAGCCTGAGACTGTCTCGTGTCCTTGTACACCTTGCCCATCTTCTCCTTGAATCTCGAGCTGATGATCATGATCTCTTCGTCGTCACCTTTGTGGGCCCGCGCCTCCTCGCTCACGGCTGCAATCGGGTGAATATGCAGGCCGGAAGCGTTTGGGGTGCCGGCGAGCTGGCTGAGCCGCCGCATGAGCTTTTTCTGGTTCTGGTCGTTGATGCCATCCTGTTGGCGGAAGAAGACGACTCCTCGCTGTGAAACTAGCTCAAATTGTCAATCACCATGACGCTTTCTGACTGAGGGAGGTTCGATTTACTTGTGATAGCGAGATCCCTTAGAAGCTCATCCGAGTTTGGTGCATTGAGCCACTCGGATAGATCGACATTGCGATACTCTCTCCCAATACAAGGAGTAACGTCGAAAAAGTCAACCCCGTCGAGTGCGCCCGAAAGTTGCAGAGGCTCTCGATGTTGATGATGACCGTTAGATCCATTTTCCTCCGAAGCAGTCATATTCGGAATTTGATGTGTTCACAAATTGAAAAAAGGTCGCCGAGGACTGGCACCAAGAATCAACCGGTTGTCTAAAGCTCTATGAGAGATATTTACGGTTGGGTGACGGTGATCCGCGTCCTTCGGTCAAATATATATTTCAGTGTTCACCATCTCGGCGATACTTTGCACAAACAAACTTTTGGTTTTGGGAGGGAGCGCTGCAATAATTTGTCTTTTGCTTGTTCTTGGCGCCTAGCGGTATGACGTTGACCTCGAAGACTCTAGGTACGATGAGTACTTGTCTTGATCCCATGTCGCTGCTTCTGCAGTCAGTTCGTATTTAATTGGAGATTTCGTGGAGAAATATCTACGAAACCCTATGTCATGCGTTGAATGCTCTCTCAAGATCAACAATGAGTTAGTAAATAACAATAGAGTCTACATATTTTTCATCCCACAGCGTGATGAATATTTTGAGCTATTTAGTTAGGTGCGGCAATGAATCGTTCACGGTGGTTCTTCATGATTGTCACCAATACTTACTGTTAGGATGGGCTGGCTTGCTACCATGTGAAGTAACCCCCGTGGCCCCTGTGAAGATACAGGTATGTTGAATTGACATAGGGCTGCGGTTGCAAAGACCATCTAAGACCTTCACATCATGTTAAAAAATTCATATTGTAACAGGCTTTAGGGGTTATAGAGAGGTACTTGAGGTGAGCAGTGGAAATCTCTAGGGAACTAGGCGATGTATAGGGGATAGTGTAAGCCCTAACCTCCAGGCTAATACACAGCTCTTTTAGTAAGCTATGCTCTAACCCACTGGGCTAAGTCCTTGTTGAAATTTTATAACATTGCTCACTGTAGCTCTGGTCACAATGTGAGATTCTTGACATGATGTAAGGGATCTCACGTAGTATGCAGGATTTCACAAAGTCTTTGCTGTGGCAGCTTCATGTCAACTAAAACGCCCTGTAATAACTGCTCACATCAGAAGCGCTCAAGTTTCATTTTGCATGTGTACAACATATGTATTGCATTCATCGCTTTCAGTCTGGTCTCATCTGGATTGAGCCATGGCTTTCAAAGCCCATAGTTCCGAACCAGCATCCATCGAAATTTGCTACCAAGCTGTAGACTGAATGAGCGCATACCCCCTAAAAGAAAGTGACTAGCTCGGTTGGCGATTGGACACCCTTTGTATGTTGACCTGCTGAGTGACGTAAATTTCTTAGACGGCTGCATATTTTGCCCGTGAACCAAATGACGAAACACGTGTCAATGACTCTGGGGTCATACCTTGGGAATGCCTTCTCACGTTGGTTTCTGGATACACCACCTACTTAGCTGCAAGACACGAGATGAGCTTACGGATACGGCAGGTATCTCGTGGTTCCCGAATACCAGACCCCTTTTGCAATGTGACTGCCCTCTCATGACCAGGTTGACTGTTAAAAGGAGATAATGTTATCAACCCGAGCACCTATGATGCGAAGGAGAGTGCTGGCTAACTATTGGGAACAATCTACAGGGATTGGAAGCGACAAGATATAGTTTCCTGGACTCTCCTCTCCGTCCCAATGAGCGGCACCGTTATGGCCGGGTCCCCTGTCCTGAAAAATTACAGAGACATATTATACGCAGCCATGGCTGGAGCCAGGTTGTCCGAATTGTTCGAATGCGTGTTCATGACGAGTGTGCTCAGCCTGGTTAAGACCTCCGCGTTCCCTCAACAAGAAAAGCCACGGCCAACGCGGGCCGCAGCGCCCGATGCGACTTGACACCTAGAGGTTCTTTTAAGTCTTGCTCTTGAGCCGACTAGCCAGATCTTTGCCGTTCCGGCATTTTGGAAACCCATATAAACGACCCAAGCCAACGGTGCATCGACTCCAAGGTCTGCAGCACCGTGCAGGGGTTAACCAGAGACAGGGCGTGTTAGTACAGTCGCCGGCCCGGTAGGGGATCTACTCGGCGCGTCCGAATAAGCTTCTCGAACTTCTCGGTTATCGGTGCAGCCGCGCTTTCAAGTCCAGTCTTTCTCGACTTAAACTACGTCGTGGCACAGAGTCCATCGTAGATTCCATATACAACGCCATGAGGAGGGTGTGAAGCAGTGATAGAAACCGAAAGGTGTGCACTTTCTTCCCTCCCGCCTACCGTATATATGGTGTGAGAGTTACAGTTTGATACCGTATTGTATGACTCGCTCTTTTACATTTTCAAAGCTGAAGAGATTTATGTGTTTTAGTTGTTGTATTTTGAAGAAGGCGTTGTCATGGCGTAGATATAAACGCTCTGTCGCTTGATTAGGAGCCTTTCATACTCTCTTATTTCTATCTCAGTTTACCGTCTCCTATTTTTGACAAAACCCGTCTATTGCTGCAGTTCTGGTGTATCGGTCAACTTCACCCAGTATATCTATGCAGTTGGATTTAGCTCTGTAGTCAGCGTCATGTCAGCAGAGACAACCAGGGCCCCGTAGAGAGATTTTCGTGTTACCTCAGCATAATATTATTACGACGTAAATACTGTTAATCGTTGCATGTCGTGTATATACCATATTGTGCGTGCCTGTCAGATTCTACATGAGGTGAAATGTGCGCATCTGACTATTGCTCGTTGTGCCAACTCGCAGAACGGAGATGGCCCGAGGCCTCTTCACATGGGGACTAACGTGGCATTGTCTGGATAATTGGTAGTAAAGCTGTCTAAGCTAGCCCAACTTACGTAGATATTTGCTACAAGCATGCTTTTAGGTTTCTGCCACAATAGCTTCAGTCACTTCTGCGACTTGTAACAGCCTTGTCAGGTGCCACATCATGGGGCACTTCAATGTCTTATGCCTATATATAGGATATCGCTTTCTGTAGCCTTGCTTTATCGACAAAGCCTTCTTGATCCTAATTCTACTATGCACTACTGCGTGCTCTAACTCGTGACAGCTTCTTTACTTTTGGGTAGTTTAGGTAACCAGTTTTGACATAGAGCGCAAATACTAAATTGAGTCTCGAGTGCACCGAGATCACATTCCCTGAAAAAGCTATAGGCTGTTGAATTACTTATATCAACATCTGTGACTCGTCTGCAGCATGTCAGTGACGTAGACACGATAGATTCTCTAGCTGTCACGTGACGGCCTGTATCTGCTGGTCATAGTTGCCGGGTCTCCTTAATGATTTGTTGCAAACTGCACAGTTTAATGCACCCATTGAACTCACCTGATGGCTTGGAAAACCACCTAATGCACAACTATGAGTCATTGTAGCTCATACATCCGGTGGCTGTGACGATAGCGCATAAGCGGGGCCGCGTTGCAGTGCGGCAATGATAGCTTATACAGGCATCGCGCGGCAGTTGCGTAATCCGTAGACGATTCCTTGTGCGACTGCGTCGTCAATTGAATGTGTTAAGCGTACGCTTTAAGCAACCTCCACGCTGTCGAGTGGACCGCCAGCATGGATGTTTAGTTGGAGAATGGCGGGAGCGGTGGAATTAGAACCCGTGCTGACATTAAGGCCGCATCAGATACGGCCCAATGATTCCTTGACGGGCCAAACAGTGCTGAGTGGCTTTTGGCCGCGGAAAACGCGATAAAGTTTACGTATGTATGGCCAATGTGACATATACCGTCCCTTGCAGAATCAAAAAAGCCAATGAGTCACTTTGGTCGATGGCAGGGAATGCGAAACAAGCCCCAATATGCTGTTGAAGGTCTGCGCCATGCCACAGAAGCACGTATGTCATCCTCACCGGGCTCAAACTTCAGTGGTTGAGAGATTGAAGCACCACTAGCGTAGTCGTAATTGCTTACCCGATTAGGAAATTTTGTGGAAGTCAGCTCCGGGGCCGTGCAGCTCATCCCGGGCCCCGCACCATCACGGCCCGGGCAACTCTGACGGTTGACGAGGTCGCGTCGGGTCGTGAGGGTATAAACATCGACTGGGCCGCTCGGCTTGGTCTTGGATGCCGGTTCTGAACGCATGGAATCTCAACAACATCGCCATTTCCTACTGAAAATGTCCACCCAGAACGCGTTGACACCGTCTCTTCGAGGTCAGAAGAGCATCCGGCCATCCTCTACGACTGATTCCGGCCGCAAGTTGATGGAGAAAAACCTGTATGATGCTGTTAAGAACCCCAAAGGTATCATAGACATGGGCTCTGCTGTTAATGAGCTGATGCTTGATGACCTGTCTTGTTGGACGAAAAAAAACGTGAAGAAAAGCCAGCTGAGGGATGGTGAGCACAGACGCATGATGTATTTTACCACAACTTTGCTAACATGCACCGAGCAGTTGGCAATGGAGACACGCAGAGCTCGACAAGCGTCTCAAAAATCGCTGCTGCATTCATGAATGAACACTTCCGAGTTCGCCTTCCACTCACTGACGCCAACGTGATGGCGGCGAACGACTTGGATACTCTGCTGGATACCCTGACCCATATTATCGTCGACGAGGGAGACGCAATTCTGGTACCCACACCTAGCTGTGGCATATCGGCCTACGACGTCTGGGCAAAGAAAGGCGTCCACGTTGTCGAGGTGCCGTGCGATGACATCCCGCAAGAACGATTCTGGGACCCTCCGCCACAGGAAGACGCTCCCATACAGTCTCCGGAACTAGTTACGCGTATAGACGCCGCGATCGAGTTTGAGCTGGGTCAAAAGCGTACTGTTCGAGGTATCTTTCTGTCCAACCCGGACAACCCCCTGGGCCGGTGTTACGCGGCCCATGTGTTACTGGAGGTATCGCAGCTATGCGTGAAGCACCGCATTAACTTGGTCGTCGACGAAACCTACGCCATGAGCGCAGCAGACCGCTTTTCAAGCATTCTGAGTCTTGATTTGGGCATGAGCGCTACAAGCGTTCACGTTTTGTGGGGGATGAGCAAGGTAAGGATCGCGCCCGCGTCGCTTGCAAGCGCAGTGTCATTTTCAATGGATGATGCATTGTCGAAGAGAGTGTGACGGACAGACGTTCTGACTCTCTTGTAGGATTTCGGGCTCGGTAGCATCGAGGCCGCCTTTCTGGCAACATACAACAAACCGATACATGATGCCATGAGGTCGTTGCGGTAAGTCGTCAACTCAAACACTTCAGCTTCATCGTCTGGGTTTCAATACTGAGACGAGTAGCAGGCCCGCGTCGATGTCTTTTTTGAGCTCCACAGTGACGGGTAAGCTGATGTCCGACGCAAAGTACCTACGAAACCACTACCACCCGGTGCTCCGCCGGCGTTTGAACAAACGGCGCCTGCTTTTGGAAGAAGCGCTGAAGAAATACAACATTCCGTATCACAAACCGGAAGCCGGCTTCTTCGTCTTTGTTGACTTGTCGGAGTGGGCGGAGCTGACCCGCCGGAAGCACGGCAAAGAGGGCAGTACGGCATTGCTGGAGCATTTGATGAAGCAGCGTGTCTTCCTTGAGCCTGGTGAAGTAATCTTTTCCCGCAACCCCTTGCTTACAGACAAAGAAGACGATTCTGACGCGTCTCAGAAATTCTGCTCAAAGCGACCTGGCTGGTTCCGACTTAGTTTCGGTGGTGAGAAGGAAACGTTCAAATTGGGCCTCGAGAGACTGCTGCACAGCTTGAATTTGCTAGACGGTAAAGAATATACGGTGCTCTCCGTCCTAGCTCCAGGGCTGTATTTCCCATCACCTAAAGGCATGCCCATTTCCTTGGTGATGTGAGCTTATACAGAGTCGGTAACAAGGGTCAGGCGATTTATGAGGACACTTGAGTCAGTATCGGTCTCAGACTTTAACGCCGAGTTTAGCACCAAGATTGGCGATTTGGAAAGTGAGGTTCATTATTCAAACAACGCTAAGGGGAGTCACACGTATATTGCTAAAAGCTTGAAGAGCGTGGCGGAAAGAGATATTAAAGATTGACTTGTCATTTAGTCAGAGCCAAAGTGTTACTGTGTATTGTTGAGGGATAGACTCTTTGTGTATTAAAGGATGGGACTTCAATGATTAGCTTTCTAAGGCTTCACATACTTCACGAACCAAGTCCCCAGCCCTGTTGAGACGTGATATCGACCAACCCATGTGTACCTATGGAAGGGGACCTTGCTTGTTTTGGTGTAGACCACAGCCCGAATGTTGCTGATCCAAGACCATAAGTACCTGCTTTCATTCCTTCTCTGTCTCTAAACGAGGCATGACAAAGCCATCCCAAGCTTGACGGACCCCTGCATTTTCGGCCTGGAGGGTTTTCGCTTCAGCGCAGAGCAGTTTGCGTAGAACGTTGGAGTTATGGGCTCCGTTTTGGGACATGCGAAGCCGGTGCGCGAGAAGATCATTCTCCCTCTGCATGCTGGCAAGTTGAGCTTTCAGGTTCTTTGCTTCAGTCATGCCCTTGTTGAGCGACTCGATGCTGATACCGTGTCCAGAGTCAGCCTTTTTTCCCAAGCCGTGAAGCTTATCTGTCTCTTCGTGGGCTTTAAAAAGCTGCAGGTGAAGGTTTTCAACCTCTTGTTGCGTGACTTGCACTTTGGCCTTGTGGTGCTGGATAGCAGTAGATAGCCTGACGTTGCTTGAAGTGAGCTTTGTACCCTTTCTGAAGCTTCCTTGTGCTTTTCTCGTAGGGTCTTTGTCTCATCTTCAAGTGGTTTAAGCTGAGCGAACATCACCGGAGTCTCAGCAGTCTGTTCCCCTTCTTGTTTGTTGATATGTTGCTGTTCATCACAAAGAAATCTCATTTTGTAAGCAGAATCCGCTGGCATCAAGCCCGTTAGCAATCTATATTATCTCCTACCTGACGTTGCTTTGTGCGGCAAATAGAGTCACTTACCTCCAGCAGAAGGGTTCTCAGGCCCACCCTCAGGTGCACTGTGCGAAGTAACGGGGTTCTGTGGCTGTTCCTGGGTGCCAGAAGTCACTTTATTCTTAATGCCGTGCTTGTATTTGTTGAAGTTGAGGGGTTGTTTCTCTTCGTTTCCAACGGCATTGTCAGGTCTAACTTGCATGAAAGCAATCCATCGGTCTACAGAGTCCAAGAAGCTCTCAAATCCCCTTTGAGATATTTGCGTAACTTGTGCAGTGACATTGATGTAATGCAATCTGGTTGCAATAATTGCGCACATTACCTTGTCAACAACATAAGGAGATGCATGAATTCGCCACGCGTCCCATTGATGGCCCAGCTCTGGGAAAGTTTGCTTCCAGATTGAAGGAAAAGAGCGACTGTCTGGGCCAGACAGGCCCTTGCTGACAATAGACGCAGCAGTCTCAAAGATAACCCTGAGGCGGTGGGCTGCAGACAGGTGATGGTCAAGGTCTAACATATTTTTGGGATATTTGTTGATGTTGGTCAAGTTCAACATGGCGCTGAGAACGGCTTTCCTCCTCATAGAGAGACAGCGGCCGCCATTGAAACTGAGGCCTGGAATTCCATGCAGAATCGCTTCGCTGCGGGTCATTCCCTGACGAGGTTGTTAAGAGCACGCTCTGTCAGCACGTAGAGCGACGTGCCGCTCTGGCTGTGTCTGTCGAGCTTTTCCTGATGGCAGAATTTGTTTTCATTGTGGGGATTCATCATTGTCTAGAGTTGCTGGTATCTGTTGCACTTAACGTTGAAAGATAAGGTGAGAATAGAAGGTGGTAAAGGGGCAAGGAGTTAATGATGGAAGGGAAATTAGTGGCAATTATGCCCATAAGGAAGAAGGACCTGGAGGCATGCAGCTGTGCTGGGGGGCGGTATAAATAGATGAGAAAATATGAGTCTGGGTGAATGAAGGTGAAGTGAAGTTGTGCTAAGTTAAGTTAACCACTGCCTATCTACTGGTAAGGATGGAACAAGCCTCTTGGACAGTATTTCACTCAAAGGCAACAAGCTGGTGAACCAGTACGTGTATTTTGAAAGATGATTTTAAAGAGCTGGGCAGACTATGAATAGCTTCCCAACATTCATAACCAGCCAAAGAAAAGTCCCGTCAATGATTAAAAACTTGAAGTTTCTTTGAGGCTGCTTGATACTATCTTTCCTAATATTCCTATGTATTGTCTGCACTGGGCAACAGCTTAGGTAAGTGTTACGTATCTAGTTAGTACAAGCTGATGTCTTAAAGACGTTATTGATGAATATAATCGCCCTAAGCCCCCATAAGCGGTCTAGTGCAGCTCAGCCAGTAAATGTAATATCACAGTACGTAAAACCCAATACGCAGCACCTTTGACCTGTGCCGTATCCCAATATATTAACGCGGTATTGAAAACCCAATAACCAAGGGGCCTTCTGATTGTATCCCAAAGTTAACCGACCCGCAACTAGAAATAGGCGTTAGGTCTAACTTACGTAGGCTAATTGAAATCTAGAAGGTGCGTCATCTGGTATATAATGCGTTAGTTCCTGCGTGTAAGTAAGTGCGTCGTTTGCTACCTGGCACTCATAGTCCTTTCCTCTTCCCTCTTTTCCAATCAGTCTATGCTCGAGACAGATGTATAACATCAAACAAAGTAGCTCCCCCAAGACTGGCGAGCGTTTCATATGACGATGATGACGGTATTACATGTATTCGACGCAGTGATATCCAATCGAGTAGAAGAGGGCGCTTGCGCGGCCTATCTAGGTAGTCATATATACATGCTCAATGAAACAGTGCGAATGTAGGAGTCTCATCAGTAGCTTCCCGTAAAGAACCTTCTCGAGGTGACAACCTGCGTGCTGTGAAGTGCGTTAGATAGAGAGCATGCCATAGGTCTCGAGGAAGAGTATCATCTCGTCAGACTGGTATTGAAATTGCATGCCCAATCTTTGCAGTTCCATGCTCTCAAATTCCCGTAATTTCCCCCATAGTTTGTCGAAAATTTCTTGGCATAACTTCAGACTAGATTCAAAATGTTGACGCAGACTCTTCTCTACTCGGAGTTCCTCACTGAGCGAGCTGACTTCGTCTTCCAGCAACTCGATTTCGTCTTTGACGGCGTTCCGCGGCGACTGCAAATCTGCGACTTCCCTGTCGATTAGCCTCGTCCCATTGATAGTGCGATGTCGAAGAAAATCAATACCAAAAGTCAAATGGAATTACCGTTAGGCTGGTGTGCTATCGACAAGATAATCTGATGTATGTGAGGAGGCAGGTCCCAGGAGCGCTCTTTTGTGTCCCTGATGCATGCATCTATAAAGTAATGAAGTCTTTCGAAGCCTGTAGTATCACAAAGAAAGCCACTCGCCGCTTTCCTGGCTTCCATAAAACTGACCATCACAATCACTGTGTCCTCAGAGCAGCACAACCGCTGGTCTTTGTTGTAGCGCTGGGCGTAGTCGGCCCCAAACGACATGAGGAGGTCCAGGTTGATAGTATATGACGGAGGGAACAGGCCAATCCAAACGTACAGAAGCTGGAACCATTACCGTGCATTTTCCGCAATCTTGAGCTTGTTCTCGTCGGATGGGCCCGTGACGCCGTCGAAGAAGAGCCCGAAGGAGTCCCAGCCTGCAGGCGAGACTGGCTCCTCAGGAGGTCCGGGAAATCGGAGGCCAGGGATGCCGCGCAGGTCGGGATGCTTTGCAAAATAAGCTTCCCAGTTCCCGCCTACGCGATCTTTCTCCTGCTCGAAAACCGCGGGGTCCGAACAGGGCGGGCCCAACATTTTGTGACGCGTTTGGTGATAAGTTCTGGTACGTATTTTGTAAAGAGTTTTGCGATGAATTCTGTGATGGGCTCTGTGATGGACTTCTTGATGAATTGTGTGATAAAGGGTGCTCGGTAATGGGATTGTTGGATCAAGACAAAATGCACTCCTTGCTGCTCATATACGAGAGGGTTGAGACGATACCCTACTGGCCTGGTCCACAAACAATCATCTCCCGAGTTAATTAAACCTTGGCTGCACCAAATTGATCAAAAAGTCTCGCCGGACGATGGTACTTGATGCCGGAATGATGAAGAGCAGCTGAAATAAGACCGCAACTGCCCTTGGAGTGTATAAACGCTACAAAAGCAATGCGTAATGCAGTGTCCCCATGTGCCCTTATGGCAGATACTCGACGAAATAGCAGTCCCTGAAATGCCCCTTCCCACAGTAGTCCCCGAAAACGGCAACCGGGTGCCTGTTCACCATCCGCCACATCTCCCAGTCCTCATCGGACCCGTCAATGACCATTCGGATGACCCGCCCTTTCCTTCGCTCCCTCAGCCCGAGTTCTAGGGACGCTTTGAGATACACCCAGGTCACAATGTCGAGCCCAGTGAGTCCGGGTTCCATTACCTTGGGTATTACGAAATCAAGGATCGTTGTTACGAAGTTGGTCCCCTCAGACATGCATGCAGCCATCCCGAGCAGCATATCTATCCGGACAACTGTGAACTGTTGCCTCTGATGAAGGTTCAAACCGCAAGCGATGCCAAGTATTACTTTGCTCAGAGCATCAGCTGACGACGAGGTCACAGATGGGTCGAACAGCGAGCGAAGATAGTTGCAGCCCATCCGACAAACGAGGTAAATGAGGTAGTCTAGGGCCTTGCGCTCGTCGGCAAACCTGTACTTGACAAAAGTCTCGAAGGTGGGGCCGCTGATTATGTCCGAATCGCTACCCAGGTTGGCCACTGGCATATCGTGGGCGGACAGAGCCTTATGCCAGGTGTCCAGCCGGCGGGTCAAGATATGGCACTGCTGGAGAATGGATTCCGAGGTCAGAGTGTCTCTGTGGAAGTCACGTAACCGGAAATTGCGGTTGTCACATTTGCGGCTAAGGACCGACACCAGCCACGATGCCACCTTTTCGGATGCGCTGGCGCCTTGGACGGTGGAGTCATGGGCGAACGACGCCTCCATTGCGAACCGGGCGTGGAGACCCCAGACCTTCGACAAAATATCTCGAATAGCAAGCTGGGGGTCGAGTAGACATGATGGGTCGAAGCTATCCACGGGATTGAAGGTTCTCCTGGTTGGCGTCTTTGTGAAGCGGAGATCGTACCGAAGCATGCGCCAGGCCTTGAAGAGACCGGGTACTACGGAAGCCGAAAAGTCCAATGTGGCGGCAATTTTATCAAGCCCGGTCGCGTGGTTCAGCATATCCACTATCGTCCCATCCTCGAGCTCGTGATATGCGAGAAGCAAGGCCGTACCCGCCAGCTCCTCCCCATGATGGGGATCAGCATACGGTAAGTGAGCCCTAAGACCTTTCACCGCCGCGTCGTAGTAGATCCGTTTGCCCTTTTCGTCGCACGCTTCTCGGAGACTCTCGATATCTGGTCGAAGGGGCTTTGCCAGCTTCAGGTTGCTTGCGGCAAGTGCCAAAACAGCGGATCGGAAACAGCTGCTTTGGCGGAACATGATCGGGAAGTCGAGGACCACAGGGATAGATGGAATAACATTGCGGTCGAAATGCTGGACCAGCACCTCTTCAAATGGTATAGAAAGTTGACAATCGGCGGCTGCGGAACCCAAGGGAGACGAAGTGGATGTAGTTGATGCTGATAACGAATCGTCAGAATTGATAAGCCCGTCCCAAAGTGTAAGCGTTAAAGTAGGACTCGGTACGTCTGCAGTCAGCGGCGCATCGACCTCCCATCCTCTCGAGACAGAAACCAGGACGTTAGATGGACTGGAGGGTATCGGATTGTGGTTCGTCTCAGGAGACACGTTTTCCAAGGCGACCGCTTCGTTGTGAAACTGGTCCTCCTGGAAAAGGTCGTCGGCGGCGGGCCCATTGGACGTGTCGAAAAGCGCCCACGGTAATACGAATGAGCTGCTGAAATTGTATTCCGTATTGATGGAGTTCCATGGGGGGGGAGGAACGAGTGTCTGTCCCGTTGAGGCATTATAATCTTGCGGTAGGTTCGTCACACGATCGGACACATCCAGGGAGGTGGAGGAGGTTTCTTGCGGCTTTTCGCTGCAGCGCCGTTTCCTCCGGTCATCCTCGAGACGGAGAGCAGCCCATCTCGCATCCTCAAATCGTTTCGAAGATTCTGCTGCCAGAGACGTGACGTCCTTGAAGGTAACGGAGCGCTGATAGCCGCTGCACTGGATACCTCTTCGGACGCAAGCGACACACTCGGGCCGCGTTTCGTCGCACTGTTACGTGGTCAGTGTGTGCGCACTTGATAGCATTATGGGTTCGCCTGGATGTCCAAGAGGGGACAACCTTTCTACGTTTGGTCTTGCAATTCTGACATCCCGTCCGCTTGCGAACTATGTTGGTCTTTTTTGGCCTGGAGGGTTGGGATTCCATCTGTGTGCGGATTTAGGGGCGCGAAACGGGATGAGAGTCGCTGTCAAACTTGCATACCAGCAGCAATTTGGAAACGGGATAAAAGTCAACGGCTGGTAAGGCCTTGCAAGTCGCGAGAATTCACTATCAGTCGTTGATGGCAGCATTGACGAGATCCGCATAAACATGCAAGGAAATGTCCAGATTAGGCAGATAAGCGATACGAGCCACGCCTTTCCTATTGAGGTAGGCGGGTGCGACGCTAAGGTGGGGATGCCACATACCCACTCGTCGTGGCAGGCATGGACGAAGCACGAATAGAGGTAGAACATACCTACATCGACATCTCCCTTCAATGGACTGTCTCTTGAATAAACCGGCATTTTCTTTTTTCCGAAGAGTGTTTTCATTCTGCATTAAAGCCGACTGGACTTCGATGCTTCTTCCATACTTGGACTCTCGCCCTCCTGAGGGCTTGCTAGACAATGCCCGCCAGGTCTGTGGTTCAAAATGACATCCCTTATAAACTTGACAAAAGTCGGAATAACTCCAAAGACGATTCCAGCAGGCATCTTCAAAACATCGAACATATGACCGCCCCCGACGGGCTCGAAAAGCCACTGCCACGGCGTCGGTGGCCCCACTCGGCCCCTGGCCGACTCGATGTGGTCCGAAGCGGGGCGCCGCTGCGGCGTCCGGGAGCTATCATTGGGCGTCGCACATGTACGTCGTCGAAGCGAGTTACGCCCGGTTACACTGACTGCAAGTAGCAAGTAGGTCGCCGTTCATCGTGGTGGCCGTACGGCCATCTACCTGCCATCACCGCACGTCTTTGCCTGTTGAATTGTCCTTCCGGGGGAGGGTGACTCCTGCCAAGCCCGTATCGTCTAGGCAACCTTGCTGTGCCGCAAGGCATCACGGCACAGCACACAGTGGTTCGCCAATCAACTTATATAGCAAACTTGAAAGACGTCATTTCGCGCGGGTGCCTGCGTCTCGCTTCTTGGGCTTTCGTGAATCCAACAAACCTGACCGCCTGAGTCGGTATTTGAACGTCCATTTCTCTCGCCTTGTTCGGCGGCTACTCTGTGGCTCTTTTCGCTCTTTCTCCGGCTTGTCTCTTATCCACATCTTACGAAGAACCCCGTTCCGCTACCTGCTCCGTTCTTCATTTGCCGTAAACACCAATCGAGCGATGCATGTCTTCAAGATCATCTCCCTCGCCACGGCGCTTGTGCCCACCGCACTCGCCCAAACCTGGTTAGGCGGGTCACTCCCCACCTCGACCGCCGCCGACGAGTACCTCTCCGCCCACGTACAGAGCCTCCCGACCACCGTCACCGGCTCCCTCGCCACCTCCCTCGCCAGCGCTCTCTACAGCGTCGACCAAAAGTACCTCAACGACGACGAGTGGACGACCGTCTACTCCCACATGTGGTCGGCCGCCGCCAAGGCCACCAACGCCCCCGAAGTCGTCGCTTCCATGGCCGTCGAGGGCTACAGCCTGCCCGAGCAGCAAGAAGCGACCTGGTGGAAGGACAACGTGCCGGACAAGGACGACAAGTGGGTTTCGTCCTACATCTCTGACTGGAAGAGGGCGGGGATGGACATCATGGCGACCCAGACTTCCACGGGCGGCGCGCTCAAGTGCACCGGTGTGGCGATTGCCGGAGTCGCTGCTGGAGTCGCCGCTGGTGTCATGGTAGCGATCTGAAGCGATTATGATACTTATGACCACAAAAGAGGGGGAACGGTTTCGGGGGTTTTGTGACGGTCAGGCATCCTGTAAGCAGGCTTTGTCCTTTCCATCTGGCTGTATCTGTATATCGTTCCATATATCATAGGTTGGCAGCTGGATCCTTGCACCTCGTGGCTTTTACAAAATCTCGTTGTCACTGCCCGATATATTTCAATCATCTCATCCTCAGGATTTCTGACGTGTCGCCCCTTATCAGACGTCCGATACCGGGCTGATAACATCGCGGCCACAACCCTTTTGGAAGAAGCTGATAACCGGACATGTTAGGAAAGATAGCATCTGTGTAGCTGATGGAGTGAAATCCATAGCTTGTACCGTATGTTCTTACCAGAGGCACCTTTCAGCAGTTCACGACTATCAATGTAAGTATATGGAGAGTAATTTGAGATGGAACCCGTGGTTGCAGACGCCAACCGGGCCATTGGGCTGCGGTATCACCGCTTTGAGGAGAAGAGCCATGCAAAACAAGAACAGTAGTATTTGGAGTGACAATACTCGCGACCTATGAGCCAATCTCTTCGCTACTCGGCCAGGGCAGCGATCAAGCGCACTCGATCTGAATAATTTTGCGAAGGATTAAAAATGCCGGAGGTGCATGAAGGATGGGTGACGGTCTGCTTCGAAGCAGAAATGCCTTCAATACTTGAATAACTAATCGAGTAAGTTGACCAATGTGCCTTCTGTCTGCTCTTTTCTTCCCTACTCAGGTCAGCTCAAAGTCATGAACAAATGGCAAGAACCGTAGGAACCCGCCTTCAACTCCGCAATCTCCTTCTTCAATAGTCTTATCTCTGCATCCTTGGCAGCAAGAACTAAGCGGAGTCTGGCGTTGTCGCGGGCATGGAGGGTTGGAGGTGTTTGGGACACCTGCAGAGCATGTAACACGCCATCCAGGTCATCGACGACACTGCGGAAAGCGGCACGGGGACTTATGTTGGCGCTGATGTTGGAATTGTTGTTCGTGTGCACGGAGATCTGCGCCGTGGCGCGACGCTGATTCGCCGAGGCTGTCTCCAGGTCCTTCTTTCCCATTGAGACTCTCGTTCGGTGAGCTTTCATGAGTTCCTGGATGTTGGCCTTGCTGATTTTGGATTTATTGGCAAGGTTTTGAAGTCTAATAAGCATGGATTCGAGAAAAGTGACGTTGTTTTGGGTGGACGTTATCGCGGCCGTCTGGTCGTCAATAAACTGCTCGAGCTCGATAACGTGGAACTGCGTGAGATAAGAAGCTCGCTGTTCCTTTGTTAAGCCAGGGCAAGCCGTAGCCCGATCTGTCCTGTCAATAGAGGGGGTGGAAGGAGGGGAAGCCATTGTTTATTCGTGGTAGGAGGTGAAGAGATGAGTGATCCGACTAATCTGGGACGAAACATTGGTTAGCAGACGTCGATGACCAGCAACAGAAACCCTGGTTTGTTAAGCCTCGAGGTGAATCACAAGGCCAAGAGGTCGTGTGTACACCTACGAAAGCTTGGATTGCTTGGCTCTAACAGAAAGAGCAAGTGACAGGGGAAGGGCCGAAGATTGCAACTGGGTAGTTGAAGCCGATTCGCAGAGAGTCAGGTTTGTGAGTAATGGGTGGAAATATGAGACTGAGAGGCCGGTTTAAAAGGATGAAAGATGGGAGAGAGCGGAATTGTTGGAACAAGAAGATGGCTGAGGTAAAAACTCGAGGCTCCACGTCGATTTTGAGAAAGCCCAGGTGGAAGCCGAGAGAACAGCCGGGCGAGATCGGCAGGAGGAACACTTCGCGATGGCTCCTTCCTCCTGTCTCCAAATGGGTGGAGCGTATAAACAGAGAAGGCGCCGGCATGAGGAAGACGCGAAATGAAAGACGCGCCTCAAACCCACAAAAAAATGAGCCGGGATAAGGTGTTTCTCATGACAACAAGTATAAGCCTTGGGATACGGCATGATTCTTCACATCAGGTACGGCAGTTCTACTTTCCGCAACATGTTGTCAATTCTTTTTTGGGGTCTGCATGTGAATCTGCGAGATGAAAACGCAGGGAACATTAATTACTACTTGTTCAGGGCATCTTCACCATGTGAATGTGACCGGATCTGTCAGGAAGATTGTGGCATCAGAACATGACTTTTACAGTGGCGACGCTCCACAACCTTTGTTCTAACAACAAGCCCACGTCTACGAAGGAAGGTTTCGGGTCTTTGTATTATCATCCGTCTCAAGACAGGCCAATTCATTGGAGGCTGTCCAAGATCCACAATCCTCGATTCTGGAAATGAGCCAAACCATGAAACAGTTTCCTCACGATTGCAACCGTCTACAGGATTGAAAAGTCGCGCAATTATGATGACTATGTGAATTCTATAAAGAAATCACATCAATACAATAATACTCAAGAGCCACCGGAAAAATTCGGTGTAGGACAAAAAGTGTTATGCGGTTGCCCCCAAGTCAACAAAGACTTTGGTTTGAGTGCAAGATACCTATTGATAGCTACTATTTATGTTTCTGAATCCTTGAATTAATACGTGGGCCCCATCTTCATATGTTTGGAGCACCACATTCCTTTTGTGTTTCCACATCTACCTAGATCAAGTTAGCTCACAACAATCCATTAATTGGCAATATCATTAAGTAATTACCTGTCGTTGACTTCAATATTGTCGAGCATAGCCCTATAATATTCTACGAACATGCTATTAGTTACATTGAAGATCCACCAGTCCTTACTCATATTGTTTCTACGTTCCATTATTTTTACATGACTCAATCAAATATCATCGGTTCTTGAAGACGCCAGACTAATCATTGGTTTCAGCATTGCCGTTCACCAGAGGTTGTGAAAGGGATCCATCATGGTATTCTAGGTTTCAAACCCCCAGTTCTTGGTCACTTGGACGTGCGTCTTCTGACTCAAATTGTGTCCCAAAAAACCTCTTGCGCATTTCTAAGCCACGTTAAGTAGTTATGTATTTGCGTGACCATCAGGGCTCTGCCAATAAAGCTTACATACTCCACTGCAAACTAAAAGATTGCTCTTTGTAACATGCTTTACTGACGGAAGCTAGGCTTAAGAGAAAACGTACTTCTATCGCGCTTGTATGATAAGTCCGCGTAGTTCTCATTGCAGCGAATAGGCGATTGAAGCAATGTATCGCTTGGTTTCACTAGGGATAAGAGGCGATCACTACTATATCTTGATAGCTTTCGATGCTTGTCAGCCTTTTCAGATTTCGGGAAGTCTGGAGGGTGACAAACATGGTACATCTCCCAATCCTGCTTCCAATGAATTCAGTGAGGAGAACCATCGTTCTGAAGTCAAAATGAAGGCTGTTTCTCGGTCACAACCGGACTTCGACACGGATAGCAAACCAGCTCGGACCAGCAGACTACGGTTTGTTCAACCCATCTACCTTGGATTCACGGACCCCTCGACTGCCCATAATGACATGAGTCAATAAGATATGAAACCACGCGCTCTTGACCAATAATTTCTAACTTGATCCTTGGGCCCAATAGGCTGTGTTCCTTATGGCGTAGGATATGGGGACTTTCACGTACGCGTACAAGCAAAGAAGAGCAAGAGAAATTCATCTTTAGACCTCCCATGCAGCGGAGAAAAAAGCCTGAGGTTGTTTTCCACATTTCTGTCAGCCCAAAACGAGGGGTGAGCTAGTTAAGTTGATTAATGACACCTCCCCGGCTAATGCGGATCGTCAAAGTCGGGCCGTCGGCTTCCAAATGGCTCTACGCTAAGTATAAACCAATAACGATTCAGACCACTTCTCAACATACAGAACCGCGGGACTAGACATGTTTTAGTGAGACGGATGCTTTGATAATGGTTGGTGAAATGGGAAAGATACAATATGCTAGGGAGGACAGACCGGCGTTAACCACACGTGGGGGGTAGAGGAGAGCCACGATTCACGCCCAGGACAAGATCCTAGCGATCAAAGGTTGCCGAATGAATAGGTTCCGAGCTGTCTGCAGTATACATTCTCATTCGTTCGAAGCCCGTGCATGGGTCATCCCGTTTGTGTCAGGAGATGGAGTTGAAACATGAAACGGGGAGAGCCGACCTCTTTAAACTCTTCGCTCATAAGGGGAAAATGCACACGGGGCCAAGTACGAAATACGCTTAAAGGCAGGACAAAGTTAAGACCCCCGGTTCGAGATGTCGAATTTCTGGGCCAATCAAAAATTATAGAGGCGGTGATCCATACCTATGGAGAGGTAACCCTTTTCTCGAACTGGGTTTACGTTCAAGACAAACGACCTGGAAAGGCGACGATGGTGCGTAACGCCTGGGCTTTTGCTCTAGGGAGTCCCTATTTTCGGAAAAATAAGTCCGAATCCGAAAATACGTTACTCCCAGAGAGCGTTGCGGACGCCCATTGCCCCGTAAAGGTTTACTGCACGACTGGTCTAGAAGGCTTCTGCAATAGTCTTGGACCACCGTCCACGTGCAGTCTGAGCTTCGCGCTCGTCCGCGCCTACCATGGAGCTTCGAGACACGCGCACGTACAATGCATTCATGATATTGACAACATGGTGGGCTACTGGCAAATTCACCAGCGGATCGGGAACTGCACGCCCGTCTCTGCAGGCGCCGTTGAGAGTGGATGGGATTGGTCGGCGGATGCGGAGCCGCACAAGAGACCTCCGAGCGACGATCATTTGGCCAGACGAGGGTCTACCCATGAACTCAACTGGTCGAATGAAATAAGCTTTCAAAACGGCCCCGTAAGCCAAATTTGTGGTTCTGCGACGGTTCCCCGGAATCACTCCAGCCCTACGGCATGCCCCTTCCCGACCATCGCCCCTTTTGGGCGCCGAAACCCTAAATTGTTTTGCAACACCAGCGTAACATCTATCCTGTCGGAAATGGAAAGCTTCCCTCAACGCATTCGTGTATAGTAGCGCAAGCGATACGAACTCTGCTCATCTGGCCTCGACTCCTTGAACGTTCGCCGATTGACGTTGGAGACTTTTGTCTTGAGATATCGAAGGTGTCTTTAACTCAACCAGAAAGGGGAATAGCTGTAGAGCCTGGTAGCATACCCATAGAGTGTGCTAGTATTATTCATTGCTGTGGGACCCGATCTTGCTGGTCCCTCACAATGATTCACTGTGTGATATATCCTTAACGGGTTTTCGTACTTCAACCTTGCGTGAATCAATTTGGACATCTCACTTCGCTAGAACTGGCATAAAATACTTGACTTGATGAGGAAATTTGGCTCTTTCGTGATAGTTTATCATACTCATGATTCTGGTATATTTGTAATGTATATTTGGATTCCGCTTCCAAACGAAAACTCATGTTTCCGTGTGTTCTTTCTTCTTCTTTGATCTTAGAAAAAGAAAGAAAAAAAAAAAAAAAAAGGGGGGGGGGGGGAGAAAGTGAAAAAAAAATGGCTCTCCGTCCAAGTAAATCCTTGTCGCCCAAGGTCAATGAACAGGATGTGCTGCGGGATTAAGTAGCCTCAAGGCTGGTCAGTGTTATTTTTCAAACATCCAGATGTTTGTGCTTTCTGGCCGCGGCTTCTTCCACGTGGGACTCGAGGGCGGACTTTCAAACATCCAGAGATTTGTACTGTGGGGTCGCACTTTTTCCCTGTATTGGTCCGAGGGACTTGCCAGTGCTTTTTCAGGACTGCGGAGGCCCTTCAACTCCAGATCATCCCTTTTGATGTCACCTGTCTTGAATCTTGATCTCCTTTGCGTTGCGAGCGACCGCCATGGCGGTGTCTTGCACCATAAATCAGGGTCAACACCCGTCTGAGACTGTCGTCGCCGATTGTAAACTCCGGGGAACCACCTGGAGAGTACTGAGAGCGTCTTCCTGTATAACTCTGTCGCCAAAGGTCGAACTCCTGGGATAGATAGAGCAATGAGAGTCGCGCCAATCTCTGAGACCTCAATTGCAAGTAGAGGACTGTAAATCCACGACTGGTCTGGTTGCCACTGCCCGCTGATGACGAGGATGAGACGAGCAACTGAAATGGCGCAAACCCTGCGGAGTTCAGTCAATTGATGTTCCGGCGCAGGGGCTTACGGAGTGGCTCACAAGATACCAGGCAACAGAATACAGGCCATCTGAATCTTTCGCTTTCGAGTCATATCCAACATTCGTAGCATTGCGATCGGTATGCCGAACAGCACAAAGTCGGAAAGAAGTGAGACGGCGGAGTTGATTCCGTACACGAAGCCCCATGGTAGGCATTTGTAGTCGTTGAACTGGGATTGCCATGCGTACGGCCAGAGTGCTGTTACCGGGAGGCAGTGAAAAATGATTAAGAGCATTTGCGCCATGTATGACGCGAGCAAAAAGAGGGCAGCTCCCTTGATCGCCAGCAAAAACCGACTGTGAACAGCACAAACACGGTGGTAGAAAGCCAACCCCGAAAAGCGGCAAAACAAGAGCGCACTCGTGTAGATAAGGTGGGCAGTAAAGTCGAGAATCTGGGTTTGGTCCAGGATGTTTTGCGTCATGACAAATTGAATGAATTCAAAGTGCCGACCTGAACCAATGTTTATCAATATAATGCATAAGGGGACGAAGGCTATGAACATTGCCTGTAGCGGTCTAGTTAGTTTGGTTCTTTCATCGGTCTAAGATTATCGATTCCTACCATCGATATCATAGCTAAGGTGTCGTCAATCCCAAAGACTTTGCGAAGGTATAATCGCGAGAATGCTCGGCCGTTCGCGATAACTAGTGTGAGTGCAAACATGATTATTACTGCATGCATCGATGGCGTGTCCCTGTCCTCCTCCAAGTAAGCAAGGCTGATATATGGTGGTACGCGGCCGGCCGCGACGGCAGCTGTGGCCTCAGAGTCGCCCAACATTGTGATGATGACCGACGAGATGTTGACGACCCGGCTGAAAAAGTCATGCGGTGAAAGAAGAAAGCAGCCTCCTCAGGACTCGGACGATGAGGTGCCATGCCCAAAACCTTTATGTTATCAAACTGGTGCGGCGAGCTCATGCAACCTAGTTCAGATTTGATCGGATGATGCAGATTCACAACTTTACTAGAACGGGCGAGCACCCGCGTCTGTACGTATGCTTGGAGTGAGGCTGCCAAGAAGGTTCACATTGTTGTCTGGGCGAAGAAACCTTGCCGCAGCTGAACACTAGTTTTCAGAAATAACGCCCGTGCAATCGGCAGCTTCTGGCTTCACACGCCCCCATTCCATTGAGGAGGTGACAGGCATGATACCAAAACCATACCCAAATGTGACCCTTTCAAAGAATTAAGAACCGTCTGTATAATTCGTCGTCATGATTCTGATGGATGAAAAAAATGCATTTCTTTTTGATAAGATACAGGTTATATTAAACACTGGGTAGAGCCGCTAATTGATGATGCAGTTCTTTCGCGAGGGGCCTGACCTTTATGGAAATCTCCAAACAGGTAAATTGGTAAATTACCTACGGATATCACGGCTCCTGCCACAACAGGGATCACCGCGTCAATAGCCCCAAGTGGCGGGTTTCCAATGAAACCTCTTGTCAGGGTCCATTGTCATACGGACCATACCAGAATAACTGTTCGTAGCCTATCCGAGGATGCAGTCGAAACGACCAGCTCGAGAAGTGAACGAACGAGAGTGAAGCGTTCATCGAAGTGGTTCCCAGGAAGAAAAAGGTTAACTCATCTTTGCCAGATTGACCTCTCAAGGGCCAGCCATGGTCATGGACCAATTGAAGATAGTGGTATGAGCTGTCCTTACGGGAGGTGTACTGGTATACGGGCAGAGTAAAAGGGATTTACTGGTTGGAGCTGAGGGTACTTAGCTTAGGTTTTGTAATTACAACGTCATTCAGCCCACTTCAATTAAATGGCTGCTTTTCTTTTGCTCTAATCGATTGTTGCCGGTCATTTATCCTACCAGAATTCAGACGGCGGTCTTGGATTCTGCTGTCTCAGTCGAAGAAGAGTGCAATCAAGCCAAAGCACGGGAGGTGCCACAAAAGAAACAAAACTGCGCTCATCGCTAGAAACACCTACACAGATCGTGGTCACGCAAACGCCCGCTACAACTCACTACCTTCCCGACCCTTGGCTGGACGTGGCCTCAGCTGGGCATTTATTTAGAAGAATCTCCATGGTGCCAAAGCTTAAAGAGGTAGCGTTTTTGTAAAACAAACATTGCCGTCTAAGGCAAGGCTACCCGCTGTATCCTGTCGGCTATACTTTTGAAACGTCTTGCGAGTGGCGATTGTGATGGACTGCTGGACGCAGGTACCAACCAAAGCCTACGTAGAAAAGCTTCGGTCTGAATTTTGTGCTTGCAAACCCCTCTACCATAAGTCCTGGTCGAGAAGTTCCCATAGCAAGATTTGCAAATGTTTATTAAGATGAAATCCCTAGGCCACTCATTACAGTAGTTTCGTTTGGTCGTAACCGCAGAACACGAGCACACGGGATGAAATTCATTTGATAAGCCGAGTTGTTCTACGTGCGCCTATGCACTAGAATCTAGCTGGCATTTATAACCATCTCTTTTAGGTACTTCTTCAGTGAATTAGGCACGTTCACAAATCTCTATCGAGTATTTCGACGATTGTTAGCAGGATTAGCATCATTGATGTCGGGGACCTCGGAGATCCTGTTATGTATCGCAGCGGGATCAGGACGCTGAGACAATACTGGTTCTTGCGATTCATGCAGCCCGCCTTACGGTTTGTTTGTAGAAACCCCGTTGTGGTCAGGCACCGGCTGAGGAAATATATTCAGTTAACAGCAGTGAGAGCACCACGAGTCGGTACGACTGTGTGCTTATATCCGTCCTTGGTCCCATCGTGTCTGGGGATACGCAGAGGTGAATGTGGCTCTGTCATCCCTCTTGCAATGAGTACAACGGAGTTGTTGTACGGCTGGTTAACATTTTGCCACATAGAACCATGTTTTTCGTCGGATTAACCTTTCTTGCGACTGGAATAGTATCAGGGCAACGATAGAAATAGTCAAGCCCAAGGGAACATGGGCGCCAAGAGCACTACTAACATGCGCGTTAACATCAAGATAAAGGTGAATAGAGTACTAAAAGGGAGGCTGGGAAAACTTGGCATTCACTTATACAAGTCTAATAAACCTCCTCCAAGATTAACGATCCTAGGAAAAACCATGCGTTGATGGATAACAGCGCACCGTGTCACTGCCGCCTGGAAACCTTGACACGTCCTGGCACGAGCCAGAAATAATGAGACTATACGATACAGATCGCGGACTTGCGGACTTGCAAAACCAGCGGCTAGGTGCAAATAACATAGAAGAAAGCCTGTGGTGGAAGGGGAGTAAGAACGTCAAGATATTTGAGCAGCATGGTGCCCGTCTCCCATCATAATCTTTATCCAAATTCTTTCGCGGGATGGATAAGTAAGGCGATTGTAGACCCCGAATTCGCGCAGCATACAATTCGGAATAACCAATTAGTTGTGGTTGTATTGGATAGAAGTGGTGGAAACAGCTTAACAGTAGTAAGATATTTTGCCAAGCGTCCTCGAGAGATCAGGATAATAGGTCATCCTGCCATCGCACGAAAGGAGCGGAAGGACCAGAAGGATAACACTTTCATAATATACCTAAAGAAAGGATGGTTGTCATGCTGCTGAAGTGGACCGCGTCAGCAGGCGGTATGTTGACTGTAGCGGACATTGCCCAAGTGAGGAGATGCCTGTTCGTTGACATAAAATTTGCTACCGATGTTCCAGCTATCGACCCGGTCAAGACCTCTATTCTTTCGGGTTTACCACAGTAGCTTCGACGTCGACCGAGGTCCTCCGTCATCGGGCTCGCTGCACATCATCGAAACGGAGGGCGCTCGACCAAGATGGAACGACATCGCCAGGTTTCCGTCCAAAAGTGCCATCACATCTCCACCCCTTGCAAATCCGTCCCAGAAAAGGCCGCAGGAAATAACGTCGATCAATTGCTAGCAATTTCGACTAAATGCGAAGGTCTCGAGACCCTTTGCGGTCGCTTGCGATTGGCCCGGTCTTTCGGCTATAAGTTCAGCCCTGAAAGAATACATAACAATCACCTCCCCTCGCTTCTACCATCGTGGTGGCCTCCGGTCTAACCTCTTCAGCCATCCACCCCGCCTGCCCTCTAACAATGGTCCGCGCCTCGCTTGCCACCATCGTCTTGGGTGCCGCATCTGTCTTCGGGTCCCTCGCGCTGGGCGACTGCGCCGGCGTCGACGCCATCAGCACCAAGTACGCCTCAAAAGAAGCGGCGCATACCCGTGACTTCTTCTACGTAGGGGGCCGCTATGTCGAAGGCGCCTCGGGAAACGTCACGGTCGATCAGCTGTATGTCGAGAAGCTCGCTCCCATTGACATCGGTCGTAGCCGTCGCCGTCGAGGCGTCGCTGCCACGAAGCCCATCGTCTTCTTCCACGGCGGTGGCACCACGGGCGTCACGTGGCTCAATACTCCCGACAACCGCCCCGGATGGGCGACTTATTTTCTCCAGAAGGGGCACACGGTGTACCTGGTCGACGTCGCCGGGATCGGAAGGTCCACGGAGAACAACCTCGCGGCCTTCACCATGCTCGCTGGCACGGCGGCTGAGGGGTTGGAGAGGGGGTTCACCAACGTCGAGGCGTACGACGCCTACCCTCAGGCCAAGCTCCACACGCAGTGGCCCGGCACCGGGAAGAAGGGCGACCCCGCGTTCGAGCAGTTCAAGAAGACCATCATCCCGCTTTCCACCAGCTGGGTCCCGCAGGAACTCGCCTTGCGCGCCTCGGGCTGCGAGCTCCTTTCCCTCCTAGGCGAGAAAGCCTACCTCGTCTCACATTCCATTGGCGCCCGCGCGCCGATCCTGCTGTCCAACGACTGCCCGCAGCACATCGCCGGCAACATCAACCTTGAGGGCACGACGGTGCCGTTCTGGTCGTTCGAGTACCGCGCGGCGGCGAACCCGTGGGGGCTGACCAATACGCCGATCGACTACGACCCGCCTGTCGCCAGCGCGGAGGAGCTCGACATCGAAGTATTTGGCGAGGACACACCTGCGTTGCGCAGCTGCCATCGTCAAAAGGAGCCGGCGCGGAAGTTGCCCAAGATCGCGAGCGTGCCGTATCTGATGGTCACGGCGGAAGCGAGTGTCCACGCCACGTACGATCACTGCACGGTGGACTATCTGAGGCAGATTGGTGGGGGTCCGGAATGGATCAAGTTGGGCGAGAGGGGGATTCATGGCAATGGTCACTTCATGCACTTGGAGAAGAATAGCATTGACATTGCCGAAGTTGTGAACGAATGGATCCAAGACAAGGAGGGTGGCTACAATATGACAAGACAAACAGCAGTGTCTACGTGAGACGTCATTTTTGTGTAAATCGTTTCGTACATACCCCTTGTGTCCGATGAAGTTGAGGACGTAACCTGGAGCATTAACAAGCACTCTTGTCATACTATGAGTCTTCAAAATCGACCATAATCATGAAGAAGAACGACTCAAATAGTGAAATCCGTTGTTTTCATCAGTTTACCTGACCTGGGTCCCGCCCAAGTTCCTACGGAAAGCCTGCAAAGGCTTCTAGGGCGGATCGAGACACAGAAGAAAGAGAGGCTTTGAAGCGTTAGCAAGGACTGCTGGCTAAGGAATGAGTGCGGTCAGAACTGCGTAGATTTGGTTGTTCTGTAGTCTAGAGCCTCAGGAACGAATCAAAAAATAGTCCTCCTAGTTTCTTCTTGTTCTATGTCTTATAATTGTCACTATTTTAAATTTGCGCGGGGCGACTCACTGAATATGTTGCTATTCTGTGCGGGTCATGTCAAGATGAGTCGTCGCCTTATTTCTTTGGGCCGGGGGGATGGGGGTAGGCAGATGGCTCTTGCAGGAAGGGTCTCATGTTATTTCGTCGATCAGGTATAATAACGAGCAACAAACGTTGTGCCGAATTCCGTCTTCATCACTTAGAACGGACCGATAAGACTTCCTTTAATGACATGTAATAGGTAAGGAACTAACAATCAAAACATAGACAGTCGCTCATATGGAGCTTTAGGCTGAACTAGGTAGGAGATTTTACTCACGTCTACCTGGGAGGATTTTGCTAGTTCTAAGTCCACAAGTCGAAGAAAATCGGTTAATATTTGAAAGGAAAGTTCGCAAGAGTGCAGTCTATACCGCCCATGGATATCAAACGTTAGGTATCAAGTCCACATCATCGAAAAGGAACCCCGACCCCTGGCCTTGTTTCGAGAGTTCACATCATCATACACGCCCAAGGGTCGTAGACACAACCCACTACATCATATGCCAAGCTACTCAGTCTCTCTCCAGACCGGTAGTAGCACAAACAGCAAGACGGATAAGCTGGCAAACATAGCACCTCCAGCCATCCCCTGCAGCACGATCTTGTGCTGCAGCTTCCGCAAGTGGGTGTCCTTGACGCGGATCTTGCGGTCAAATATCATCATGCGGGAGATGAACTTCATAAGACCGGTCCGCTGCGACAGGAGCGAGGCGCTATCGTCGAAGCGCTCCCAGGGGAGAGGCTGGCGGCGCGTGAAGAGAAGAAGGAAAAAGCAGCTGCCGCGTATGCCAGAGAGAACAAGGGACATGCCGATAAACCACATGGGCCAAGGGGCGAAGGCGTTCCATCGGCTATGGGCGCCCATGAAGGGGACAAAGGCGCGGAGGAGTACACAAAGGAAGCCGGCGACGGTCAGGACAATGCCGAGACTGGTGGCCATGCAAAGGGTCTCGAAGGTGCCGTTGGAGACGCCGAGGCGGACAAAGTTGCGGTGAGAGCAATTCTTGAGCAGGCCGTAGACATGGTCGGCGATGGGTTTTAGGTGAGCGGGGTCGGACGAGTGCTGGAGGTCGAGTAGGGCCTGGTCGCGTAGCGCGGGCGGGATGTTGAGTTCTTTTTCGGAGCCGGGCAGCAGAAATTTGTTGACGATGGCATTGAGCTCGGCACGGTACGCCGAGTTGGGCGCGATACGGGGGGGGATGACGGCGGCGATGTTGTTGGAGCAGACGGGCTTCGCACAGCCGTTGACCCATGACTTGATACGATCGCGGCCAGTCGGGCCGGTTTTGCTGTTGGGTTGACAGGCGGTTTCCGGAGCGATAAGGTTTACAATGTTGGTCATGGTCTCATTGGCTTGAAGAATGTTAATCCGAGTCGTCAATGGCAGAGTGTGCAGGACATGGCCCAATTACTTACCAGCTTCAGGATCACAGTCAAACTCAGACATCTGGATGGACGGTAGCTTCAGGCCAGCAGCATTGGCAGCGGCATCGTTCAAGCTATTTCTCGATGAGGAAGACTGGCTGGCCTCCTTCTCGGAAATGGGGAAGTTGTTAAGACTTCCGGTCCTAGCGTACGATGATTCATAGTTACGGAACCTGGGTGTATCGTCAGACTTTGACCTGATGCCGGAATGCAAAGAGGCTTACCAGACGAAGAACTCGAGGTTCTCAGGGGAAAACTCGATGTACTTGAGATACATGTAAAAATCGTACAGTGACATGGGGGAGCCTATGGTTGGCCGAGTTAGTCGTCGTTCGGTTCGTCAAGACAGTGCTTGTGATGTCGTCGTCGGCAGGGCATGCTTACACGTCTCATTGGCCAGGACTTTCTCCAAGCTCAAACGTGTCGGAATCTGGGTCTTGTCTCGTCCATCTCTGCTCATGGGCCGCTTCCCGTTACGGATGGCCGTGGCATACTCTCTGAAATCGCGGTACTCTGGCTTCTTGTACCAGACCAACCAGTCGGGGAAGTTGAACCTGGATGGCGTTGTGACCTGGGTTTCGGCATCATCTTCCTCCCTCTTCGTGTTCCTTTCTCTGCCTGCGTTCATGCTGAGGAGGATGATGTGTTTGGACACGGTTTTCTCACGTTCGACAATGTTTTCTGAACAGAGGAGATGCACGGGCTGGGATGTGGGAAGGCTCTCCAGGGACGTCTGCCAGATTCATATATGACCATCTTGTTAGTGTCTTTGTTTGCACGTGCCATGGGCAGCCATACTGCCATACCGCAGATCAAACGGAACAAGGGGGGTCCGCGGAAGCAGTGGGCGTGTGTAAGACTCTCTCTACTCGACGAGGCCGAGTGCGCGCCACTAGTCCTAGTTGGCTGCAGACTTCCTGCACGGGCGTGTATGCAAACCAGTGGACAAATCAATTGAAATCATATGGTCAGTGGCATCTGGTTACGCCCTTGCGGAGTGTCCTAGAAACACCGTGAACCGTTTCCTTTGGCAGCCATGTCTCACGATAGCTGGCCAATAACGTCGTAGACGGGACACAACGCCATGGCTGTTTGTAGACGAACAAGAGGAGGTTTGCACCTAGCTTTTTCCGGACCCGGGATTCTCGGAGTGGAGGAGTGAACAGGGCGGCGTACCAGCCGGATCCAGAGGGACGAGTCAAAGCGGGTTGATGGAAAGGTGCCTTTTTTTCTTTCTCGAGCACAGAAAATTAGCGCGTGTCACTATTTTGAGTTGGACTGAAGAATCTGCACTCGGGCATGATTTTGCAGCTGGTCCGCCCCCCCCTTAAGCAAGCTTCGGATGCGGATGTGGCGAGAAAAGCAAGTAGCAGCTTAGCTCGCGCGTCGCAGAGTTTTGCACAGCTGAACCTGCTCTTTTCCGTGTCTTTGAATGCCAAGTCTTGTTTGCGTCGCCCCTCTCCTCGAAGGACAAACAAAGGAGAAGAGCGGACCCAATGTCGACCTCCATCCCCCCCTTCCTGCTTGGGACTGTTCGTATTGTTGTCATCGAGTTGTGTCGGGTTCTGAATCGAAATGTGATTCTCAGCCGAAAGGAACTGATTGTTGACAAAGACGGGACAAAGACGTGAGCAGGATCAGACATTCCATCGTAGTGGCTGTCTTTGGCCCAAATATTTTGGAGAAGCCGCCGTCGGGCCGTGGTCTAATTGCTCAAAAGAACGGTCCTCTTGTGGTAGGTATATCGCCGGCAGGCGACAAGCGCTAGGCGGAGGGATCATCGTACGGTGCCTTTTCGGAGGTAGACACAGCCATTTCGATTCGAGATCGCAGGGTCATTCTGGCGTCTGGCGCAGTGATGCGGAGAGCCGATGCAAGGCCACCACGTGGGAAGGCGAATGGGATGGGTGAATGTCAGACAGACGGATGTGGTGGTGGTGGGACGACGCCGACGCAGGGGCCGCCTGCTGCTGGATAGGATGTACGTACGTACCTAACTAAGCTGCTAACTACACAAGTCGGTTCTACGGTATACGAGGATATACGCCTTATAATACCGAGCTAGGTACCTTAGATAGGTACTTGGGTACCTAGGTAGTTAGTTACCTAAGGAAAATAGGTACGAATACGGGATACAATGTCATTCACTCTTTCAAAAAAAACCCCTTCTCTTTCTTCTCTCACAATCACAACCAACCAATCAGTCAACCAATCAAACATCCAACCCTTCCTTGACACGAATCCGGATCAGCTAGCTCACTGTTTCAAACGCCATACCCAGAAGAGCATTTGCTTCTTCGAGGACCAGATCAGACCGACCCAGCTGCTACATGATGCAGTTAGTGGAGGGGCAAGACCTGAATTATCGATTCCACTGCACTGAACTGAACTGAACTAAACTAAACTGAACTAAACTGAACTGAGTCAAAAGCCCTCCAAATGGTCGGTTCAGTTTGCTCTTTCCGCTCCCTCCAACATTCACAGTCACATTTACTTTCGCTCTAGTGTATTACGGATATGCTTCGTTGAGCCACCTAAGCCGCGGAACCTAAATCACCCGCGCGTTGGGCCTCTCCGCTTTCTTTCCGTTTCCTTTCCGCCCATCATCACCGTCATAACGCCGGCTGGCCTCCTCACCGGGATGGGCAACACCATCTGCGTCTTCTAGCCTCTTTCAATCCAATGGTTTCGGTGATAAACGGTTGCTGAATTGCTGATTTATTAGCTTGAACTCGCCTGCTTTCTCGGCATCCCAATCACCCGGCACAGCCGGCGCGCGTCCGCGTCATGGTCAACACTCTGCCAATTCACAAGGCACAAGAAGCAAACCGGGCTATTCGTACACCCCGGGATGACTTCCTGCTTGTGCAACCTGCACTAGCATAGGACGATGCTCAGCCTACGTGCGTCTAGTATCACCTAGTATCACCAGCACGCGACGGCAGCGGCGGCTGTGAGATGCCGCAATGCATGAAGCGCGTGGGACTCTGCCAACTTGCTTGCCCATCTTCGCAGATTGAGGGCATGCTATCCTTTACGCCCTTCTCCACTTCACTTTCGTGGTGGAAGGAGCTCAAGTCGTCCGTTTTCGCAATCTACGCCGATATTGATCTATCAGTCATAGCTGCATGCGGGATGGCGTTGACCCGGAGGGGGGTGGGTAGGCGTGCTTGAAAGGAACCCTCGCCTGTTTGCCACTCGAAAAACAGTTAATTGACATGACGACGCAAACAACCCAGCGCCGATGCGAGGACGCCGCCATCTCATCTCTCTCTTATTTGCCTTTGGACTAGCTCAGGAACGCTTCGGCCTCTGTCGGTGAATTGTTGTTCCTTTCGGCCCGGTTGACTCCTGGACAGCCGCTATCGATGCAAGTGCACAAATGCTTACAGCATACAAGACGGATCCACAAGCCGCCGTCGAAATATCACGTTTTATTATGCCGAAGATCAATGACACAACGCGCCCTCCCCAGATTTCAATCGTCATTGCCGCCTTTTTCTTTTTTTCTTTCCTGTTTTCGCGGGGGTGCTTGGTCTTTTGTTTTGCGACTGATTATGATGGGCACGAAATCTCAATTTTACCGTTTGATTGCCTGCCTACTAGCCTATCTTCACCCGCATCTCTCAACTACAGTGGGTGCGGGAGCGACCTGCCATTTTATTTTATTCTTTTCACCCGGGTGACGATGCATCTTGGGCCCAGGTTTCCGCTCAATGTCAGTGCAGGTGTCTGAGCCATGACCAGGTTAAAACATTTGATTGAAAGAAAGGCCATGCTACCACAGTTCAGCATGGTGACGAAACCATGCTTCCATAGACCTGTTCATGTGGCCACGAAAGGAGATCGAAAGAGCGTTTACAAGCTGCCCTCTGCAATCAAAACAGTTTCTTTTACTCACAAACAGAAGCGCATTCCAATAGGTAGCAAGATTCATGTACCCACCACGTTGGAATCTATCTGGAAATTATGGTGCCTATTCCCCATTTCCATTTGGAGCTCTGGCAGTTGGCCTGAAGAAAATGATAGCATCGACAAGCCGGATCGAACCACGCTCGTTCGGGTGATTGGACCAGGTCAACCCCGGCTGCCGCATCTGCTGCCCTGCAAGCCTCTGCACCAGCGAGATCACTAAAAGATAAATTTAGCATCGCAGGGCCACTTCTCCACGATGCCGCATTGCCATGTGTCTTAACCGCCTGGCAGGGCCCAGCACCCTTGCTGGTAGCAAAGTATATATATATATATATAATGACTTACCCCGACAGGTTTCGGTTGAACCGAACATCGTAAATTCATCGATTGTGCCGGCAAGGGGAATCTGCTCGACGACACGCCCGCAACAAATATAGGTTGCGACAGTAGCTTGTATCTGACCCAGGATTCGTGTCCCGGCCATCCTGCGCTAGATCAAAGTAATAAACAAATATGTGGATGACATGAAGAACGCGTGGTAAGATTGCGACTCTCCCTTCTGCTGCGCTCATGGCAGTTGATTATCCCATAACAAGCAATAGTCTTTCCACACTCACGCCCTTACAAGAGGAGCGAATGAATCGCTCTTTCAGTGTCATGACATTGGGGAGGCGAATATTGCAGTAATGCATTAATGTGTGCTCTTGTTTGCCCATATCTAACAGATAAGTGACAGTAAACAGTCAAAACTGGTTGCGCGAACCGAATGACTTGAAAGAAAAACAGATGGTAGCAAGTTCATATCCAAAACGCCAAAGTCTTTCGTGTTTCATTCCTATATGCGAACGACCCGGCTTCATTCTTCCCACGCTAAAGGAGTCCTCGTGGACTGGCAACACGGAAACCGGTCTGTCCAAACATTTGCACCGTAGAAGAGTTGAGAAGCGGCAAAAGATTCTGGACGGCAGCCACATAAGCTTACCAATCCAGGTCAAGTTGAAGAGACCCCATCTACAAGTGCTATCTCCCAAGAATATGACGAGAGCCTCGACGCCGGGAACAGAAGCGAGTCGGCTTATAAACATTGTAAAAAGGGCTTCGACATTACGTGCACTTATGACTTGATTTCGAGCGCCCAAGTCCTTGAATAGTTGCAAAGTAATCGACTCCAATACTTTGCATAGGATAAAACACTCCCATCACGTTGGGTAAAAATCTGTTGTATATACGGACTAGCACTTGCTACTGACATGAGATATGTTCAGCCTTATTGATAAATAAGTCGGTAGCTATAAGTACTTCTCCGTAATTAGATTATCCGGTCTGGTTTCACAGTGATGTTGCCATTGTCTAGGTAATATATATACTATTGTCTGAAACGGTGTGCTCCAGCATCTCGCCTGGCAACACAAAGTTTCAGGGTCACCCATACCCTCGCATTCAGCTCCCACATATAAGCAAATCGTATTGTCTCAGCCCATCTGCAGGTCACATTCGAGTTCCTGTACGGGAGAGTTGCAAGTGTTGTCCGTCTCGATAGTGTAGTCTTTGACCATCTTCATTGATGGTTGACATGGTTGATGTTGAGTATCACGGCAACTCGCTATGTTGTATATCACGATACCTGGAACTTTGGACAGTGTAAATCTGACGAATGATAAGAAGTAACAACATACTACCACTTATATTGTTGGTCTCCATTCGTCTGTTGCTGTATTAGACTGACCCTTATGTACTAAGAATCTGAACGTGGAGATGCTTTGGGTCACTTGACCTATCAATACATTGGTTGCTTCGGCGCTGGCTAGGACAATTGCCAACCAGTATAATCGAAGATCAGCCACTTGTTTATGGGTTGAAAGAGGCTGGTAACCGGAGGAGTGTCAATGCAGGTATATTGGTTTCATATAATCACCGCCTTATCCTCTGGTGGAACTGCCAAAAGAATGGAAAGTACAACGATAAGCACTTGAACAAACCGTATTGAGTGACATTAGAGCTAGCAATTCCCCGATCTCGGAGCTCGCACCGCCAAATCGGCACGGCAAAGCATCCGCCGAGTACGCGCGAGTCAATGCCCCTTAGCCCTGGAGGGCGATCAAGCAGAGAAATTACGACAGACTGCCTTACTGTCCACCGGTTTCGGTCAAACCCGAACGGATTCAATTGCTTTTCACCTTCCTGGAGTACTTGGTAATGCGGGAGAGCTCCGGCGGCCAACATATCAGAAAGACATCAAGTCCAGTACCGTCATTATTAGCCATAATAGCCGTTTGACTGCATTAGTTTCAAGCTTGTCACTTGACCCTCCTAGAGAGGAGTCATAAAATCTCGCTTGTTCATTCCCCGGATGCGTTTCCGGCTTATTCCCGCTCCACACCCACGCGACAAAACCAAAGCGGGAGAAAAATTAGAAGCCGGCCGGGCTTCGCCGGAAAAGAAGACGCTTGCCCTCCTCCAGAGATTGTTTTGGTTTGACCTGGAGGGAACCTCCTCATTTACTTGCTTACCCAATTCCCAGTCTCCTCTTTAATCCCTGTAACCGTTACGTTACATATCAAGATTTTAGTATTTTCTCTTGCTTTTTTCACCCTTCCAAACCGAGAAGACTCGAATTACGGCAACAACGGCAACAAACAATTATAGATAACGCCCAGCGGCAAACTCTATCTCGCCGAACCACCGACGCCGCTGCCCACTGCCGAAGCCGCCCCCTTTTACGCGCCCCGCGCATTGCGAGTTCAAAAATCTTCTTATCGTACTTTCAATACTATCGACAAAAGGGCGCACAAATTGAGTGCGCGCTGCCCGGTATGCCTTCTCGCTCTGATTCACTTGATCGACAGGACAGCCACGATGTCGTGGTGCAGGTGCCTGACAGTGATTCCAGGGCAACGGATAACGAGAAGAATGGTGACTTGTCAACGAATCCTACCTCACACCAGCCGCGCGGCCATGCAGAGTTCAGAGAAGGCGGATATGGATGGTGAGTCTCAGCCCGGTGTGCTTATTTCACATGATACTAACGTCCGGTGGCAACAGGGTCATCGTCGGCTGTGTCTTCCTCATCAACGCTCACACCTGGGGCCTGAATTCAGTAAGTTGATAGCTGCTATCCGTGACTGGAGACGCAGAGCAGGCTTTCTCACCAGTGATTACAGTCCTACGCCATCTTCCTGGCCTACTACCTTCACTCCGGCGCCTTTCCTGGAGCCAGCCCGCTCACGCTGGCTTTCGTCGGGGGTTTATCCTTTTCCGTTGGTAAGCATTTCCCCGGGTGTCCCCGCGTCATCCCGCTCACATGCCCGGGCCAGCTCTGCTCATCTCCCCGATCGTTACTTATTGTATCCCCCGCATCGGAACCCAAGCCTCTCTCGGCATCGGCGTCGTAGTCCAAGCGTAAGTCCGTTCCGTTCAGCCCCGCATAATAGTATCCGGGCTCTTACATTCTCTCCTTTCCAGCGCCGCCCTTACTGGAGCCTCGTTTACGACTGAAATATGGCATCTCCTCCTCTCGCAAGGCATCGGCTTCGGCGTGGGAATGGGGTTTGCCTTCAACTCCACCGTCGGTCTTGTTCCTCAGTGGTTTGTTATCCGTCGTTCGTTCGCCACCGCCATCGCCACCGCCGGCTCTGGCCTTGGTGGCCTCGTCTATTCGCTCGGCACCAACGCCATGATCCGCAACATTGGATTGCCATGGGCTTTCCGCATCCTTGCGATTTTGTCCTTCGTCGTCAACGGGGCGTGCTGTCTGATGATCAAGGACCGCAACAAGGTTCTCGGTAGTGTGCACATTGCATTCCACAAGGACATATTCAAAAGGATTGAGTTCTGGCTGTTTGTATCCTGGGGCTTTTTTGGGCTGTTCGGATATGTGATATCCGTTTTCTCGATAGCAGACTATGCCCAAACTGTCGGCTTCAGTGCAAGTCAGGGATCGATCGTGTCGGCGATGTTTAACTGTGAGTAGACCAGTTCTTCTGTAGACGCGTGCGAGTGCGAGGCACTGACCTGTCTTGTAGTATCTCAGGGTATTGGACGCCCCGTCATCGGCCTGGTCAGCGATCGCTTCGGCCGCATCAATGTTGCTGGGCTGGGCACCCTTATCGCCGGCCTTGCGACATTCCTCATCTGGATCTTGGCCGGGAAGCACTTTGCGGGCATCATCATCTTCGCACTATTCGGCGCCTTTTCCGGCGTGCTCTGGCCGACCGTCGGACCTGTTGGTGTCGAAGTCGTCGGGATCCAGCTTCTCCCGTCGGCACTTTCCATATTCTGGATAATCCTCGTCATCCCAGCAACCTTTGCCGAGCCGATTGGTCTGACACTCAAGACCTTCGGTTCTGACGCCTATTTGAAAGTTCAGGTGTTTACGGGCGTTATGTATATTGCGGCTCTCCTATCAAGTAAGTTGGGATTCAACCAGTGCTCAAGTCTAACTGCTTTAGTCCACTGACCAATTTGCAGTCTGGTTTCTTCGCTCTTGGAAAATCAGGCAATTGGATACGATTGCACTGTTGGAAGAACAGGAAGGGGATGTTCTTCACAACAACGATGCTGTCTCCTTGACGACCTCGCGACGCACTGGGCCTAGGCCAGGCATTATCAAGTCTATGTGGAAAGGCATGCTAAATGCGAAGCGTGTTTGAAAAGATTCTTGGGAGAATGAGTGAATGGTAAATCATTCCGAGGAATGTCTGGTAGAAACAACACTAGTGTATCGCACCTCTTATCTTATTGCTCCATCTTGGCCTTCTCAACCGATGAGTTTCCAGAACCCAGGGATGAAACTCGCCATTAACCCTCGAATGAGTCTATACAAGATTTCAAACCCATATCTCGAAAAGCCCTCCTTGGCCAGATTTGAAGTAACACCGACCGCACCAATTGTTTCGTACGCCTCTTCTGTCGCCAATTCTGCAAACGCTGCGCCGAGGTCTGCATATGACACTGCCAGGCCGACCGATTCAGCGCTAATGGTGTACCCACTCGCCTCTTCCTCGATAATTGCCGGTGGCTGTACGAGCAGTAACTTCACCAATTCCGGGTCGGACTGCAAGGTCTTGTGCGCGCTGAGAAGGTCTGCGTAGGGGTAGTAGAATGCATTCTTGATGAGCCAGCTCACGGCCACAGGCCTTTGTGCATCGAACCGCTTGTTCCAAGTTGACGAAGAGAGCAGGATAACTCGCGGTCGTTTCCATTTCCCACCAGTATCGCTCCTAAGTTGGTTCAATGCAGTGACGATCGACTTTGTAGCGTCTTGCAGCACACGGACCGTGGGTTTGTTGTCGTTGTCGCCGAGCGCGCAGATAATGGTGTCCGCGCCTTCAAGGCAGTGCCTTACGGATGAGATGTCGGTAACTTGTGCTTCGATAATCCTCACGTTGCGGTCAGTCTCCAGTCGAGGGAACATGGAAATAAGTTTATCGCGGGAGCGGACAAAGATCCTCAGCGCAAAGGGGTGATTCGGTTTGGCAAGGATGGCTTTCAAAGTTTCGCTTCCAGTGCGACCTGTCGCGCCAAATATGGCCAGGGTGCGCTCCGTGCTTGGTGTTGACGTTGACGACATGTTGTTTATAAACGTCTGTTCATTAATGGTGCCGACGCAGCTAAAGAGCCATCAGCAGAGAAGCTAGCAAACCACATGTTTGAATCACTCAATTTATATCTTCCCGAGGAACTTTTAATTCTTCACAGAATCCATGACGCTATTGAATTCAAACGGTCGCATCGTATGAAGCGGGCAGGTCCCGGACAAAAAAATGAAATATCGGTCCGCTCAGAGAAAAAGTCCGTTGCGTTGGGTAGGTATCTGGGATGTTAGGTGTTTTCCAAGTACTCCCCGCCCAAAGGAACCGAACCTTGTCTCCGAGTGTGTCACCAATGTGGGGGGCTTCACTCGGTGACCGGTGCTGGAAATGTCCGTTGGAATGTCCGGTCGCAGCTCGGTTGTTATCCGGGGTTTTCGCCGGCTGCCGAACACGGAATGCTGAGATTGGGTTGATCCGGCATGCATATGCACAAGACATTCGCTTGGTCGTAGTCTCCTCGGTACCATGATTAGCCAGAAAATGAGAACGGGCTATCAAACTGGGGGTAGGAGGTCGATAAAAGTCGATTATTAAAGTTTTCAGTACGATTGCACCGGTTTGACGATTGGCCATAAGTAAAAAAGAAAGTAAGAAGAGAAATAAGTCCTATAAATTCTAACCGAAGAAATAAGTCGCAAGAATCAGGAGGGAATCCGTCCATCAATACTCTTCTCACGGGCCATATCTATCACTAGCTCAGTTTCATTCCTCAATAACCACGACAAGTAAATAAAGGACTAAAAGGTGACGATGGAAAGGTATTTTGCAGAAAATGACCGAACAAGTCTCACTGGTATCCAGCTTTTGCGACGGACGTGGTCAAAACAAACTGTTATAAATCTACATATCCCGTGTCCCTTCATCAAGTCTATAAACCGTGATCGTACAAAGAGGAAAAGTGGCCGTTAAGTCCTATACGCCTGTTCAAAACAACAAACCCAGCTAAAATGATGCGGCAGCCGTAACATTTATCATCAAAAGCTCTGCCGAGGGCAAAAGCTTAGAGATCCCGACGAGGAAAACGCAACACCACCTAAGTGTGGTATACGGCGACCCACTCGGCTCCGAAGACACCGCCAGAAACAGTGTCGGCAACCGGAGTGGTGCTGCCGTAGACTTTGTCGGGGAAGCTGCCGCCAATAGCAAGGTTGAGCACGAGGAAGTACGGAACGTGTATAGTCTGAGTCCAAATGGCTGCGGGCACATCGGTCTCCTTGACAGTCCAGTACAGAACGTCGTCAAGGTACCAGTTCACGGCCTCGGGCGACGTGGAACGGTCAACCTCGACAGCGTAGATGTGGAAGTTGCCCTGGCATTTACTGCCGGCGCATGTCAGGTTGCCAGAAAGACCGTTGTTTTCGTTGCAAGCACCGCCCGGGTTGACATCGCAGTGCATCGTACCCCAGGCCTCGCTGATAGCGTTGATGTTCTCCACGACATCGAGTTCACCACATGCGGGCCAGTTGCTATATGACTGTTAGTTAACTGCTTTCCAAATTTGATTTCTTTGTCGGCTTTAGTGACAACTTACTTGTAGTTCCCACGGAACGAGCTGCCAAGCGCCCAGAATGCAGGCCAGTAGCCGATGCCGTTAGTAGCCACGTCGGGCATGCTGAGGGAGGCCTGGATACGCATCTTGCCGCCAGCCGCGGCAGCGAAGTCGGTGCGTTGCGTTTCAATGCGAGCAGATGTCCAAGCTCCAGCAGAATCCTTAATAGCGGTGATTTCCAAACGGCCCTCGCCACTCAGTTGCACGTTTGCGATGTCATTGGTGTAGGTTTCGATTTCGCCCGTTCCAAACTGCGCGGCACCACCGGGATAAGATGTTCCAGTGGTGAAAATCCAGTTCGATGCGTTGGGTAGCGTCCCGGCGGCGCCGGTGAAGTCTTCTCCCCAAGTAAGGGTGTAGCCGCTGATGGCAGGAATGGCGGTTGCGCTGACGGCGGGAAGGGCAATGGCCAAGGCCTTAGCTGTCTTGATGAAACCCATTTTAAAAATGCAAAGTTTGAGAAAGAGTGACTATGGTGAAATAACGAATGTAAGAAAGAGTGTGTTTGAAAAGCGAGTGTTGGAAGCGAGTGTTGAAAGCGTATTGCTGTTGTGTCTTCTTCTTCTTCTTCTTCTTCCTACTTGACTTGGGATCTTATACTTTTCAAGACAGCATGTTGACTCTACAACCATATTGGTATTTTCTAAACAGCACCCTAGAGTAATACCCACCAGGCTGTGTACTTCACGCGTTGGCCGCAGCTTATTTCGGTATCCTGATTGCCCCTAGAGTAGTATACGCAAGGCGGATAAGTCCGAGCTAGTAGTCCATGTACGAGAAGCCGTGTTGCTTTGTTAATTTAGTAAGTCAGTGTACCTCTTTACTCTAGACGATACTAGGATTAAATTACTAGTCTCCGTCAAAAGAGCTTATTCGGTCATTTACGGGGTTGACATGCATCTCGTCGGATCCGACATTCATGACGTTAGATCCAGGGGGCGCAAATAGGATCAGGCGAAGCAGCAGCTATTGCCGACATATTCGGCGTATCCGAATTATCCAGTAGAGCAGGGAGTTGCTTCCGCGTGGGCCGTAGGGTTGGAGGTTATCAACCGAGTAATTATAGTGTCAGCGATAATGGAAGTTCGGGCATGGACTTCAAATGCGGGGTGGGTGGATTAATATGTATCAAACCTTCCACCCCTTTGCTACAATGAGAGCTTGTATGTCAAGTGATTGCATATCAACACTGGCCTACGTGTACGAATGAGGATGGAATACTCGAAAACACCTGACGCGGCGGGTGCCATGTGCGTTGGAACGCAATATTCCTCTTGACAAAGTCTTTTCAGTCGTTCCTTAAACCTTGACGAATGTGATAGCACAGATAATTTCCATATCAGTACCAGGCGTAGTCGTGCCGGTTTACCGTGCAGAGCACGAAAGTCCGTTGATGAGAATAAGGGGCAGATGGTTTCCTTTCCGAGGCTGTGCAAAGTGCCTGACTCGGAGTCCGGGGCTCTGGGCAAGTTACAGATAACTACCAGCCACAGTGAAAGGATGTTGCCAGTCTTGGCGAACAGGAGCCAGCCTATGCCCTATACAATCAGTTCATCCCATAATTCACTCCAACCGTTGATATGCCCGTCTCAAGGCTTCTACACAGTTATTGGATTTATGGAGGCCAGGTGTGTTCCCTTGCCAGTATACATTAGCTCTATGAGAGGATTGGCTTCTTCCCCTTCATCTTGTAAGACATAAGTCTAGCATCAATACTGAATTACATTTTTTACTAATATAAGGTGGTGCTACTTGGTCTATCGTCTCTTTTTAGCTGTCTTGGTCTCAATCATGACTTTGTCTGTCTAGAAGACAGGCATCAAACGCCATGTCGTCTGACTCGCTAGCATGCGTGGGTCTAAAGCGGCGGGGCCGAAGCAATGCACAGGGCTTTGTTTTAAGGGGTTTCCCCTGAATGAACAAGACCTGACAGCGTCACACTGTTGACGTATGTAGACCCCGCGACAAGCGATAAGACAACAAGCTCGTGGAACACACACTACTCTAACCAAGACCCAAGATGCTACCAAATACATAGTGTGGCGTGCTGCTACATTCTTTTTCGTTGGTAAATACTCGGCCAAAAATTGTCCTTTTTACCCTTGCCACTGCCAGCACGTCGAATGAGGATATAGCAAAGAACCATCTACAAATCGTTTACAAATTAATAGAAGTGAAACCCATGGAACATAAGAAGTATAGGGTTTGCGAATATATTTTTCCTCTATCTAATGGGTGACTTTCGTGGTGTTTTGGTTACGGTGCTGTTTTTCTTGTCATCCAAGTGGTCAGATAGAGTTTGAAAAGGTACATGTGCCTCCCCTAAGCGAACCGTGCACTCTAAGTATGCGGTTCACTGATCAGCTGGCGCACGAGCATTCGGAAAATGAGATCGATCCGCTAGCGTTACTGAGCGGCGAGGTCACCACGTGTACAAGTAGATAAATAGATTGTAAACTGGGCCGACCCTCACCCATCATTTCCTGTTCGACAGTGGCGGTACACTGAACTTGAGCTACTAAAGACGATTTGATATAATATCAACTGAGTACATCTGGGACGATAGGACTCTAATTTGAAGGAGGGCAACATATTAGTGGGAGGGGTTCCAGAATGAGTTGTGGTGATGATTAAGAAAGCGCAATGTATCAATCAAACTTATCGACGAATTTACTTGCTCTTCTGCGATCCGCTATAAGCTATGGCTTATGACAGGTTTGTATATTTATTCTTCCTAGACGGACAAAACTTCGCATACCAACATTAGAAAAACAGGAGGATAAGTAACAGTTATCTACTTCATCACGTTCTAGGGCTTGTCTCGAAGGGGCGGCACACGTTAATTGACCGCCCAGTGAATCTTGTTACTAGAAAAGATATAGTAGCATTTATCTTTCTCGCCCTATTTTCCTAGTTCTCTTATGACTCGCATCTTGGTGTTCCTAACTTGCGACTCCTTCGTATCTAAGGTTTAGTCCCAAGCTATAATGACGAAAACATCAGACTTACAAGAGCCGCATACCCCCTGTAAGACAGTTCGTCTAACATTGTAGCCAGAAAATATAAGAAGTCTTCCGTTTAATAAATTATGCTGTTGGTGCAAGACGAAGCTGGGAAGGCCATGTCCTGGCTGTTGCTTTATCTCCCTTTCATTGCGCATAGACCTCATAACCTCAAGGCCCAGTTATACCCACATTATCCGCTCATCTCAACATAGGGGCATATAACAGTACGTTATTAATCTTCTTTGAGGGCAATGTACCTCTGTATATACAACTACTTAAGGCATTGTTAAAATATATAAATTTTTATGTATTAAGACTGTTGGTGAATTAGCTTAGACTATAGCTGCTAACTGGCTTACCCCTCACTTGGAGGTTGTGAGTCAATGCGCAATCAAAGGGATACGGGAATGGGAATGGATTGTGCACCTTGTTGAGCCATAGAATCCACAACACCACATCTTAGGTACTAAGGCTTGTAAAAGCTGGGGATTGCACCATTTTAGACCTCATTATCAGTCAATGGTATATTTTTACTACTGGAGTCACAGTAGGTAATAGCCATTGGCATATTCGTAACAATTATTTTCCAGCTTTACATACGCCATCGCTGTGCATCATCGGTTGAGATGATGGACCGGTGAGAGATTTTTCACTTGAATTTCTATCGCAATAAATCAAAGAGTTGCTTGGCAACCAATTTCTCATCCATGCAGCATCCTTCCTACTAGAGTCACAGTGCCAGATGGACCCCTTGCCTGACACATGGGTAACTCTCTGAGAAGTTCCAAAGCCTTCAAGTCTCCATGTCAGGAAAGCCGCTTCCCCCCGAATATGGACAATGGCTTGGACTACATTTTTTTCAATTAGTATCATCGGTGATTGTGTCAACCTGGGGAAAGAAGCATACGTTGATTGACGCGCAGACCAGGCCAGGACAAAACGGCTTGCCGTTGATCATCTCGCAATGACACTCCGCAGATGTAGCGGTAGGCGCAGTAGCCGCAAGGGCTCCAAAGATTGCAGCCAATGTAAAGAGGGAAAACTTCATGTTGAAAAGGTTGGTGCTGCTCCTCTTTGTTGAACTCTGGATGTGAACATGATAATCAGGGAGATGAATGGTAATGAAGGAGGCCAGCTGCAGCCGCCTTATGTACTTGTCTCTGGCAGTGGCCAGTAAGGCTGCTGGCCCCGTCATCATTCTGTGAGACAAAGCACAAGGTTTTCGACGACCTTGGTGGCAGAGTTCAATTGAGTCTTCGTGTGGCTGGCAAGTTAGTTGCCCCTTGGCCGGAACTGCCATGACCTTGATGGTAGATTCGACAGGGTCATCATCTCCTGAATCTTAGTCTGCCCTTATTGCGGTCGCTGCGAGGCCTGCTCACATACCTTCGTGGGTCAACAGAGCCATCATAGCCGCGCGGCTCACCGCAAACCTGCTCGAACTTGTTTAACAGTCCCATCATCACCAACAGGTTTGTCGCCGACGACTTGGCACTCATAGGCCGTTTGCCATGCATCCAGGCCATGGTTGAAGTCATGTTTGTTGGTGAAGTTGCTCTGCGTTATCAGGTATTCTTCTGGTTGTCGCCGCAGCTTTGATAAAGCCTTTCAATTGGTTGAAGCAGTAGTATATCCATTCGTGATATCTACTGTGGCCTCAAAAAGTGAAAAGAGAAGGAAGAAAGTGAGTGGATTATCAAGCAGCCCGGTATAATTGGGCTGCCGTGTGGACTGCCGCATAACACTTGTTCCGGACCTGGTTTGATTAGTCCTCATACTGTAACAGTAGCGCTCAAGTGACTGAGACTTGGCCCATGTCAAAGATTATCAGCCAAGCTTGTCAATTCTCACGCTCCTCCAGCTTGCAAAAGTAGGTGTACAAATTGAGTAAGCCATTACATAAGTTGATCGTGCAACTGTAACGGGCCACGAATGACATGGCTCTGTTATGGGTGACCACTCTAGGTTACTCCCAACAAGGCTATACAGCAGTGCCTAGTGCGTCCAAGTTTATATCTACGCCATCTGGAGACCACCTCCTCACCCTTACTGTTCCCTTTTCTCTCCTTTGTACCCCTCCTCCCGCTGTACAGTAAGCGCGATTGTAACATATTTAACTGTGTAGTTTCCTTGAAATGAGAACAAATTTACACTGCTTTCTTTTTCAATTTCGCTTGTCCTGTTATCTGCGCAGAATACTCTAGTAAAGTACAACTGAGCTTTTAAGAGTACTCATAACATCCCAAGCACTGTGGCAAGCGCACTTCAAAGTTCATTATAAGCCTGGTTGATTCAGAGCATATGAGCTTTGTCACTTCATATGTGGATTTAACTTGATACAGTGTAATCAAAAAGGTGCAAGTGGAACATGATTAAACTAAAGTGATAGGAAGTACAAAGTTCAAAGCACCAGTTATGCCCGAGGCCTCCGAGTTTGAACATAAATGAGGGCATCTGGTTTCTCCTCAATCCTGACCAATAACTGATTAGCTAGAGGCGCTGTCCATGACCGGGTTAGTGAGTAAGCAAATCGACCCTCTGCGTTACACTGCAGTCAATAGCTTCGATTTTCATTAGCACAACATGTCATCAGTTTTTTCATGAGCGGTGAGAAAAGAGGGGAATGAGAAAGCCATCGTATCTCACAAATGTTACAAAAAATACAAACGACTTAGTTTTGTGACCTTCCTCTTGGCCTTTCTGTACAGTTCCCTTCTGGTGAGCAACCAAAGGAGGTTCGATGAAGATCCCAGTTATTTCCTGCTTTCTCCCGGCAGTCCTTTTACTTGCCCAGGATTTTGCTTTACCACAAGGCCAAAACCAGGTCAAAAAGTGCGTCGACTCCGTCGACGATGTGTATGACTATGTTGTGGTTGGGGGTGGCACCAGCGGTCTCGTTGTGGCCAATCGACTTAGCGAAAATGCAAACAGTAAGAGACACTGGCTAGGGATAGTTCCAGTGCTTTTTGACACGATACATGTCATCATTGAGCATCAACTGACGACTTCACAGAGACGGTGCTGGTAGTTGAGTATGGGGATTTTGTCGAAACAGTGAACGTTACCGTTCCGTATTTCACAACACTCGACCAGTCAGCCAACCTCTACAACATCACCTCTATCCCACAAGCCCACCTCGGAAACCGTACCTCTCGGCTCCGCATCGGTGCGACAGTAGGTGGAAGCTCAACTGTGAATGGTATGGCCTGGGACCGCGGCTCCAAAGCCGATTACGACGCATGGGAAGCCCTCGGGAATCCAGGTTGGGGATGGGACACTTTTCTGAAATATTTTCGCAAGTCTTCGGCTTTCCTACCCCCCGCTCAGGAATATGTCGATGAGTACAACTACCAATGGAGTCCAGAAGCATATGGCGATGGGCCTGTGAAGATCGGTTTCCCGTCATGGCAGTGGCCAGAAGCAGGTGAGTTGCATATGTCTGCCAATACGGGCCCTTAAGCTCAGAATCTTTTAGCTATCCAAGCTCGAGCTTGGGCCGAAGACGTCAAAGTGCCCGCCTTGAGCGATGGCGCTGACGGAGACAATGTCGGCATTGCATGGCTACCTCAAAACTCGGGGGGTGAGAGTGCAACGCGATCGACATCCGAGACAGCATACTTCCGCCCTGTGAACAACCGCCTGAACCTGCACCTTGTCGTGCGCTATTACGGAGCAGCTGTGAGGTTCGAAGGTACCAAAACGGTCGGAATCGACATCCGCAGTCGCGATAATAGTTCTGAATCCAAATTCGTGCGATCTCAAAACATCGTTCTGGCTGCAGGCGCTGTCAACACTCCACGAATTCTGCAGCTCAGCGGAGTCGGTCCAAAGAAACTGCTGAGCTCCCTTGGTAATGACGTGGTGGTTGATTTGCCTGGCGTCGGTGCGAACTTTCAGGATCATCCGGCGATCTTCATGGTTTACGACTGTAAGCAAGTTTTCTTGCGATCACTACTCCAGTCGTAAGCTAATCTTGCATCCGTCTAGTCAAAACCGATACTGCGCTTAACCCGACTTTGATGAACAACGAGGCCTTCTACAACAGGTCTTGGGCGGAGTACCAGGCCAATAGAACCGGGCCACACAGCCATTCATGGGGAAACAAAGTTGTTTTCACGTCCCTCAAAGATCTCGACCCAGTCAACTATGAATCCATTGCGGAGGCAGTGAGCAAGCAAGAGCCATTACAGCATCTTCCTCGCGTCTACGCCGAGAACCCGGCACTGGTAGAGGGTTACCTCCAGCAGCGAAACGTGCTGAAGGAGCAGTTTCTCAATCCCAAGGCAGGTGTTGTCGAGTTCACATTCGGAGGGGCAGAAAACATTCCAGTGGCTCTACAAAAGCCCTTGTCGAGAGGCACAATCAGCATCAACAGTACCGACCCAGACCCGTCCATTGCCCCACTGATCGACTTCAACACGATTTCCAATCCAGTCGACATAGTCCTTCTGGTCCGGGCAGTTGCGAAAGCCCGTGACTTCATGTCGAGCCTCAGTGTCCAGTCGCTTGGAGCAGTCGAGCTGATGCCAGGCTTAGGCGTGAGCGGTGACGCACAGATCGAGGCAGTCATGAAAGAGTCGTGGCTAGCTTCAAGTTTTGACCACCCCGTTGGAACAGCAGCGATGATGCCTCGGGAGTGGGGAGGTGTTGTAGACAGCAACTTGAGCGTGTACGGAGTTGAGGGTCTTTGGGTGGTGGATGCAAGCATCATGCCCATATTACCAGCAGCACACACACAAGCTACGGTTTATGCTGCGGCGGAACACGCAGCCGACATTATAAGAGGCTTTGAAAAGTGATTAGAACCAGTGAATAGTATGCCGCTCTGGTTATCTAACTCTCGAGCTTGGTGTTTCTTTGCCCTGGGACCTTTGTGAGAAAAGTAGAGGATATCGAGCTCTGTTCGTGGATTGTTATGAGCTATGATGTTAAGGGTCTTGGGATAAATGAGTATCAATGCCTAGATTTCTGCATTCTGGGAGTTTGAACACCCATATGGACATGTATGTGAACACATACATGTCAACTAGTAGGAGCAAACGGTCCGCTGGTCAAGGCTTGCCTCGAGCGCCATCAACCACGTCAGAATCCACAACCTGATATGGGCTTTCATTCTCGAATTCACAGGCAAAACAGACTTGAAACTTCGAATGTCAGCAAAAAAAGTCATGAGTACCTGCAATGCTACTGTGTTGTTCCGATTAGACCAGATCACCTAAAGGCTCATCACCTTTACAGGATGTCAGTTGGTGGTAAACTTTTAATCTGTACACAAAACGGTCGCGGTGCAATCAGTAGACTTCAAGCAGCCACATGCTGAGTTCCAATCGCATGTCCCCCCACCCATTATCTCATACGTCGGACGAGAAAAGACGCGTATGAAAACAGCATTTCCACGTGTATCAATGTGACACTGCCTCCATGCCCAACCATGTTCTCATGGAACTGGGGCCATTTCCCGATGTCAGATGCAATTTCCTGGTGGTCGGGTTTGAGTACCAGTTTCCGACTCTGAAAAAATAAACTTATCGTTTGGTCTGGTTCCACAAGTACCTTTGTGATGGCCGCTGCATTATGCAAAGGGTGCGACCAGTGAGGACGACGCGGATCACCAGACGGCTATTACCGGTACCAGGACGGACTGAGGAACCTTGGTAGGGAATTGACAAGCCGCAAGCTTGGTTAACGGATGCGGAAGAGGGCTGAGTTGAAATTATTCCACCTCTCAAGGTCGCACAAGTGCACAGTAAGTCAACAACGCTCACTCTTATCGTAGCCAGAAAAAAAGAACAGGTTCCCAGCTGGAAGTCAAGGTTTGATCTTCACCAAGATACGACCCCAATGATACGTCTAAGACATGTGACAGTTGACAGGAGCAGTTCAGAAATGTCTATTTAACTCACTGAGAGACCCATTGACTGTACCAAAGCTTTTGATTATCATGGTCTTGCTTTCTCAGGCATGGCCAGAAAGAAGAAGAAGCAGCCGGCCATGAACAGGGCACCAGAACAGAACGAGCCCGTGGCCATTACCGATACCTCCGATGTGGTGGCCACTGCCGATACCATTGATGACGGGTCCGAAGTGCCCATTTCCGATGCCCATGCTGATGGGCCTGAGGTCTCGTAAGTTTACACTCAATTGGTGTGCAATGTTGCATTTGAGGCTGACAGTCATCCAAGTCCATACACAAGCCCAATCTGCAGCATCCACTTTGCAAACAGCATGGCGGCCATGATTCCTCGCGACATCATCTGCGTGAGTGCCGAACTCAAGAGGATCTGCAGCAATGATGATGAGGTCATCATCGACGTACCACCAGAAGCAGGCCATGTGCTGGTTCATTACCTTTACACGCGCACTTGGCAGATCCTTCGTAGGGGAGACTTGACTCGGTTCGAAACATGCCTCTACGTCTACGCTGCTGCTCAGACCTACGGTCTCCTGGGTCTGGCCGAGCTCGCCAAACAAAACATAACGCGCTATGCAAGCGAACTATCCCTTCAAGACGTCATTATCTTGGCTGCAAAACCATGCGAGATTCTTCCGGAAGACGACCCATGGTTCTTGACATATACCAGGGTTCATATCAGGCAACTGTTTGGGGACCCGGACTCCCTAGACCAACCGGCCTTTCTGGCCTGCTTGAATGGCGGTTCAAAATACTCCAGGGTCCTGGCCAAGAGCCTGGTTTCGATCTGCTGCCAAAAGGCAGCCTCGGCCGGGTCGGCAGAAGCGCACGCTGTTTCCGTGGTTGACGAGGCCTCCTCCACGTACACATTGGATCCCATGCCAGAGTCGGCCTCGGAATCTAAGCCGGATCCTCCCCGAACCCCTACACCAAGACCGGTGATTAAGGCACCCGAGCCCAGCGTTCGGTTTAGCCTCTGTGACTGTGGGTGCCATATCCCTTCGACGCCCGCGGAAGAACGAGCGCTTGAGGATGAGCCAGAGGAAATGCCTCTATCCAGGAAGCTGGAGATGTGGGCAAAGAGCGAGGGGTCTCATTCGAGAGGCAGCCCACGCAGCTCAGCGGCGTATAAGACGGAGTGGGAAACGTACCGCGACGCCATAGCCACGCAGTTCGAGAACAGATGGAAGAATTGCTCCAAGTGTTCCGCGATCTCGGAGGACTCGTCGACAAGCTACCGGACGTCAGCTGCGGATACTCCAAGCAGTGAGAGTGAGCCTTCGCCTCCCTGGCTGTGGCACGACTGGGTAAGGCGCACCTAGAGACGGCGTGAACCCCCGAATTAGGAAGTTGAAGTTGGGCAGAAGACACCGCATCTCTAATCTGTATGCCATTACGTGGAATTTGCGTCCGGCATCTTCTTCTGGTCATCGCCTTCTAGCCGATAGGGTGAGCTGGGTCGAGTTTCGCTGCTTTTGCCCCCGTCAGCACCTGGGTGAGGCCAAAACCAGTAGACAATAGACAAGTGCAACCCCATGGTGATGCCACCATTTGCTGCGTAGGTTGTCTCCACAACCATGTATTCCCAATAAGCACGCTGATTGGTAAATATACACGTGCTCTGGGAATCGATCTGAAATCACCTCTGAAATGGATCAACTACGTGTAACTGAGACGAGACACCGCAGATAACGGCCCATGGAAAACCACAACAGTTAATCTTCGGGCATAGAAATCAATCCCGAGCGCAAGCAGTCTCGTGACTTGGGAAGTGATGAAGCACATATGTCTTGCACTGAATGCGGTGTCTGTTAATGAAGGATATCGAGTATCTTTGCTAAGCCCTGTGCGTCACCCGCCAGCGTCCCAGCTTTCTCCTTGTCAACCCATCCAGGAGTGTAACTGCCCCCAAAATCGATGATCCAGGCATTGCCTTCGCGGTCGATGAGGACATTCTCGGCTTTGGCATCGCCCCAGATGATGCCCTTCTGGTGCAGCCTCTCCAGAGATGTGCTGATCTGTGCCTTCCAACGTTTCCTCAGATCGGGTGAACTCTGGTCAGCTCTTCCTTGTGATAGGACTCCCTTCTTGTCGATCCAAACAAGGAGCATGCCCATTAACTTGTCCCCTTCTCGAACGACTCCGTGTAGGCGGCAGATCCATGATTCAGGGGGGGGAGGTATTTGCGCCATGGCGATTGCTTTTAACGTTGTAAGCTCCTTCTTCGCATGCACTGGACCAAATGAGTGCCCGAATCGTTTAAAGTAACACTCAGTCCCACCATCAACAACGACCTTGTTTGGTCGTTTGATCAACACGTCTTCAGGGCGATCGTATATCATCTCGACATCCGATGGATGGTAAGACTTGGCCCACTGGTCGAGTCCTGTAAGGATATCGTCTTTTACAACTAAAGCCGGGTCGGACCAGCCGTGTTCCCGAGTCTCCGCCTCGTACGGGCGTAGGACTTCGTCGGCAGCATCGAGACCGCAAACGAAATACGGAGGGAACAGATACTGGAACAGGGTCGGCCGGCCCTCGCAAGGAGCCGTGGAAGACGATGGCGCCAACTGGGCGACGAGAGGCTCGAACAGTTTTGACAGCCAGTCGTAAGCATCCTCTATGTAGAAACCGTCCTGCTCTTCTTCTCCAGACCGCAGTAGGTGTAGGCACTTGAAGTACTGGTCTGTGAGCTCGGGTGATCGATGAAAATGCGACGGAGAGATTGTGCAATAGAAGGCTCTTCCGTTATTGGTTCGTATGATTAGGTCGCAGTCGTCTTCAGTTTCGTGTACCTGCCATCGAGCGATGTCGTATATCGGTGGATTCGCCATGCCGATTGTTGTGGCAGATGGCGTTGAACCGAAACGCAAGTAAGAGGATCCGACTGCGTTCTTAGACCGCCGTAGATCGAAATTCTGCGGGCCGTGGCGAACGAGAATCCTAGACGTGTGCTACACGACCCCCTTGCTAGCGGCATTTGTATCTGAACCGAAAGCCAGGAGGGGGGGTCTCATACAGCCGCTCTGTACGTTTATTTGCCACTATCCACACCGATCTCGACTCAAGGGGGAGACCGCATGCCCTCTGCGCCAATGAGGTGCGCCGAGGTCCCTTGTCTCAGCGTCGCATCGCACCTGTAGTCGGACTGGTGCGAAGGGGAACTGCATGTTTAGCCCACGGGCAGGATCGTCTTCCCGGTCCTCTTGGCATAGTTATGCTGCAGAGAAGAAGAAGAAGAGATAGAGAAAGAGAGATACGGAGAGAGAAGTTGTCGTGTCCTCTCCCGGATTTTCTGCACGTGGTTATTTCTCCTCCTTCCACGATCATGCTTTTTGAGTTTTCTGCTGGGCAAGTTTTCCCCTTCCGCCGGCCCAAGTTCAGAAGAGAAATCGACCTGAGAGCGAGACAAAGATGGGGCGAGCGGACGTTATCGAGATGCGGGGGCACGGAAACGACTGCGCGGCCGTCAATACCACGACAAGCTCGTCCGGCAAAACGGACGACAGCACCGGGGACCACCACGAGAGCGGCCACGGACACTCGGACGGCGGCACCGGCGGCTCGTCACTGAGGGTAATGCGACGTTCCCGTCCCGCAGCAAAACAAACGGTCCTGGCACATGTGCTAACGGCGGGAAAACGCAGCGGCTGTTCTCCTTCTGGCAGTTGCTGGCCTTCGCCCTGATCTTCATGTCGTCGTGGGAAGTCATGGCCATGGACATGGGCGCGACCTTTTACAACGGCGGCCCGCAGACGCTGGCCTGGGGCATCGTCCTCGTGGTCGTCGGTGCCATGGCGCAGGCGCTGTCCATGGCCGAGTTGGCGGCGATTCAGCCCATCGCCGGAGCGCAGTATCACTGGACTCACTTCCTGGCGCCGGAGAATCACCGACGGTTCATCACGGTATGTTCCCCCCATTTCCCTCACCGCGGCGTCAATAGCCCAGCACACTGGGTGGCCTGTACCAGGTCACAAAAAGGCTGACCATCCTCGCAGTGGATGCAAGGCTGGGTGACATGGTTCGCCTGGGTCTCGGCGCTGGCCGGCTCCGCCGCCTCCGAGGCCAACATCATCATCGGCCTCGTCAGCACTAACTACCCGTCGTACCAGTTCCAGCCGTGGCACATCACCATGGTCATCATCGCGCAGCTCGTCGCCTGCGGGCTCATCAACATGTACGCCTTCCGCACGATCCCGTGGATGGAGCTCCTCGCCGGCGTGCTCCACGTGGCCCTCTGGCTCGTCTTCGTCGTCGTGCTCCTCGCCCTCGCGCCGCGCGCCAGCGCCGAGTTCGTCTTCTTCGAACGCACCGTCAGCTCGGGCTGGACCAACGGCTTCGTGAGCTGGAACATTGGCATGCTGGTCCCGGCGTGGGGCTTCATCGGGTTCGACGGCGTGGTACACATGGCCGAGGAGGTGCGCCGGGCGAAGCAGGCCGTGCCGCGGGCCATGCTGTGGACGATTGTTCTCAACGGCGTGTTGTCGTACGGCATTATCATGGCCATCCTGTTCGGCATGGGCGGCGCGACGGAGGAGATCCTGGCCTCAGACTACCCCATCATCCCGCTGCTGTTCAACGCGGCGGGGCCCAAGGCCGGGACGGCCATGGTGTGCGGGCTGCTCATCATCACGTTCTGCGTCGTCGCCGCCTCGCTGGCGTCGGTGTCGAGGATCACCTGGGCGTGGGCCCGGGACGGCGGGTTGCCACGGTACTTTGCCAAGGTGCACCCCAAGCACCGGGTTCCGATCCGGTCCGTTTGGCTGCCCTGCATCATCGTCACCTGCCTCTCGCTGTTTACGGTCGGGAATAACGCCACGGCGACGGTGTTCTCGGCATTCACGGCGCTCTCGTCCCTGGGCCTGTACAGCTCGTACATCATCGCCATATCGTGCATGCTCCATGCCCGCGTGACGGGACGCATCGGACACGGCATGGAGTACCAGGTGCAGTACGGCAGCTGGTCGCTGCCCAAGGGCTGGGGAATGCCGATCAACATTTACGCGCTGGTGTGGTCGATGTACTTGACCATCTGGCTGCCGTTCCCCCAGACCATCCCCGTTACCGGGACGGAGATGAACTACGCGGGACCAATCTATGTCGTTGCCATCGTTGGCGCGTTGACGCTCTGGTTTGCCAGGGGCAAGAAACACTGGCCGGGACTGAACAAGACGGCCATCGCAAATGTCGAGGCGTACAACTGATCTGATGATGGCTTACGAGAGGAGATGGACGGTCCACGTGTGCTTTGTATAGACATTTCATTCTCTGATACCCTGTGTGATTGATAGTTATTAGACCATTTACAGGAGGCATTGCTTTTTCCCAATTGGACATGATTACACTACAACCCGCCCGGACAGGTTGAATCCGTCGAAAGTGCGTACCGCGGCAGCCAACATGGAGCGCGCCCACCAGTCTGCTTCTTGGTTCGTGGGTTAGAAAAAAAAATGATTGTCATTGGGATCGGCTTTGGCAACTCCCTCTGATTCAAGTGTTGATGTTTGGATGAAATGATGCAGTCTCGGTGAGGAGTCTCGGTGAGGTTCCTGGGAGTGAGTGTCTCAGAAGAGCAGTCCGGGGATGGAACACGGCGAGTCGGCACCCCGGTCATCGGGCGGGAGCGAAAGACACTAGAGAGCATCACATGGCACTCTGGTACGGGGGATGCCTGGAAACACAACATAACATGGTACCTTTTTGGTAGGCGACCGGGTAAACTGGACGACGAATGACGGACAGATGGATGGATGTTCTGATTCAGGAACCGAACCTTGTTGCTGCGAACACCTGCCTAGGTCCTGGTACAGTACATTACGCCCCAGCCAGCGAGAGGCAGGCAGCGAGCGGTGTGTGTTTGCATGAACGAAGGACGGGTCTCGTGGTGTTTAGAGGCGGTCATCTCTCCTCGGTGAAACGAGAGAGAGAGAGAGAGAGAAACACATACTATGTAGTAGAAAGACAAAACCAGACATCGGACGGATACATCAGGTTCGCTCCCTGTCGGTTCCGGTTTCAGCCCGCCCTGCTTACATAAGTACCCGGTTCCTTATCGGAAGGCTTACCTATCTCGCTCACCATACACCTCGATAAGGTACCTACCTACTATGTACCTACCTACTATGTATCTACCACAGGTACCTACCTACACCTAAGTAGGCACTACCCCATGCCATACGGTGGCACTCTGGTGCCCCTCAATGACGTTGAGCACTCACCCAAGGCACCCAAGCTAAGATCTCATCCGCGCCCCTCTTGCCGTGTGCCCCTCCGATCTCCCCCCCAAACCGCTACCTGATCGGTACGTACCTCCATCATACCGGCAGCATACCTACCTACCTACCTGGGTACCTACTATGCGGAGTAGGTACGGAGTACACTGACTGCCGGCTTCCAGCGGCCCCTCACTAGCTCTCCAGCGTGCCATCCGCCGAGCTGCGAGGCTCACTTGACCTGGAACAGCTTTGTCCTCGTGCTCGGAACCCCACCGCTCGAGCGCCGGGTGGTGGCTGCCACTGGGAGTGGCTGCTGCGCCTGCCTGCCTACCTACGATACCTAGGTACGCCTGCACCCACCTGCATCCGCACCCGGCGACCTGCATCCATCTCCAACCGTTGTCCTTGGTGCGCCATCCGTATCTTCTCTTCCTAAACAACCTCATCTATCTCAGCCAAAGTTTATACGCCTATGTCCACCGGACCAGCAGCCCTTGACGGGATCGCTCTGGGACCCTCGAGACCCCTTCAAACGCTTCGCCTCTTCCTCTCACCTGTCACCTCAAATCAAAAGCCGGCCTGACCGCCCCATCTAGTTTGTCTACCTGCTGTACCCCACGACCGTCCTATCCGTCACTCCTCCTTGCGCCTGACGTTAGCTAACTTAGCTGCTGAACGCTGACTGAGCCGTGCAAGGCTACGGACCCCTTCCATTTGTTTCCCTCCTCCTGCTGCGAGGCGACAACCTTTTTACCCTCTTACACCTACCTACCTCACTCGACCCCAAGGTAACCAGCCAGCCACCTTGTTCAAGTCCCGGTATCGCCATCATGTTCGACATCTTCGCCCACCTCTTATCGTGAGTTACCCCTCCTCATGCGCTGAACCCGCAGCTATTTGCCCCTCCCTGTCTTTACTTCGCCCGCCGGCATAAAGCTTGTCCGCCTCCACAGTTGACTTGGAAACGGCCACTCTGCTCCGTTTGGCTGATGTCCCATTTCGCATTCTAGCTCCATCGCCTCCTTCCTTTTCCCCCTCTTCGCGTCTTACAAGGCACTCAAGACATCCGACCCTGCCCAGTTGACACCATGGCTCATGTACTGGGTCGTCCTCGCCTGCGCTCTTCTCGTCGAGTCCTGGACTGAATGGATTCTCGTCTGGTACGTTCTGACTCGCCACGCTCCCTCGGACCCATCTCCCACTGACACCGCCGTAGGATCCCCTTCTACGCCTACATGCGATTCCTCTTCCTTCTCTACCTCGTCCTCCCTCAGACCCAAGGCGCTCGCATTATTTACCAGACCCACGTCCACCCCTTCCTCCAAGACAACGAGGCCCAGATTGAGGAGTTCATCTCCGACGCCCACGACCGCCTCAAGGCTGCCGGCATCGCCTATCTGAAGCGGGCCATCGAGCTCGTCAAGACCAACGTCCTCGGCCTGCCCCCGGGCGACCCCGAGCCCGCCGCTCAGCCCCCCGCCGCCGCCGCAGCCGCCTCCAACGTCCCGACCCAGACTTACACCCAGTCGCTCCTCGCCCGCTTCAGCGTCCCCACCGCGCGCTGGGCCCCGGCCGGTCACGCTGGCTCCGACTTCTATAACCTCCTCGCCGGCGCTGTGTCCGCCGCCACGAATGCCGCCGCGGGCGGCGCCGCGCCCGGTCAGCACCAGGACCTCTCCAAGTCGGGCTCCATCATCCCGCCGGAGCTTAAGGGCGGCGAGAGGATGAGCTTCATCGCGGCGCAGCGCGAGCGTCTCGCTTTCCTGCTCAAGGCCCTCGACCGCGAGGCCGCCGCTTCGGAGACCGCCGAGGGGCCTGGCCGCCCGGGGAGCATGCAGCTTGACGGCGGCAGCGAGGAGGAGGTGACGCAGAGGCCAGCGAGCGCGCACAGCGGGCTGAGCAAGTCGCGCAGCGAGACGGACTTTGAAAAGATCGATGCCGAGAGCGGGGCCGAGGACCTCGACGACAACAACGAGGACGGCACCGTCCGGCGGAGGCAGACGAACGGTGGGTCGTCTTGGGTACCGTGGGGCTGGGGCGCGACGCCGACGGCCGAGAACCCCGAGAGTGGTGGGTCTAGCTCGGGCGTGCAGAAGTGATTGCGCCTGCCTCGCTCTTCTGATGATTGGTGTTTTGGTACTCAGGGAACGGAGTTTCGTTAGGGGCGGTGTTGCCCCTCCCTTTTTATTTATTTATTACATGATTCGGGTTCGGCTTTGCGAGGGAGTCTTTGGGTCGGTAGGATACAGTCGAGGGTGGCAACCATTAGGACCAGCAACGATCTGCGCTCCCCTACGCTCCCACCCTCCCCCCCGCTAGATTCTCATGTTAAGGGGCTGAATAGACTTGGGATAGTCGCTCCGCTTCAATGTCCGGCGATCAGGCCGACTCAACGTGATTGCACATGGGGGGCGGAGATCGGCCGCTATGCGAATATGTCTGTCGTGCGTCTATGTGCGCAACTTTTAGTCCACGGCCCTTGCCTCTACCTGCTGGCAATTGGCCATGGGGTGTTTATACGTGTCTATTTTTACAGTTGAGATGCCCACTCTTCAAATCCTACACTGTCCTTTCTTCCTTCTCCCCCCCTGATTTTGATACAATCCTCGTCCTCCTAGTCATGCCGAGCCCCCCACCCCCCCGGATCTTTTATCTCGCATCGCCTCATCGCCTTTCGGTCGGGGCCTCACTTTGTCCGCTTGTAGGGGTACGTCACCGGCACGTCCTTGCGCGTCCAGATAAGCTTCTTCTTCTTGCTCACGACGTGCTCGGCCCACACCTCCTCGGCGTACTCCTTCTTGAACTGGCGGATGAAGACGGGGTCCCAGAGGTCCGACGCGATGCCGAGGTCCTTGCAGCACCGCATCAGGGCGTTGGACTTGCAGCCCTCGACGGCCGAGGGGAGGGTTTCGAGCGCGAAGTAGCTGTTTTCGCCCTGCGCTTGGGAGATGAATCTGCGTCGTGGGGGGGAGACGTTGCCGCCGTGTTAGTTTCATGGCACCTCCTTCCAAAGTCATGGGGGGGTGTAGAAGCAGGGGGTGGAGGGAGTGGTTTCAAACGTACCGTCCTTCGGCGACGAGGCCGTATTCCCTCGTCACGACCTTGTCGCCCACGACCACCTCGCCCTTGGGCACCAGGCCCCAGCCGCCGGGGCCGAAGGCGGCGTTGAGGATGCGCCGGTACTTGATCTCGGGCAGGTAGATGATGCCGTCGGCCTTGACCTCGACGTCGGCGGGGTTCACGGGCTGCAGAAGAATATCGGAGACCTCCTTGGAGAAGCGCTGGGTGCCCAGGCCGTAGTACGATGTCGACCAGTCGATTATCTGCCCTGGCTGCTGCTGCTGTTGCTGTTGCTGTTGCTGTTGCTGTTGCTGTTGCTGTTGCTGTTGATGAGGTTGGTAGGGAGGGCCGACTGAGGAAGCGAAAGAGGTCGTAAAGCCCGGCGGATAGGTAGCCACGGGCGCGTCGGGTAGGTCCGCGTCGGCAGAGGAGGCAGGGGCGGCTGACGGCGGCGGTGTCGAGGACGCTTCTTTCGGGGCGGCGGCGCGGGAGGTGCTCGATGCCGGGGAGCGTCTGACGTAGCTGGAGCTCGTTCTCGGCTTGGCCGGCGTCGTCGCGCGCTGGGTCGAGGTAGCGGCCGCAGCAGCGGCTTGGTGGCGGGAGGTCGTGGTGATGCTTGCGGTCTGTATGAGGGACTGGCGCGACGTCGCGCGGAGCAGCGGGCGGAGTAGGGCGCGTTGGGACGCCATTGTGGTCTCTCGTCCCGTGGAAAGGGAGATTGAGAAGGGGGAAGCCGGCGGGAAAAAGGAGAAGAATGGGCGGTTCTGGTTCGGAACGGGTATCAAGAGCTGTTGGTCCTTTTTTTTGGGGATGGGCAACGATACCATACGAAACGGGGCCTGCCGAATTGAATGAAATTTAGTCGGCGCCGGGTGAACGCGAGGCCGGCCGGTGGTGGTACAGTACTACTGTACGTAGGCACATAGTACATGGCGGGAGCTTGGGCCACTTTTGGAGACGAGCACTGTGCGCGCGACGGTTACCATTTGTCGGCATCATCAACTTTCAAGAGTCAAGATAGGAGTTGGGATTCGGTTTCCTCTTGGAGGGGAGGGAAGTAAACAGGTCTACAGCTTCTGGTCCAATGTTGTCTTACCGCTTCGTCGGTCTTCTTGTGCCTCTCATGAGTCCTTCATATCGGTCCGCTGGTCGTTGCCCTGCTGCTTCCAGCAGCTCTTGAACCGCTCCATCTACGCCAGGTAAAAAAGAAAAAAAACATCATCAGCTTCACTCTACCATCGATGCAAGCTCCACGAAAAGGACTCAACATGACTCGGTGACGGGACGTACCTCGGCCGTACACTGTCGCCAGTCCTTCTTTTCAAAGTAGCAATCAGTCAACTTGGTGTTCTCGTCTGCCAGAAAAAGAAAAGAAAAAAGGGCGTAGAGTTAGCGCGTTCCGTGCGAGGCGGACAAGATCGGGGAAAATGCCGTACCTGCGCAACCCGTGCTGAAGATGCGCTTGTCCCTGCACACGCACCATGATTAGTTCGTGAGTTGTTTGGGTTTTTTCTTCTTCTCGTCTTGTTTCCCGGAAGAATCCTCGTTGGCTCTTACGGACCGCGCATCGCGAGCTACGGGTTCCTCGAGGCCGAGAAGGAAATTTGCGCCGGTCAACGTACCATTCGTCGGGCTCGTCGTCATCCGCGGCGGCCTTTTGCGCCGCGTTGCTCTCTTGTTTTGACATTGCGTCTTCTCGCTTGGAACCTCAGCCGTGCAGGTTGAGTGTTGCTGCTTCGGTACGTGCCTTCAATTCGTTCTTCTCCGTCAGGCTTCTTGATCGTGTAAATGGGAGACTTGGGCTGGCATTTGGGATTCTGTTGTGTTGGGAGGGGCAAAGAAGCTACCTACCTGTCAAACACAGTGCCCCTAAAAAACCGGTAGCTCGCACCACTGAAACTCACTCTTCAGTCACCAACTCATCTCATCATACCGTAGCTACTCGTCACACAGCCCGCTCATCTGCACGCGCGATGGCCTCACGGAAACTCAACGTGCTGGTCTATACCGGTAACATCTTCCCTCCCCAATTGACGACGGCCTCATTTCTGAACGACCTCCAGGCACCGGCACGACCGTGGAGTCGGTCCGCCACTGCATCTACTCCCTCCGCCGCCTCCTGTCCCCCACCTACGCCGTTATCCCCGTCGCCGAGTCCGCCCTGCTCAAAGAGCCCTGGCAGCCCACCTGCGCACTCCTCGTTATCCCCGGCGGCGGCGACCTCGGCTACTGCCGCGTCCTCAACGGCACCGGCAACCGCCGCATCGCCGATTACGTCCGCCGCGGCGGCGCCTACCTGGGCTTCTGCGCCGGAGGCTACTACGCCAGCCGCCAGTGCGAGTTCGAGGTCGGCGACCGCACCCTTGAGGTCATCGGGCCCCGCGAGCTCGCCTTCTTCCCGGGCACCTGTCGCGGCGGCGCGTTCAAAGGGTTCGAGTACCACAGCGAGAGGGGCGCCCGGGCGGTGCGGTTGACTGTCAAAGACGGCTTCGGGGACGGCGACGTGTTGAGTTATTACAACGGCGGCGGCGTCTTTGTCGATGCCGACAAGCTTGACGGCGTCGAGGTGCTGGCGTGGTATGCCGAAGATATCGCCGTCGACGGCGGAAGCGGCCGCGCTGCCGTGGTTTCCTGCAAGATCGGCTCCGGCAATGTCATTTTGACCGGCCCTCACCCTGAGTGAGCATTTCAACCCCCCGCCCCCTTTTTCCGCCGCAGTGTCAAAGATTTAACCACTCCTCCACAGGTTCGCTGCCGCAAACCTCCACCCGCAACCGCAGATTCCCTCTTACGAATCCCTTACCTCTTCCCTTGCCGCCGCCGACGCCACACGCATCGCCTTCCTCCGCGCCTGCCTCTCCAAGCTCGGCCTTGACCTCAGCGCCGGCCCGTCCGCGCCGCCGTCCCTCTCGCGCATGCATCTGACCTCGGCGAATCACGCCGAGGTGGCCGAGACGCTGGCCTCGTGGGAGGAGGCCATCTCGCGCGAGGGCGAGGGCGCCGACGTCGAGGAGTACATCCGCGGCGAGCACGACGTGTTCCGCATCGAGAAGCGCTCTTCGCGGTGGGAGGTCGACGAGCTGAAGAGTGCACTGTCGGAGGACGGCGGGGAGGCGGCCATGGTTAATTACGACGGGGTCGTCAAGGTTATCGTCCCGCACGAGGAGGCGTGGCCTGACGCCAAAGAGACGCCGAGCTTCAACCATAGGCTGTTCTATAACTCGCTCAAGGCGTACCGTGCGAAGGAGCCCACGGCAGAGAACTGGGGTGACACCGTCATGTACGGTGAGGTCGTCACCAGCACCAATACCCTCCTGGATAAGTATGCTCTACGCTTTCTCTTTTTCTCCCTCCCTCTCTGCGCGCGCACGCACACACATACCTTCTGAGAGACCCCTGCTCACGATCACGTCCACAGGAACCCCAAGCTTCTCGCGCACCTTCCGACCGGCTTTACGCTCACAGCCACGACCCAGGTCGCCGGCCGCGGCCGCGGCACCAACGTCTGGGTCTCGCCCGCGGGCTGCCTAATCTTCTCCACCGTCATCAACCACCCGGCACACCTGGCCGCCTCGCACCCCGTCGTCTTCATCCAGTACCTCGCCGCCATCGCCATCGTCGAGGCCGTCAAGTCCTACGACGACGGCTGCAGGGAAGTTCCCGTGAGGCTCAAGTGGCCCAACGACATCTGTAAGTCTCTTCATCCCCCCTACTTGCCCTGGTTTGTAGTATGCATGACGGGCGCCATGGCTGACAACATGCACAGACTGCCGCGACCCGAACACGCCCGCGACGGAACCGCCCTCGTATGTCAAGATCGGCGGCATCCTCTCCAACTGCGCCTACTCCCAGGGCGCCTATCAGATCGTCCTCGGCATCGGCATCAACACGACAAACACCCGCCCGACGACGTCGCTCAACGCCATCGCGCCGGCGTCGCTCGCGGACGGCTTCCGCCTGGAGGCGCTGCTCGCACGGATCCTCACGCGCCTCGAGGCGCTGTACGGGCAGTTCCGCCGCGAGGGCTTCTCGCGTAACCTCGAGGAGCGGTACTACGCGCACTGGCTGCACGGTGGGCAGCACGTCACGCTCGAGGCGGAGGCGGGCGCGCGGGCCAAGGTGGTGGGCATCACGAGGGACTGGGGCATGCTGAAGGCCGTCGAGGTCGACTCGGCGGGGAGGGAGACGGGCAGGATGTGGGCGCTGCAGAGCGACGAGAACAGCTTTGACTTCTGGAGGGGCCTCGTCAAGAGGAAGCTGTAGGGCTGGCCGGGTGAGCCGGCCGGGATGACAATGCGGGTTGTTCTGGTGCACAGCCATCGCATTACTCAATTTCAGAAGTACGCGAGAGCCTTCAAATATGACTGGTCATTGCCGAATGCCGTATCCGGCAACCTACCACGGAATCCATTCCGGCTGACGCTCTTCCTCACCCTTCCCATCGCTCAAGGAGGCCAGGGATCGATGCCCAGTGTCGATTCCGGACCTTTTCGGACCCTATCGGGTCGAGCCAGAGCAAGACGCCCGACGAGGCTCACGACGTCGCTTTCGCCGATACTCGGATGACACCCCTGACACATACACATTATAATAACGCCGTCTTACTTCGGAGACACAGCGGAACCATTGCGCACCCCTCCCTGTTCCTGCAGCAACCACGTCATATCTGAGCTGCGTTGCTTCCGATGAGTGGACTCACTCGCGTCAATAAGCCTGACAGCGGGGAGAAGTAGGATAAATACCACACGTTGTCGTCTTCCAACCAAATTGCCACTATGATGCGTCCAATCGACATGTTTGCGAGACGCTGTTGCTATTCGAGCCCATTAGTTCGCGGCATCTCCTCATCACAGCTCAAGGTTCCCTTTCACCCGCGAAGCCGATTCGCCCATCTGTCGCACTCCACGTTCATAACCTCACGATCCTTGACATCGACCAGATCGCCTCCCGCGATGGCGGCGGAAGAAGAGCTGCCGAAAGTGAAGCTCTACTGGTACCTCCCCCCGTTTCCCACCACGCTCCCGCCATGAACTCCCACTCACCGAACCCCCCGCAGGCTAAACGACTCCCGCGCCCAAAACACACTGTGGCTCCTTGAAGAGCTTCGCATCCCCTACACGGTTCAGACGTTCCGCCGCGCCCCCAACCGCCTCGCACCCCCGGAGCTGGCCGAGGTGCACCCTCTCGGCAAGGCCCCAGTTCTCGAGATCACGCCCCCCGCATCTTCCGCGGACGGTCCCGCAGGGACGACGCCCGGCGGCGGCGGCGGCGGCGGCGGCGGGCGGGAGCCAATCCGGCTCGCTGAGAGCGGGTACATCACGCAGTACCTCGTGGACCACTTCGGCCACCGCAGCCCGGGTCTTGTGCCGCCGCGGTGGAAGCCGGGCCAGGAAGGGCGCGTCGGCGGCGAGACGGAAGCTTTTGCGAGGTTCCAGTACCTCTTGCACTACGTCGAGGGGAGCTTCTTCCCCGTGATTGTGCAGTTCCTCCTCATTAACGGTGAAGGCGCCCCCCCCCCCCCAAATACCCCTCCACCCTGTCCTACATTCCATCACCAACCGCAAGCTTCTAATGCTCTGTAACCGCGTCTTCTAACATGTTTGCAACCGTCCAGTCCTCAAATCGAGCAACGTCCCCTTCCTCATCCGGCCCCTGACCTCCGCCGTCGCCAATAAAATCCTTTCCATCGTGATCCTGCCCAACGCCCAGAAGCACCTCGCCATGCTCGAGCGATTCCTCAATACCGCACCGGGCGTGGCGCCCGGCGGCGCGGCGCCTTTCCTGTGCGGACCCTCCCTCACGGCCGCCGACATCCTCATCAGCTTCGCCCTCGTCACGGCCGAGGCCGAGGGCGCCTGGGACGCCATGGGGCGCTGGCCGGGCGGCTCGGCGCGGGCGGCGCACCCGGTCCTGTTCGATTACGTTGACCGTCTGCGGAGGGAGCCCGGCTATCTGAAGGTGGTGGACAAGGTCAAGGAGATTGAGGAGACGGGATGATGCGCACCAGTGGGGGCATTGCAATCGGCGTTCAGAGCTTTCTTCTTCTTCTTTGGAAGTGGCTGTCATCGCGATAATGGCAGAGGGTGCGAGGATGGCGTAGAAGTCTAATTATTGTGCAAGCGGCGTCGGCCCTTCTATTGGCTGCGACGGCAAACGCACGCAACGAGTCTCGGCTCCAGAGGCGTGTACGTTCACCAGACAGACACGATATGCTTGCTACCTACGATGTGTCGAACTATCCTCGGGTTCTACTACGCTCGACCGGCTTGCCCGCGATGCCGGCTTTCATGAACCGCTTTCCTAACCCGTGTTGTGTCGACGTTGCGCAAGCTTCTCGTCTCGCGACGCAGACCACACGCGGCGTCATACCTTTTGACGGCTTCGAGCTCGCAGTGCGAGGCTCCAAAAAGGGGAGGCCTTCTTGGTTTTAATAGGGAAGTCTTTGCAAAGAAGGGCGGCGTGCCAAGCCGGGGCTTGCGATGCTCAGGAAAGCTTTTATCTGGCTCAGCGCGGCTCTCTCTGCGTCCAGGGTGCAGAAAACCTTGGACAATAATCAAGCTTTTCGCCCGCACGCCACTGGAGGAATCCGCAGGGTTCAGAGACATGCTACTACAAGCCTTTCTTTTGGCCAAATCTGATTTGTTGGGTTCCATGACTTATATGACTATGTGAAGGGGGGAAGCTTGTCATGTCAGAACAAAACAAGCATCGGCGGTAAAACCTGTTCGAAATCTACCACCTTTCTCGGGCGGCCACAGCTGAGAACCGTGGGAGGCGCCCTCGCACAGACGATGCTATCGCGTGCATCCCGTCGTTTGCTTTATTTATCAGTGTGCACTCCACTACTGCATCGAGGCATCGGGTCGTTATCCGACAGGGCTTCCGCCAAGACAGGGCCGTCCCAAGCGTCGAGTCCCAACCGCCAGCCTCGCCGTTGGAAACCACACCCGCTTGGTCCTCTCTACGACCCCGAGTCTAACGGCTTTGTGTCAACCCGGATTCAGCCCGCCCAAGCACGAGAAGACGGCAAGAAGAAGAGCCGTCTTTCACCTCCTCTCCACCCCATCGATTTCCCAGCCTCTGTCGATACGCCTTTTGCCCCGTTCCCAAAGCACACGCGCGCGCGATCCAAGGGCAATCGGCGCACGTCGTGGGGGAAAGGGGGGAAGATCTTCGCGCGCAGCATTCTTGCGCCGACGAAGGAGGGAATGGCGGGCCGAAGAAAGGCTACGAGGGGGGCACCTGAGCGGTCATTCAGTGATTCAGGCTTTTTTGGCAACCCACACCCATCAAGCTGGAGAGTCTATCCGACTCGGCTCAACACGACTCGACTCGAGTCTGAGAGGCCGGGCATATGAAGATCGGGAATCCTCGCGGAGGGACTTGGTTGGTTCTGTCAAAAAAAGATACCGGAAAGACGGAAGCGGCATGCGGGTGGGTGATTGGGTGAATGGGTGAGTGAGTGAGTGAGTGAGCGAATGGGTGAGTGAGTGGGTGAGTGAGTGTGTTAGTGGGTGGATGAGAACGGGTGAGTACATGTGTAGTGTTGGGACCGAGAGAGAGAGAGAGAGAGATTGGATGAAGTATGCATCATCTAGCCCTGTCCATTAAACGCAATTGCCATGGCCGTCGCTTTTTCTCGCCTATCCTGTCTCTCTCTAGACCCCGATCCCCATAGCCTTTTCGTGCATTGCGCGAGTGCATGCGCAGCGATGGAAAGCGGGCATAAAAGCCCAGTGAAATACATAAATGGCCCACCAATCGGGGCTGCGGCGCGAACTTGTCCTTCCAGATGGGGAAACCCCTGAATAGCACTCCGTCTGCAGGTGAACATGTGGTTGGTTTGGTGCGGGATCTGCGCCGTGTCTGTGTGAGTGTGTGGAGGGGGATGATGGGAATTGGAGGGGGAGGGCGGGATTGCAGGGCTCCCCCACCCCCAATGAGCCAAGAGAGGAAGAGGACTTGGGGAAGGCCAGGATGCGGCATGTTCTACGGATTCCACGGCGCTGGCTGGAGATGACTGCAGAACATCTAGGCATCTACCCCACGAACGAACCACCGGCAGAGCTGTATCCGTGTGCCATGACGCGAGGGCGAGAGTTCATGGCCCGCATGTCGAAAGATCCCTACAGCGGAGCAGTCACCAGGTATCGGGATTTGGCTTGACTTTGTCTTTCTCGACCATATCCTGTTCTTGGTAATCATCCATGTGTTGGTCAGACAGTATGCCGTCTTCCATTTCCATCTTTGTAGAGATGAGAAGAGGGTGGGGGGGTATGACCAACGATATCCCATCGGCCCGCGTCGACTCTGCCGGTATGATCGACATCGAGGGAACATGAAAACGAAGAAGAAGAAGAAGAAGAAGAACAAGAAGAACAAAGCGGGCCGCCGAGCTGTGGTCGGGTCGGCATCAATAAACAGCCCACTAATCTGCCAAGAAAAGAACCATGCCGCCCGATTTATCCTGGTGGCAGCATCTGGCACAGCGACGTTTTCTTTTCTTCGCCTTGCTTCAATGCCTTGGACTGGCCGTGAATACCTAACAGTCTGCCGGGTGTTGCAGAGGAAGCACGTCTCACCATCTGCTCTTCTACACCACCACCATCATGCTACCACACCACACCACCCGCACGCACACACAAACGCACGCACACACCCTAGGAGGCAATGCACCCGCGCCGACTAATCGAGCTGGGCCTCGAACGCGGGGGCCCGCCGCCCATCTGTCGGGACTCGGGACATGCTTCTCCAGGGCCTGCTACCGGGACGCCCGCTGTGTCAGGACCGGGGTGCGATGGACCTAGACGTACTGGGCGATCCGCATGAGGGAGAAAAGTCGACCTCTCTGGCCCTCGGACGTGGGCCACGACTACATCAGCAGAATGTACAAAGAGGCCAAGGCTGCCCCGTACGTAGGGTTTGTGTAGAAGGTTAGTCTGTCGGTCAAATATACGCTCTGCTGCTGCTGCTGCTGCTGCTCGTCGACACTCAATGCCCTCCTCTCCTAGACGAAGGGCCTTTCGAGTGATGTAAGTCATCGACCGTACCGCCCCTGCCGTGGCAGATCGCAGCAAGAATCAGATACCTCGAGCGCGCCTTGCGGAGCCAGTCTCGCAGCCATGGCCGGGGGCAGCGTCCCCGAGCTCGTCATCCGCAATCACCCGCCGCCGCCGTCCCAGACATTACCGGCGGCCGTACTCAAGGAGATTGTAAGTCCTTTCTCACGCGCGGGGTGCTGATCTCATAATCCAACCGGCCCGCTGACCCTGCGATTTACAAGCACGATGCCGGCGTCCCCTATTACATGGTGGGCCTCTTCGTCCCCCACGCAATCTGCACGCTCTTCGTCTTCTCCCGCATCGTCTGCCGCATCTGGATCATCCGCAAGTGGTTCCTCGACGACACTCTCATATTCCTCTCCTGGCTCTTCTCCACCGCTCTGTGCGTCGTCTACGCCATCACCGCCCAGACGCCCTCGCTCCTCGGCGCCCCCGCGGACGGCGCTTCCTCCGTCCTGGACGCCAACCCGTACATCATGCGCACCTACCTCGGCCTCGTCTACTACCAGTTCTGCCTGTGCCTCACCAAGCTCTCCATCCTCGCCTTCTACTTGCGCGTCTTCGCCTGCCGCCCGCGGGAGCGCTTCCTGGCGCGGGCCGCCGTCGTCTTCGTCTTCCTCTACAGCGCCCCGATGCTGCTCATGAGCTTCCTGCAGTGCCACCCGAGCCCCGGCCTGTTCTTCGGCCAGCCCATGATGTGCTTCGAGTTCCCCGACCTCCTCATCTCCAGCGCCAGCCTGCACTCCGCCACCGACGCTTGGCTCATCGTCATGGTCATCCCCACCGTCATGCGCCTCGACATACCCCACCGGCAAAAGGTCGCCCTCGGCGCCGTCATGAGCCTCGGCATCTTCGTCATCGTCGCCAGCATGGTCCGCCTGCAGCTCAGTCTGCACCTGCAGTACCGCCCCGACAGCGCCGCCGTCCGCAGCACCCTCGGCTTCTTCGTCATGACCGTCCTCGAGTGCGACATCGCCCTCATCTGCGCCAGCGCGCCGACGCTGCGCCCGTTGCTGGCCAACCTGTTCCCCCGGTGGATGAGCAGCGCCCAGCGGAGGCGGTCGCTCGAGCCCTCGACGGGGCAGAGCTTCGACCTGACGAGTCTGACTTACAACGGGTACCCGTGGGCGCCGGGCGGCGGCCCAGGCTCGTTCGCCGCCGCCGCCGCCGAGAGGAGCAGGAACGGCAGCGTGGGAAGCCACCACTACCCGGGCAAGCAGCCGCGCATGCCGGCGCCGCCGCGTAGGGTGCTCTCGATGACGCACCACCGCGCGCCGACGACGCTGAGCCTGGGCAACATGATCATCGGCACGGCGCCACGGGTCGCGCAGCGCACCAGGGCCTGGCCGCTGGCGGCGGACGACGGCAGCAAGCCCATGCTGCACGAGACGTGGGACGCGAAGCGCAGCTCGTCCATCTACTCGCAGGACCCGGGGTGGGACGAGCACGGCGAGCGCGACTACGAGAAGCGGGGCGGCGGCGTCATCCACAAGACGATGTGGCTGAGCCTCCGCTCCGAGCACGCGACGGAGGGCGCAGACGCGGAGCTCGGCAAAACGGGGCGGCCGGACGTCAACCGCATGAGCCCGATGTCCGGGCTCAGCGGAGAGACCTGCGCCGGGGACAGGAGCAGCTCAGGCACGAAAGCCAGGAGCGTTGACGGGAAAGTGATGACCGAGATACCCAGTGAAAAGGAGGCGGAGGCAGAGGCAGACGGCAAGCCCGAAGTGCCCATGCGGAACCCGTTGAGAGATAGGCGAAAATGAAAAGTAATCAAGTAATTTACAATTTCACTCATCAGGCTTTTACCATTCTCCTTCCCGAAACCTCCCTTCAAGTGGTATGTCCATCCATCTTTTGCTCTTGATATGGCCCGCGGCGGAGAGTATGAAAGAGCTCGGAGGCGCGCAATCAAGCGCAAAGGTGCATTCTAAGCATATCCTCGTAACCAACAGGATGGCTGCGACTGTCATTGCCGCCGTGGCGTAGGGACGCAGCAGTCATAAGTCAATTACGCACACTTGCACGAGACATAGCAACGACCTCTTGGCCTTATCCCCTGACCGCCGCCAGCCCCCCCCATTGCATCTCGCGTAGTCTCTGTTTACATGACCACCTGCGCCAATTCCAGGCCCCCGGGACTTCTCTTTACAGACATTCGCTGTTCCGTCGCCTTCTAGAACACGCCAAGCGCCAAGCGCCAGGACGGCGGAAGGGCCGCAGGGCCAAGGATGCGTGAGATATTGGGGTCGTCGCGGATTGCATGTGTCCTTTGATTTCCCAATTGGTAGTCGGGTACCGAGATGACGGACGTCTGATCATCCCACGCTCACCAGGTTTTCGTCGGTTGCCGGCTGGGGGGGTTGCGAAATGATCTCATCCCCGACTCGTTTGTGTGACCCGAGTGCCCTGCACCTCGTCGATTTGCTAGGTAGCTGCGTAGTTCGTGTGGCATCCTGGGCGTATCCCGTCCCGGGCCGTCGTCCGAATCGCACTCCAGGACTCTGAAAGCGGGCGGCGTCTTTGGCAGCAGAAACATCAACTTTGTTCCTCAGCACGAGACCTGATGCAGCAAAAGCAGAGGCTAGATCCGTTTACGTAATCGAGAAAACGAGACTGTTTATGTAATCCACTTAACAATTAAGACATGGACCGTGCCCGTTCATCTCATTCCCCACCCCCAACCGCTCCGCTCGGGCTCCCGCTTCCCGTTCCCCATCGCATGAACCAAGACGGATTCCCAAACCACACGCTTCCTTTTACCCACGTTTTCAATAAGAACTCCGATCCTGGTGGGGGCAACCGTACGCGCAACTCGGCCACAGCGTTTTGCTTTGATCTGCTTTAATCCACCTTTGCTTTACTTTGTTTTTGTTTTTTTGTGGACTTGAGGCTAGGCGATTCCCGTCAGCTCGCTGCGTTTCCATCCTCGGCGAATACTGGCTCGTCACATCTTGGTCTTCCCATTGTAGATCCTGTCTTCTGGGCGCCAGCTTCCAATCGCATGGCCTGATTTTCGATATCCGGGGATGTTCCTGGACATTAGTCTCGGCCACATGAGTGCCGTATCTGAGCTGTGTAACAAGTCGTCATACCTTGCCGTCGCCGGATTTGTCAATCACATGGGTGTAGGCCCCACAGGCACATTGAGTTAGTTCCTGCTTGGCATATAGGGGATGCCTCGTCGATCGATTTGAGGCTCTTCTTCGAACTCATCAAGAAAATGAGACATAAATCCCATTCCCGTCTCTCGCAACGCAGTCTGGTGTGGTAGACTGTTTCGACGTGCTGCCAAGGGCAGCCCAGGAGACCAATCGCATCTTTGTTGTGTATGTATGGACAATGTCATCTCAGCCGGGCTCACTAACCAAGTTGTCTAATGTTTTCTTTTCGTGACTGGATATACCCGGTTTCCAGAGGACACAACGCCGAAGCATTCCGTTTGGCATCTCCATGCTCCAGTCCTTTGTTTAAGCGTGCCCCCTCTCAGCCCGTCTCTTTCTGCTTTGCCTCTTTCCTTTCCCTTGGACTTGCCTTGAAGGCTCTCTCGCTTGTTTCTTTTTTCTCCTTTCTTTCATCTTTACGACGCCAACCTTCATCCGCTCTTTTTTTTTTCTTAGCTCGTCGTCGACTGTCTCTGTCTCTTCAGCACTATCTTGGGAAAATAGAGGCTAGAACGAAAGACAAGCTTCCAGAATAGCTATCATGACGAAAGCTTGGACGAAAGCCTGGGAATGTCTTCTGTTGCTCCGGGTCACCGTCAGCGCGGCTGTCATACCGCGCCAACAGCTGCCGCAAGTCATCGTTGCCTATTGTTTTCCGCTGCGAGTGCTGACCAGTCTAAATCAGTCCCTTCGTTGAGATACCGTTGCCCGTCGCCGCTATTACCGTCGTCCGAACTGTGACTGTCGAGGTTGCCACCCAGACCAGGATCATCTTTCAGCCCCGCGCGCAGACTCTCACATTCACCAATCCTGTCGTGGTCTTCGAAACCCGCGTGGCTGCTGCGGATCCGCAGCCATTTCAGACCATCGCTGCGAGAGGCATATCGGATAGGGATGCATTCGATCAAGAGTCGCATCCTGTGGCGCTGCCGTTATATACTCCCCAGCCCAAAGGCACTACCCTCTTCTCGAGGCCAGCGCGCGTTCAACGGCAGGCTTTGGAGCAAGTCAACGGGGCCTCGACGATCACTGTCGAGATCACCACGACTTTAACCAACTTTGTCTCCGTTCGCACTATTACTGCGTTCAACCAAGTCTTCGTGTCCGTGACAGTGAACGAGACAGTGACCTCCACCAGATTTGCAACGACGACTTCTACCGAGACAGTGACCTCCACCAGGTTTGCAACGACGACTTCTACCGAGACAACAGCGTCCCTTCCGCCGGCCGATCCTGCTCTCTCGTCTGGCGAAGAGGTAGAGCCGACCGACACGTCCGCGTTCTCGTCCGCGTTCACGAGTGGCGTGGAATCGCCCGGCACCACCACTTTTCTTGCTCCGTCAGAGACGTCTGCCGGCCCCGGCGTTACCACCTGGTTCTCTACGCCATCCGATCAACGCCCGACGGAAATCCCCGCGGCAAGCTCTACAAGGTCGGGATCGGGCTCCACCGCCACTGCCACCGCCACCGCCACGCCTTCCGAGTCACCTGCGGTACCAGCCGCAGAACCCGCCCCGGAACCGGCTCTGTCCCCGGGCACAATCGCCAGCATCTCGTTGGGCGCGGTCACCGGCGTGATGTTCTTGCTGTTCCTTGGCTTCGTATACCGAAGCTACCGCAGGTACGTCAAGGACCGTCAGGACAGCCAGCCGTCGGAGGAAGACTACAAGATGACGTCGGCGACGGCGGCCACCGCCATCATGATGAACCGGCCCGCGACCGCCCTCCCTAACGACGACGACGACGACGACGACGACAACGGCCAACACGGGGCCACAGCCGGCGAAAGTGGCAGCAAGAGCGCGGGGAAGGCAAAGGAGGTCAGGATCGTAATTCAGCCGGTCGCAAAACGGCAAAGCGAGGGCGGCAAGGGCAACGAAGGCGGCGAGAGCAGCGGCGAAGTCGAAGCTCGGCGGGCAGCCTGGCAGCGCGCGTCGGGCTACACTAGCCAGGGCGGCTACAGCGTTTCCGTGGCGGGGGGAAGCGATTCGACTCACCGCGATGCCAAGAGCTGGAGCAACCGGAGCGAGTATGGCAGCACGATCAGGCGCGCGGCCTCACAAGATGGCGACGTACCCGAGCTCCCGACCCGGGAGGAGCAGCGCGGATGAAAGAGCGGCGGCACCGGATGAAGGTGGCATGCCGTCCGAATATGACTAGGAGGCTAGGGCAATTCCAAGTTCCTAGAGAGGCCGGCCATAATGTTATAACAATCAATAATAATAGAAAAGTGATGAGTCGATATGAAGCTGGCAAGTGGCTTGTAGCAAGTGCCAACCTGTTGCTTGCGTGTATGCCTACTCCAATTGCGGCAGGCGATGGATAAAAGAGTTTCACGAAAAAATATTTTGCACATAGATAGAGAGAGAGCGCATACGGATTGCAAGTTGAGACAGCCATGCGGGGATGTATAAGGGCGTGGAGATGGGCGACGTTGAGCCCGAAACGATGTTTGAGTTACCGCGGCTCTGCGACGGTCTTTCTGCTCACTCTGCCAACAGCATTGGCAAAACTGGCTTGGAACTGCCTATCGCCGCACGCTTTGTTTCCTCTCCACACCCGTGCCCAAGGCACAGCGTGCAGTGAGAAAAGCCACCAGCACCCCGGAGAGCGCTGGCTTCAAGTTTGTGCGAGTCCTCGTACGAAGTCCAAGCATCCCGTATCTCAGAGACGCAGGGCCCTCCCTCATCGCGCGCGGGCTCCAAGCGAAGCTGCGTTGTTGTCTGTGAATGGTCAGCGTAAAAGGGAGGCGAGCCTTGAGCTGCCAGGGCCAAAATGCTCAAGCAGCATGCCGCTCCCGATAGAAACGGTAGCACTGCGTCAGGTTAGCTCGTAGCGTACTGGGTAATAGAGAATAAGTCCATGTTCATTGAGATGCCCCAACTAGGGGTTTGTTCGATGCTGTGGTAGCTGGCGGAGAGGGAGTGAGTAAAGGGCGGCCGTGTAGCGACACAAGCGGAAAAGACCGGGCCTGTAAAGTCAATACTCATAGCCGCCCCAAACCTCCGCTTTTTTTTATCATACAACTCATTCCGAAAGAGTAAGAAGACAAACAAAGAGAACACCAAGAAAAAAAACTAAAACAAAAAAAACTCGAAATATGCGCAAGTTCAACTCGACGGCGCAACCGCGAGTCCGACGACCAGACGGGAATGGCAGGGTGGGTATCGTATGAAAGAAATAACCGACTCTCCTTGACTCCGTTTCCAGACTGGAGTCGTGCTGCCCCCCTTCTAAGCAATGAAAGTAATGATTCCTATACCCTGAGATATTTCGCTTCTTCTGATGTATCGTGTCAAGTCCATCCTTCATGTATCAATGCTGCGAACGGTAGTCTCGGGCCATCTTGCGCAAGACCAGCACCGCCACGTTATCTAGAGTCATAGAGCTTGCGAAGATGCGCACGCTGGAGGCGGAACGAAGAGTAGTTACCGGCAAAGATGGTTTCGAGGATGCTAGCGGGTCCATCAGTGCGGGAGCCCTGCTGAGCGAGCTCGTTCATCCTCTTCTTCAACATCTTGTGAGCGACGCTGAACTCTTCCAGGATTCGACCGGCATTACTTGAGCCGCCGGAGATGTCATTGGCAGGGTTGTTGGGGTCAATGACTGAAATACGATCCATATTCTTGTAGACAACTTCACGGACTCGAGCCTGCATTCAGAGCTGGTTAGGCGGGACTAACAGCAGGCTGTCTGGTTGTAACGTACCTTGTGCACGTACCCGGGTGGATTCATGCGAATCGCTGTGTTGACATAATCGAACCTGTTTCCGTAAAGGTCGAGGAACTCCATCATCATCTCGCCCAGATGGTGCTCGGGGATAAGGTTGCGGCTCTGGACCTGGGGCATGAGCTGCAGCATGCTCACAACCATGCAGGTAACAGTGAAGCTGCCAATGCCTCCATTGACAGGCTCGTTCAGGCCACGCATCGCCAGGAAGTGCTTGATCATGGTGACAAGAATAGGCATGGCTGGGTACTGTTTCCTCCATTCAGCGAAGGTCTTCACAGCCTGTGGCCCGTCGAGGCGGTCGAAAGAAATGTCGACTCTGAGACCAGTGATGTTGTCAATGTACTTGACGAGGGGCACCTTGGCGCTAGCAATGAACTCCATGGTGTTGTAGTGGGTGACCTTGTTCTGCGCGAGGAACTTGCCAAAGTTTCGCAACGCCCTTATACCAAAGAAGTTGGAATGCGCGCCGTCGAGCCAACTCGACGCACAGACAACCAAGTCCATATCAGCTGTGGGGAGGTACAGACCGGACATGTAGGAGCCAAAGGGGCGGACGTCACAATCTTTGTAAAAATGACTCGTTCTGAGAGACCTGCGCAGTCGCTCCACCAGTTGGGTTCGCATCTCATGCTCAAAGTCACGGGGTCGAACAACTTCGTAAAAGTCCATGATTTCCTTGTGGAGCCTGCGGGGGATTAGGCGCTGTACCCCAAAAGAAGTCCGTCTCACTCACCAGACGCTAATGTCGGACGTTTTGGAATGGTCGGTCTGGACCCAAGGTGTGGGGTCCTCGTCTTTGGTGATCTGCCATTCCGGCAAAATGGAGCCGCCGACTGGCATCTTATTGACCTTCTTCAGGGGACCATAAGTAGGAGGCTTAATGCGATCGTCGGCAGTGCGCTTGCGCGAGCCCAGAGCGTCGTCGGCGACGAGGGGCTTGGGAGGTAGGCCGGCAGGCTTGTTAGTAGCGGGGGTGGATGGAGCTGTTGAAGCAGCCGATGCGGTGGCAGCAGGTCTCTTGTCACGGTCTGCCCGAGGTCCAGAGGGTGGTCCTCGAACAGAGTTGGGGGATGAATGCACAGGGGGGGCAGGACCAGGGGGCGGGGGAGGGGGAGGAGATGGTGGCTCAGAGGGAGGGAGAATGATTTCTTCCTCTTCGGCCTTGTCGGTATCACCAGGTTCGTCGAAGTCAAAAGAAATGAACTCTTCTGCCTCGGTGCTGGCGGCAAGCTTATCAACGGCAGTGTCATCCACTCGCGCTTTCCGAATCATCTTGACCATGTCCCTCTTCTTGCGCTCGGCAGCATCGGGTGGAGGCAGGGCCGTGTACGGGTCTGGGTTGGACCATTTGGGGACGCTGTTGCCTGAGTCGTCGTTGCCCGAACGGCGGGCGCGCTTGCTGGAAGGCTCGCCCGACTCATCGTCTGAGTTGTCCGAGATTTCCATATCAGCCTCTTCGTCGTCTGATAGCTCGTCGATATCTCTGTACACAATGCCGGCATCGGCCTCAGCGACCAGGTTTTCGTCAACTCCGTCGCGACGCTCGCGCAAGAGCTCGCGCTCGGCCGGGATAATCTTCTGATATGCGCCTCGGCCGCGGCCACGGTAGGGCCCTCCACGGGTGCGTCCAGCCCTGCGTCGATCGTTACCCTGATAAGGGCGGTAGGAGTCTCCCGTGGCAGCCTCGCCTACGCCCGAGGGCTTATCCATCCGAAAGGTGAAGTCGCCCTGGGGTGGTCGGGTGTCGGGTCTGTAGCCATCGTGGGCTCCGGATCTGCGGCCTGGATCGGCTCCTCTGTAAGAATCATAATGTTCGAGATGGCGCGGAGGGGATCGCGATCTGCTAGGACGGCGTCGGTACTCACGGTCCTCGGGCCATGGATTGCGCCAGGTGTCTCCGGCTCCTGGTGGTGGGGGGTGATGGGATGAGCGCGAGTCGTAGCGACCGTAGTTGCGATTGTCGCGCGCCTTGTTGTGGCTGGCATTGCCATTGCCATTGCCATTGCCTCTGCGAGGCGGATACGAGGGTCTATACGAGCTCATGGTGGGCGCGTTGTGCTGTGGATCCTGGTGTTGACGCGTTAAGAAGCCTAAGCGACTAGAATAAAATTCGGGCAGTCGACGTCAAGGACGAGAGAATTCCGTGCACCCTGCGACCATCGATAAGGTACAGTTCACGTGATGAGCTTATCACAGGTGGGGTGGTGACGTCCTGTCTTGGGCCTTGTCCCACTTTTCTGTCAGTGCCAATTCCGCATGCATCTTCTAATCTTGACCTTGAGTGTGTGAGTTGGTTCACAGCAAGACCATTGTGAAATATTGTGTGACTGTCACTTCTGCACTAGCTGCGTTCATAAGGACTCCAGAAAGATGGCATATGGACTGAAGAAGCATGTCTTTGATGAAAGCGGTATCAGCATAAGCAGACCATCATGGCCAGGCCACCTTCAAAGTGTCTTCTTGGGTAATAAGAAATACCAACTTTGCACCTGACTAGCGGTGCCTAGCCCCTCAGCCATTAAAAAGATTTAGGTCCTTTGTCAACCTCCATGCGCTTTCCAAGTCTTTGGACTGAACAATTAGAGAATGGCACTCTTCACTTTGGATGGCATAGTTGGACAGCCAAAGCCATCTGAAACTCCTGATTGCGATGATGACCTGCACCGGTTTGCCTCCCCTCACGCTGAAGCTGTTAAAAGCACCCCCCATGCTTGCGGCCAGTCTTTTCTGGCAACTGAATGTTGAGCAGGGTCAAGATTGGTTGGTCTTCTCACGGTAATTTTGCTTACATGTCATCAAGATTAGCTGCAACTTTGTCCGCAAGTTCGAGTATTACAGCGAAGCCCTTAGAACTCGAGTGTAGGTGGGAAATGAGATTGCCATATGTTTTCTCCATTGAAATGATGTCGCAGATGGTTCCTCATTGACTTAATGCTGTTGCATTGAAGCCGAGATACAAACAGGAGATGCGAGAACACGCTTATGGAAGCCTAGTCTGGCAAATGGAGGATCCTGTGTCTGCGTGCCAGTTGGAGTTCCTCGCTGAGGCTCGAGTCGATCACGACTCACGTCAATACTCCTGAGTCTCAACATGAAACCTGACGACCAGCACATTCCCTCCCTTTTCGCAGGTCACTCAGACCAATAAACCCCCAAGTCCTGTATTATCTTGCAAAATCCCTACCCTTTCGGGATCACTGTCCGACTTTGAGCTGTTACGAGAGACTTTCATGCATGCCCCCGCATGATTGCTCCACTGCGGCCTCAGCCCTCGCCCACAACGAGCCATAGACCCGTTTCCCGTCGGCATCAGTCAACAGCTCCTCTCCCCCCACCAAGGGAAAAGCAGCAGCAATTCGCCCAGATCGTCTAGTTGGTTAGGATGATACGTTGTGGTTCTTCTATACAGCGATCCGTGTTGACGGCGGTTCGAATCCGCCTCTGGGCAAATTAAGAGTCGATTATTGCGATCAGTTCTTCTTTTGCGTTTTGGTGGTGACTTGGTCGGCTCCTTATGCCAGGTCGGGGTTGTTTACCAGGTGCAACTTGGTAAAGGTGGGGTGAGAGTTGATCAAATTGGCCGAGGATCGGACTAGGAGAGGCGTGCATATGTGCTCACATCCGATCTACAGCATGTGGGCAGCCGACATATTGCAAGGTCGGTCATCTAGCCATCACGCAAACCTGCCCCAGTCCATCCAACAGCAGTTTGAATAACCTCATTCCTGAGTACCTAGTACACAAGTTCCGCGTTCTCTAAGCCGCCATTTCTGTCTCTACTCATCGGCCCAACTCCTCGTCGTTGCTCTTCCCGTGTCTTATAGTACAAGTACAGTATTAACACATTCCCGCGCAGGCACCGCCCTCTTTTTATATCGTCTAACCATGCCAATGCTGGCGGTGCCGCGCCGTGAGAAAAATAAAAGAGATCCGTCCCCAGAAACGCCATGCCATGCGGAGTCGAGTGAAGTTTGTTCCAATACAGTTGTTTTACCCAAGGCCATCCATCCCACCTCCTTCTCGAGCAAGGTCTGCGTCGGCAGATCACCCACTCTCTGGCCTTGCTCCCTTCCGTCCTTCGTGTTCGCTTCTGCCGGTACGTCGGTCGATCAGTCGGTTACGGTTTCGCCCGCCGCCCCGGCACCGTGAACGTGACCCGTTCACCGGTCCTTGTAAATCTTGGGCTTGAACCCCTCCTTCACCTCGGACTCGACCTCCTCCTTCTCGACTAGCGGCCCTATCTCCTTCTCCAACCTCTCTCTCGCGCGCAGGACCTTGCTCTGCAGGTAGAAGCTGCCGCCCTTCTTGGGGTCGTTGGCGTCGAACAGCTTCTTGAAGCGCTCCATGACGTTGCTTGCGCTCTGAGCCCCGTCCTTGGGCGCTTCGACGTCGAGGATCTTGCAAGCCTCGTCGAGCGTCATGCCGGACGACAGGTTGCCCTTGGATCCGGCGGTGGCGTTGCCGTTCTTGGCCTGGGCCCGCTGGTATTCGGACGAGGCCTGGGCCTGCCTGTATGCGGCGGCGAAGGAGCGGCCGACGATGCGGGTGCCGACAAAGACGACCTGGGTGATGAGACGGTAGGCCTATGATAAGATATTCATCAGTTGAAAAGCTTCGAAGACGGCGGCTTGTGGCGGGGAGCTTCGAGAGGCGCATCGCATCGCATTGCATCGCATTGGAACGGGGGGCGGCTAAGGGACTCACCATGTTTGCGGGTAGAACACAGTCCACGGAAGGGATTAGGGATACGAAAGGGTTTTATTAAATCGAAGGTTGGCTGATCGCGCGGTCTTGGAGGGAAACCGGGATGCGATGTCGCGCGTTGAGGGCTGGCTTGTTGCGGAGGACCGGATGGGCGCTGCGTTGGCTCGCGATCCAGAAAAATCCAGCTCACGACCGGGGGATTTTGCCGACAAGAAATTCCGGGCATTTTTTGCTCAGCGGTTGCCATCGGAGGGGAGAGTTTGTCCGTGCGCCGAGAACTTTTCTCGGACGCCACTTCACTTGGACAAATTGCCTTGCTCACAGCTGGCGACAGCTGCTTCACCTGCGTGGGGATTCAACACATTTCACATCGTGAGGACGGATTGATTCTTCTCATCAACAGTAGATAAGTATTACAGCTGGGCGTTGGCAATGGTAGACCGCCGAGTCGACCATCATTCCTCCTTACTTCTCTAAAAAACCTGTCTGATCGAGTCAAAACCGCAATAAGTCAGCCGTCGGCAGGGCCTGGTATAGACGTTTCTGGATTGACGCGCTCCAAGCCCAACACTTCCTGCATCTGTCACCAACTGCCCAACCAACAACAACATGGTCATTAGGCCTTTTTCCGATTCGTCCCCACCCTTTACCTTTCCCTCTGTTAGTTAGTACCCTCAGCCCAACTTCATGAAGACATGTACGGCTGCGCGGCAACTCGAGCATCTCGGTGCTTCTCAGAGTCGTCATCTTCTTACCCCTGATAGTCGTCATCCTTACTTTCCTGCTGCCGTTTTTACCAGTAAATATAACGTCCAGTCACTGCCACATCTGTACCGATGCCAAATACTATGGTTGCAAGCACTACAAGGACCCTGAAGCTCCCAGCAGGCAGAGCAACTCCAAAAGTACATGGTTGAGGTGGCTTTTTGGATTAACGACGATCACCGCATCCAGACCGGTCCGGATTTCTGTCTTCCTCCATGGTACCTGGCATTGAAGTGGTGTTGGATCACTCCAGCTCCGACAGGTGGAATACTGCCCTTCTCTATGGTACGTGACCTTGGAGTGGTATTAAGACTATTCCAACTTTATCAGATGCATTTGGGAGTCAGTCCATCCCAACTCCAACAGGTGCCCTCGAATGGGGACCGAACTTCTCCTGTTCAGGACCATGTCACATCACCCTCTCGATATTTCATCAACCTGTAAATCTCTGTGACCCTGCAGCAACTCGAGCATCTTGGTGGCCCTCGGCGTTGTTATCCCCTCCCCCCCGATCGTCGTCATTCTTACTTTCGTGCTGTTCGTGAGATCAAGGCTCGGCTGTGCAGGCGGTCTCAATTTAAGGTCGGCTGTTCGTTAGACATCCCAGCTCACCTGGGAAGCTGCTCATGCCCACCATCGCATCTCCCGCCATCGGGTGTATCTAACTTTCTTGCCGTCCATAAGTGAAAAGTCTAACGCAAATTTCACGCAGGAAAACTAGCGAAAAGTTGTGGTAAGGTGCTCGCCACTGCGGATAATCACATTGAATAGAGGGCAGACGCTAAGTCTGACATGGTAGATTTCCCAATGGTCACACTGCTGTCACTAGCCTTATGTCACTTGTAACACGACTTATTTTCCAATGAAATCACTTCTCAAATAAGTCAAGCCGCAGTTGTATCGGTCTGTACTGCAGCAACGAACAGCAATTCAAAGGACTTTGATTGGAAGACGTAAACTGGATTAGTTTCATTTATGTGCCCTGCTCTTCGAAACTCTAGCTTAACATGTACAGGAAAACCATTTACGCGCGTACGAAATAAGTATCAACGAAGAATAGGCCAAGAGGTCCCTAAGACCAAGCGGTGGTGGCGCCAACCGCTTCGACAGAGGTAGGAAGCAAGAAGCTGCTCGCCGTGATCTTGCCATTGGCCTGACGCGGGCCCTTGACGAGGCTGACATCGACGCTCTTGAAGCTCGAGTTAGTCCAGGCCGCGCTGCCGTCCCACGAGTTGCCGCTGTTGGTAGTACCGCTGGCGAAAGACGTCTGGCCCGACTTGGCTGTCGTCCCGGAGTTGGAGGCCGCGAGGTTTCCCTCGAGCGTCGACTTGCTCGTGATGGTCTGGAAGCCGAAGGCGCCGTTGTTCCACGCCGTGTTGCGCGTGAACCGGAAGCTTCCCGGCTGCTTGTTGTCCGTGAATCCCTTGGCGACGTTGCCGAAGGCGATACAGTTGGCGATGACGTGGTTGGCGGCGCCAATGTCGGCGGCATCGCCGCCACCTAGCTTGAACCCGTTACCATCCCCTTGGAAGTCGCTGAAGCCCCATCGGTTCACGCCGTTGCCCCAAGATATGGTGTCCATGATAGTAACGGGTGACTTGAACTCCCTGTTGTGCTGTTAGTCACGGCCGGTATACTGGTGTCAATACAAACTTGGGCGGTGGAAGGGTCGACAACACCACGCCTGGCTACAGCGACGGCGACCTACCATTACACAAGAAGAACACATGACTGCATGAAGAAGGAGAAAGAGTTCCAAGCGCTTACCAGAGGTCAAGGCCGTCGTCGACGTTCTCCCATAGACGAGCGCCCTTGAGGATGTTGCCCGTCCCAGAGCCTTCCTTGCAGGCAAAGCCGTCGGCGCTCTCGCCGTTCTTGCGGGGGTCGCGGTTGCGGTACGAGTCGAGGTAGACAACCTGGTTGTTGCTCAGGGCACCCTGCATCTGGAATCCCGTCTCGTAGTTGTCATGGGTGACGATGCTCTCAAAGTAGTTATTGGAGCCGTCGCGGAGGTAGACGCCGTAGGGGCCGTTGATGATGGTGAGCTTGTAGAACTTCCAGTAGCTGGCCTATTGCGTGGCAGCGTTAGTGGAAGCTCCTCCTCATGATTGGGATCGTATAACTCGGCCTACCTTTTCAATATGGAGGACACCACGGTCGGCGTTAGGAAGAGACGCACCGAGAGCGGCCGGGGTTCCGGGCAAAGCCTCACCGTCAATGACAACCGCCTCATTGTTGTAGGCTGTCAGGGTGTAGGGCTTGGCGGTGGTACCGCTCTTGGTGATCTGGATGTTGGTCGTGGGCGAGTAGGTGCCGGCACGCAGGTAGATGGTGTCACCGGCAACGGCCTTGTCAACGGCGTTTTGGATCGACTTCAAGGGGGCAACAAGGGTGCCAGCCGCACTGTCGGAGCCCGTGGACGCGACGTAGAAGTCGGCTGCCAGCACGACCGGGAGGATGGGAAGGAGAAACTTGCAGAGTCCCATGATTGCTACCGTGGGAAGAAGGAATAAGTCACAAAGCGGACAGGGAAACGAGTGAATGCGAGACTGCAGCTATCCAAGAACCGAGTCGATAATGACCAGCGGTCTACCGTCGAGTTGGCGGTCATCAAGCTTAAATACAAAGCCTTGCATCTTCAACAGGGGTTACCTACTTTGACGGCTTCCTCCTTGGCCTGGGCCATGTTGATGATGCGACTGACCCAATCATTTCGTGTTGTACGCTGTCAGAGACTAGTAGGCAAACATGCTATCTAACCCAAGGCAAGCTCCCCTGTCAAGTTGGGGTCGAAGACGAACCGTCCTCCCGTTGGTGGAAAATAATCTCCACAGCCGCAAGGCAGCCCATCGATGGAGGCTGGCCACGAGATGAGATTCATTGACTATCTCTGTTGCAATAGAAATTCCAGCAATACAGAGGTATAAAGAATTGGTTGCCAAGGGGCCCCCTTGGGCCACAATGGCGAGGTCATAGAGCCGCTGGAAAAAAACTCAATGGCGACGGCCGCTCGACCTAGGCACAATGAGGTACGCAGCCACACTCTCTCATCTTGCCAGGGGATCTTCACCCGCCGTCTCATGGAACAACATCTGGGCACGGACTCGATGGACTGTTGTACAGGTTGTCCAGGGGGCTTCAAATCAATGTGGGCAAGCGCAGGGTTCGGTAATATGCTACTGGGGCCTGTACCTGATGGTCGGCTTTTCGACTCAAACATCCCAGAGAAGGAGATTCCTGCATGTCGATGAGGGGCGAACTTCATGAATCGGAACTCACAATACATTACCTTCAGGCTTGACGGAGACTCGCGGCCATGTACCAATCCCAGGAAACAGAAGACTGCCGTGGACGCCGAGGAATATGGTTTCTGAGCTGGTCATCGGGAAGAGGAATCTCCAGGTTACGCTTCGTTTGTCGCCATATGCAGGGACATATGTTGGGCTTTTGTCATTCCCATGAGATTCTCCGTAGGACCTGTTGCATATTGAGCAGTTCGCCTCAATGTTATATGGAGAAGCAAGAGAGTTCGTACATGGATGTGGTTGTTGGAATAGGTACCTCATCAGATTTCTGAACGATAAGAGCTACTATGTATGTTTAGTGTTATCGATAAAACGTATCGATAAGATCGAAGCTCTGATGTGACGCCTCGCATTCCAGGCACCAACATATTCCCATGTCCCACTCCACAGCTGCTCCTGCCCTGGCTGACGTGGTGAACATCGAAAGAAGCTACATCTCCAACATCGCAAGCTCGGGTACAACCTGTCCTTTCCCACGCCAAAACACGCGCCGCTCGCAACCCCACCCTCCGGCGCAAAACGGCTCTCGAGCCCACCATCCGCGAACACCTCCCGTTCTCTCCAAAACCCCCATCGCAAATCCGTACGCAGCGACAGCGACCAACTCTCGATCCCCTCAAAGGTTGCCCTCCCCCCCTTCGAAACGGAGACGGTCCAAGACAGGGGTTAAACAACCTCAAGCCACAACGAACAACCGCACCCGACAACTCACCACCCTAAAGTCCTCAAAATAACATTACACGCGCCCGCGACGTTCATACCCGCGGCGATGTCCAACTACTACCCGCAACAGTCCTACGGCCCCGGCCCCGGAACGGGTGCCCAGAACCTACAATTCTACCCCTCCTCCTACTCCCCTGCCGACGCCGTCTCAGGCCACGCGACACCACAACAGGCCTCGTACGGCTACGGAGCCCAGTCTTCCGCGGGCCAGTTTGGCGGCGGCAGCGCCGCGGCGGCTTTCGGCGCGCCCGCCGGGGTATCAGGCCGCATGGGCGAGCAGGGCGGCCTGCGCACCGGCTGGCTGGCCGCATTCTCGACTGAGGGTTATGAGGGCGAGCCGCCCTTGCTCGAGGAGCTGGGCGTCAACTTCGGACACATCCAGGCAAAGGTGCGATACCTTCCCATCCTCTTCCCACGTCCATGTGGCGGCTGGCCAACGGCATCCCCTCCCGACCGTTCATGCGGGTTATGAGACTTAAACTAACAAAAGTACCCCTCACTTAGACCCTCGCAGTCCTCAATCCCTTTCGTCGCATCGACCAACACCTAATGGACGACAGCGACCTTGCCGGCCCTCTCCTTTCTTTCCTCCTCTACGGCACCTTCCTCCTTTTCGCCGGCAAGGTCCACTTCGGCTACATCTACGGCCTCGCGCTCCTCGGCAGCACTTCGCTGCACATCATCCTCTCCCTCATGACCCCGACCGACACCCACCCCTCTGCCTCGTCGCACCAGGCCGCGCCCCAGTACGGCGGCCCCGTCGGCGGCGAATACCCAGGCGCCCCCGTCGAACACGACCACCCCTCCCGGACCGGCCGCTTCTCCTCCACCCTCACATTTGCGCGCTCCAGCTCCGTGCTGGGCTACTGCCTCCTCCCCCTCGTCGCCACTAGCCTCTTCGGCATCGTCATGCCCATGGACACCCCCCTCGGCATCGTCATGACGACCATGGCCATCCTGTGGTGCACCTACTCGGCCTCGGCCATGTTCTGCGCCGTCGGCCGCATGCGGGGCATGCGCGGCCTCGTGGCCTATCCTCTGGCGCTGTTCTACGTCGGCTTCGGCATCATGGGCATCTTCAGCTCTAGGGGGAGCGGCGGATCGCTGGCCAAGGCCGCCGCCGGCTTGAAGGGTTGAACAAAGACGCAAGGGGGAGAAGAACACATCAGGTCAAGATATTGACAACCTTTTCATTCAGTCCTTGGGGAGCAGACGACTAGAAGCAGCACGCAAGAGGCCGAGAAAGTCTCCAAATACCAAAGCGCACGTGCTCGGGGTTAGAAATGGATGAAAAAGAGACATCACACAATTGGAGTCCAAAAAAGGGAGAGTCATGATAGACGGGGAAGGGAGGCAGCCAATGAGACAGACGACTTGCCAGCGGCGAGGAGAGCGAGACGATGCTTCACGTCACTGTACAATATCTAATCAATGTTGAGACGAAGCCAGAATAAACTTTTTGATATTCCAACGCCATCCTCGCCCCGCCCGCCCCCCTTTCCTGTACCTTGCTGAATGAGCGAAATAATGCGAGATACCAAGTTGGGATACCGATCCGCTCCTCCTCCATGTTGTTATCCACACGAGCGCAAGAGAAATATCATGGATCAAAACCACCAAAAAGGCCAAACGTAGTATTACAAGAGACGGCAATCGTCTCGATAACCAAGAGCACTTGCAGTAACGGCAAGCCATATACACACACACGACCAAGACGAAGCTCGATGAGCCGGAGTATCCCGGTGCTGTCATGAAAGAAGAGACTGCCTTCCCTTGAGACCGTCCTTCCATATTCGCCTATCCCGTCCGTGCCATGCTGAAGCCACGCTCTTGCTCTTTCTCTCTCGTTCGAGGGTTAAGCGTCTATAGGTCCGCCTTCTCGGACGCTGGTAAAAAACAAACCGAAACTCAAAACCAAAATATCATACGAATATGTCGTAGAAAAGCGCTCATGCCAGAAAGTGAGCCCGGGAAAAAGAATCGAAACTCTGAAAATGGTAGCCATGGCTTGAGCTCCCGTGCCAAGCCCTCGCCGACCAGGTTTACCTGGTAGTCTTGGTTCCAACTCGTTCATCATACGCGTACTTTTAGAAATCACCTTCCATATACCGCTTGTTTCTGTGAAGCCTTTTGGCGAAATACCGCGAACCGAGTGTCCATCCCCAATAGAGGCCTTAGAACACGGGCCTGAAACCACCGGTTGCCGGCTGGCTGGCCGCTAGTGCTGCGAAACCGTTGACTTTGGGAACGTCGGCAACACCACCCAGGACGGAGTATTGGCCACCGGCGCCAGCGAAGACGAGCTTCTTGCCGCGAACGGCAGTGTTGTCAATGGTGGTTGGGGTCTCGATGTCTTCGGTCGTGCCCTGGCCAGTCTGGTAGTTGGCAGAGAAACCCCAGGAGTGAGCCTCACCCTTGTCGTCGATGGCAAAGTTGTTGTCGACACCAGCGGCGACATATACGCACTTGGCAATGTCTAGAGTGATTATTAGTCTTGATCTCGTTCAAAGCAGAGACAGCCACTTACCCTCAACAACAGTCGGCTTCGAGAGGATACGAGGGTTGTTGCTTTCATCCTTAATGACCCTGTCCTCGGGAAGCTCCTCGACAGGAATGCCGACCTGGTGGCCGTCCAGACGACCCCACGTCAACAGCTTGCCATCCTCAGTGCAGGCAAGGGAGTGGTGCTCTCCACCAGCAATCTGCTTAACCTTGTAGTCCTTGAGAGAGTCGACGACGGTGGGTCTCAGGACAACTGCGTCATCCTCGCCAGCACCCATCTCGATGCCGGTCTCGGCAAAATTGTTCAGACCCCAGGCCCAGACGCTGCCGTCCTTGGCCAAGGCGAAGCTGTGATAGGATCCGCAGGCGATACGGTCAATCTTGCCCTTGGGAATACCCATACTTTGAGGAACGAGAGAGGCAAGCTTGTTGCGCTCGATGATGCGACGTCCAAGCTGGTTCTGCTGACCGCAGCCCCATGCAACGACGACACCCTTGTCGTCAAGAGCCAGGATGTGGTTGGAACCGGCAGCAAGTGCGGTGATGTTCTTCAGAGAGGGGAGGTACTCGGGGGTCCTCTGGATCTGGATCTTTTCGGTGAAACCAAGAATACCGTCGCTCGACTAGTCCTATGTTAGCGAGGAAACTCTCGGGGTCCGGCTACAAGCCAACTTACTCTGAAGGTGCCCCATCCGTAGACTCTACCATCCTCCGTCAGGGCGAAGGTGGCGCTGTCGCTAGCCACAACCTGAGTGAACTTGGCCTCCGGGGCGAAGTACTCAGCACCGACAGCAGTGGGCGTGCTCTCGCGAGGGTTGATGCCAGAATCATCGTCATCCTCCTCTTCCTCCTCAGCATCAGCATCACGCAGTCCACCGTCCCAGTTAGTGTCGCGGCCAAGGGCGCCCTGGTCGTTGACTCCCCAGGTCAGGATCTTGTTGTCCTTGGTCAGCGCAGCGACGTGCATGCCACCGCAGGCGATCTGAACAACGCCGACGTCCTTTGCGGAGAGGTGGGGGTTGAGTCTGGGACGCTTGACGTCGACGACCTTCTTGCCATCGAGCTTCTTGCTGCCGAGACCGAGCTCGCCAGACGAGCCCTCGCCAAAGACATAGATGTCGAGGATCTGTGTAGGGGCAGAGTTGATCTTCTTGCCGACCTTGTGAGGGTGGGCAGGAGGGGGCTTGGCGGCAGCCGTGGCAGTCTTCTTGGTGGCCTTGGCAGGCTTTACAGCCTCGGGCTCCTCGTCGGCGGATTCTGTCGCCTTTGCGGACTCAGTGGCCTGGCTGTCAACCTCAGCATCGTCGGTCTTGGACTTCTTGGCCTTGGGCTTCTCGTCCTCGGCCTCTTCACTGGACTTGCGCTTTTTGCTTGCGGCAGAGGCCTTGGTCTCAGCCTTGCTGGAGGCAGCCGTCTTCTTGGGTTCGGGCTTCTTTAGGGCGCCCTTCTTTAATGGCTTCTTGGCCTTGGACTCATCCTCGGTCTCTTCGGCAGCAGCGGCCTTCTTCTTCGAGGCAGCCGTAGCAGCTTTTGTCTTTTTGGGCTCAGCATCCTTCTTGGCGGTCTTCTTGGTCGCGGGCTTCTCGACCTCCTCCTCTGCGGACTCTTGGGCAGACTCGTCTACTTGGTCCTGTTCCGCGAGCTTGCGCTTCTTGGAGGCGGCAGTCGCGCCATTGGTGGCTGTGTTCTTCTTGGGGGCGGGCTTCGCGGCGGTCTTCTTGGGGGCCTCAGCAGCCTTCTTGGGCGCGGCGGCGGTAGCGGCAGCCTTCTTAGGAACGCTGGCCTTGGGCGCAGCTGGCTTCTTGGTCGTGCCCTTGGGAGGCATGATCGTCAGGTGATTGTGATGATACGATGATGTAGTGTCTTGGCGGGAACGACGCGCGTGAAAGAAAGACGACGGGCGGGACTGGGTAGGGCAAAGGGGGATATTTCAGTGATGGCAATTGCAAAAGCAAACAATGGCGACGCGAATTGGGGTGATTGAGGTGATGGATTTGGAAACAAGAGAGTCCGAAAGAGTTGGGCGTTCTTGTTGTTGGGGAGAAAGAAAATGTTTCGAGGACGTGGAAAAGTGACGCGACCGGGCAGGTGCAGCTTTATTTTCTTGGGCGTGTGGAATTCTGACCAAGCAGGGGTGGCGCTTTGTGGCTTCCGAGCGCGGGCTAGGTATTAGGCCAGGTATGGTCCCTAGGTAGGTAGGGGCCAGCACTACGTACCTACCTACCTACAGTAGGTACCTACGGAGTACGGATACAGGTTGTAGATACAATGTTCGCCGCGCTGGGCCGGGCTGCAGCAGAGTGCGCCGACCTCGCCTCTTGGGCCTCCTTTGGTGCGATCGGGTGGGTACCGAGGTGGATTCCCCCTTCTGGACCGTTTTTCGCGACAAGGGGTGGCCTGAGCTCCCCCGTCCTTGGAACCAATTGCGTCGAATCGAGAAGCTACGGCCCCTGTCGGAGCTCCTGACCGCCCTGTCGCGCTTGCCCTTTCTTCACGGCAGAATCAAGACGGAGAGAGGAAGAAGAACGGAAAAAAGAAGAAAGAAAAAAGAAAAGAAAAAAAAGAGGTCGAGGTGGGTCCACGGCCTTCCGGTGAGTCGAGGAAACCTCGCGTCCGCTGTCTGCCGAGATGCCCCCCCAAAGAATCCCCACGCCACGAACAAGTTGGTTCTCATTTCTTTCGTCAAATTGCTTGAAATTGTGCCGAATGCCACTTGACACGGCCTTGTCTGTCTGTCTGGCTGTCTGGCTGTCTGGCTTCTGACTCCCTGTCTGCGTACAGCAGTCTTTTATGACTTGATGCTGTGCAAACCATGGGCCTGATGCCGAGTTCTTTTATGCGTCGAGGCGCCATTGTTGTGAAAGACATATGTTTGTTTTGTGCCTGTAAGCTCGACGCAGAACAACCGTGACACAATGCGAACGAAATGCCATGCCTATCTGTAAACAACCTCGCGGGTCTCGAAGGGCTCAGTACACTGGGGCACCTGGAGTGGCAGCGTTGACCGCCCCTTTGCTGTACGTACGTTTCAACCGTCTCTTTATCCGATTTTTCATCTTCTTTTTAGACCATTTTTTATCACATATTTTTCAACCGTCTTTTCATCCAATGCTGTCTAACATACCTGCCTATCTTCATCGCTAGCCAACATCCAGAGCGCTTGTTGCTAATCCTGTCTGGTATCCATGCACCGCCGCTACTGAAACCGTCCTTCAACCGTCCTTCTTCAACTAAACTGTATTTCCCGTCACCGCCCCAACCTCAAATCACCTTTTTTGGACCTTGGGCTTCCTTATTCCGATGTTGTGAGACGCCTTCGCCTGTTGTCCGCTGTTTCTCCCTTGGCCCTTATTCTTGCCTTTGTTTGTATCATTTGGCTCGTTCAACTTGTCCGCTGCGGCCTCGGCGCTTGGCGTTTCGGACTGCGGCTCGTCGACAACGACGTTGACGTCTGCCACACGGGAAGTCTCCTGGTGCTGCTTCAGAAGCCATGCCATGATCCACCCATTATTCTTATATCCGCATAGGCTGTCCCGAAGAAACATGCAGAAGCCGATCAACGGCCGGCCGACGTATTTGATCTTCTGCCAGACGGCGGCCCCTCTTGGCCATGGCAACGGGAAACGGGGAAGCGGCGGAGAAAATTTCGCATAACGGTTGACAAGTACGATTGAGGTGTAGGCGATCGTTGCCTTGACCGCGTACCAAATGATGCCGTAGATAACATCCCATAGTTGTAAGATGCCACGCCAGACGAAACTCAATACGAGACCACAGATGGCCGAAAAGGAGAGTCTGTCAGACCACCGGAAAGAGTTGAAGAAGCTTGTGGTATTGGGCTCCTGCCATCCCTACTGGCTGGAAACCCCCGCATCGGAAGAGGCGGTGCCATAATGATCCGTCAACGCCGGAACACCCTCTGCCGAATCTTTGAAATAACCCCAAATATTGAACACCATTTCCTTTGAACGCCCGAATGAAAAAAAGACGGCTAAGCTGGAACTCTAATCACCGGCGGGTCGTGAAGTCGGTCTCGTGCTCGCTCGGGTGGTAGGATCCGTCAACGGCCTTGTCGCAGGTGCAGGCGTCTACGGAGTGTCAGTACAGAGCATCCAGAGCATATTGGGATGAGAGGAACGTACCGGCTGGGCGGACTCCGCAAGCGCACGTCTCGCCGGCGGGCTTTGTGTTCTCGGTGGAAGCGCGTTCGCAGGTGCACTGGCCAGCCGGACGGGCACGGCACGAGCAGCGCGGGCCGGAGACGGAGTTTTCTGTGGAAGCCTTGCTGCAGGTGCAGTGGAGGGCCGACTTTTCGCCGCAGGAGCACTTGGCTTGCTGGGCTAAACGAAAGGAGGGTAAGTCAGCTGGTAATTCTTTTTGGGTGCGAATAGTTGTGTTGCCAACGAATGTAGTGTGGATGGATATTTTCCAAGAAGAATGTGTTGTTGTTATGGTGTTATGTCGAGGGAGTTCTCGTGGAAGGGCTAGGTAGACGAGGGAGGGGTGGGTGACATACCGCAGACGCACTCGGCGCTCTTGCCGCAGCAGGTGGAAGCCTTGTCGACAGTCATTGTGATGGTCGGGTGGGAAAGCGAAGTTGTTTGGCTAGAGAAGAGGAAAGAGAGTTCGAGTGCTCGGGTGTTTGCGAGGTTGGATGCGATGTTGTTGGCCTTTTTGGTTGATTCGGTTCGTTCTGGCTGTCTTGGAGGGGAACAGCAGACAAACGAAGGGCTGCAAAGGGGTCCTTTTAAGCAACTGCGATGCAGGGACAGAGGGGCCGAGTACCGACGTCACGGTTCCTGCCCTCCACCCCAGATGATCCCTGCGCTAGGTCATCGTTTAGTCTCTCATTGGCTGGAGATCTTTCCGGCCAATCATGTCAATGTCATTTCAAAGATGAAAGTGGGGGCTCTTCCATTCCAAGACCCTGATGTGTCAGCCCACCTTCCGGTGACAAGCAGTTGCCTCCACTAGTTTCTGGTCAGCAACCTTCATGTCAGTCCATCCGAATGTGCCTCAATAACTCAATTAGCGCGAGGGTCGTATCGACCCATAAGAAAGAAGTAAATTAGTCATCCATGGTATGAATGAAGGTCAGGATGCAAGCAAGCTTCTGTACAAACGTGGCTCGGGAAGCCGTCTACGTCACCACGGCTGGACTTTTGCATTACTTAGGCACATGTAACAACATTGCTTCTTGATTGCTCGTTGTTTCCCTACACGATCACTTGAACAACATATCGACAAACCGACCAACTATTTGATAGTTCCATCCACAACCAAGTAAATCTACCGAGTCAGTGTAGCAACGAACGTCGGAGCCTTTTTTTCCTGGCTTGTGTTTAACTTGCTCGAGGTGATCCCCCCAAAGAGCGTCTACGAACTGCCTCGGACTCCATTCTGCCCTCTGGCGTATGGTGCTTTGTAATCGTACGATCGCTGCAGATTATGGTCGTAAGACGTATCGTGGTCCAGGACAGCAAAGCCAGGTTCGGCGATTGCGATTGCACTCGGCCAGCACGGGTTGTCGTTCAAACCATCATTTTGGGGCGGGTTGCCGGCGTGAGCCCACTTAGAGATGGTGAACTCCGGCCGCAGTGTGACCGTTACCGAAGCAGACACTCGTAAAACAGTCCCAATTTGGGTGACCTGCTTGTTTTCGTCGGCGTCGACCTTGGTTTCCTGAACTCGGAATAGGGTATGTCTTTGATAACAGACCCAAGGCACACATGCTTCCACATGTGCGCTGCTTGCTGGGAGACATTGCCCGGAATATAGCGTATCAATTGGCCTTGGCTGTTTAGTCCGGAATCAGGAGCGGCTGGGTCATTCGAGCCCAAGAGATACGCGGCGGGGTATTCATGAGTTGCGCATGCTCTTTTGTGAGCCCGATGAATCGCGTTGGTCCAACCGCCGCCGTTGTGTTGCTTGGTCCGTGTCAGCCGCTTTCGAGCCCCATCGATAAACAGTGGTTGCGGCTTCGGGCGGGCACGTCAATGTCGCCCATTGCGGGTTGACGCGGATAGCTGAGCTATAGTGAAAGCAGGCTTGGTCTCAAGCCTGATCACACTCCTTGGCAATCTGGGTGGGCTGGGCGTTGTCTACGTAAACGACGGATGCAATGACCAGATCCTTAATTTGGGTTGTACCATGTACGCAGGACTGAAGCCGCAGCGTATTCTTAGCAGGACCGAGTCGCAGTATGGATTTCGCCGGTGGGACCCTGCACTTTTTCTGTATCTCAAGGACGTGACGGCCACCGGGCCGCATCTCCACGATGCGATAGTTGGGCTGCCTCGCTTGGGTAGTTGCCGGCGTAGCTCCTGGATCGATATGAGGTAATATGTCATTGTCCAGCTCGCTGTCGCATAGACAAGTCCCGGGAGTAGCCACTTACTCCTGGTTCCATCTGGCGCCAAGCAAGCGGCACGTCGGGAACACAGCGGGAGGTTGATGTTTCGCTCTCTCCGTACACTTTACAGCAGAATGGCTTACACTCGGATTTCAATGTTGCCTGTTGCTCCGCTGTCGAGTAGGACCAGCATTTTCGTTCATCCTCGCTGAATAGGGGTCCCGGGGGCCCAGACATGTCTGGACCGTAGATCCGGTTCGTGCAAACGTCGCCCGGGCAATGACCATGCTTGCAGCTGAACTGGCAAAGCTGGTTCATGTCTGCTTCTGTTTCGTCCCAAGCCACAACGTCGACATGCTGCTCGGATGGAGGATCTCTTCGAGCGCCTCTAGCAGTACATCACATAGAGACTCTAAACAGAATCCGTATCTGCAGGAGAAGTCACAGAGATCACCTGATTTGGCGGTCCGATCTTCTCCTGAAATGCAGGCTTTGCGCCTACTGTTGGGGGTGACGCTATCGTGACCAGGTATCTCCATAACCCTGACACCGGGAAAATTCGACGTGAATAAGGGACTCCCGTCCGTGACGCACTCGCCTCGGCTCCAACCCAGAGCAATTCTTTGGACCCGTCTCAGGTTTTCAACAGAATCAACCGCGATGCCTGATATTTGATCCTCTGAGCGGCTGCTATCGCAGAGCTCGACAACCATCTGGAACGACATGGACCCATTGGCTTTCAGGCGCCTGGCAAGACTGCGTAGTGCGGATATAATGGTGGGGTTTGCCAAAGCACCACCACTCCATACACTGACGGCAATCCTCTTCCCATGAGCGAAGAAAGAATTGTGGAAACAACTGTAAGGGTCTTCAGAAAAGTCCTGTAAATATTCGAGCAACTTAGCGGCCTCGGGAGCATACTGCCTTCCTATATCACTGCCCTGGGCAATCGGGACCTTGCCGGGAACTTCGATTCCGTTGGAATTGCAAGCCGAGACGGATTCCTTGCCTGGTTCCCGGTACGCCGCGTCCGAATTTTTCATCCGGTGGGCGGCTGGACGGCTTTCATCAACTGTGCAGCAGCGGATGGTGTTATTCCGAGAAAGCTGGGAAAGCATGGGCTTCTGGCAACGACGAAGACGCTTGTCGGATTGATAAGTAGTCCATGTGTCTGGGTTGGTGTGACTGATACAGGGTAGCGGGCAGTCATCTTGACCAGTGTCGTCCGTGGCTGGTGTGACGTTTATGGTCACACGGTGAAAAGCATTGACTTGTGTAATGTTCTCGAAAGAGTAAACACAACTTGCCGTCAACTCCAGAAGGACAGTGATGACGAACTTCATTGTTGATGAACATGTGTGATGAATATGTCGGACAGATCAAAAACAGGTTGAGATGGCAAGCGTGAAACTTGTGTTCTGGGCTTGTTGTTGGAACGAATCCCTGACTGACTTCAAATCGTCTATATAGGTATATTCTGGGGACAGAAGGGTTTCCGATTTTCTTCCATCAGGTAATTTTTCTTGCTGCAGCTGTCCGACCTTCGTGGCAGATTGAAAAGTACCATGTTCGCCGCCGAGGTTGTCACCAACGTCCCGGCGTCCACCTACTACGTAGTACACTATCCCGGTGTCCGTCTTGATGGCTAGACACATTTACGGCTTCTTGATCCATACTTGGGCGAATGTTTCGATCGTAGTGTCTATTTGTTGCGACTCCATCACGATCTCAATGGCTAGACACGTAGACGGCTTTCTGGCTCATGTGTGAGCACCCTTTTCTACCCTGCGAGCTCGTCAGGTATCTATCCAGAGGGCGCCTCACGCCTTCATCTACTGTTTTTAGGCGACGAAGAGGTACTTAATGTCATCGTATCATTTCAGATCTGCGTCTCTAGACAGCCTATGGTATGAACACATCTTCCCCGTTCTGCGTTATCCTGGCATTGTCTCTCCCTCTCCTGGTTCGTTGCATGCCTGCGCTTATGGTATGAACACTTCTATCCCCTGGTTCGTAGCCTTCTGACGGGGAAAGAAGTGTTCATACGATAGACGCATGCATGTAACTACCCAGGGGATGGAGAGAGACAATGCCAGGATAACGCAGGACGTGAAGATAGCGCTGATGAAGAAGCCAATAAGTCACACGTGCACTAGGACCGGCTCCGTTGACAGCATCGTAAATATTATCTACGGCGCACTTGGCCATCATTATAGACACTAGGCTGCGAGAAGAGCTCCAAATTGATGACTACCTAAGCTTGATCCCTTTAACTCAGTGTCGTAGTGACTGTAGAGAATCTTTTACCCACGCGAACAATTACCGAACCAGCATCAAAGACAGTGTCTGCTATCTTATTGACCAGTTGGTTGTCGCAATGGCAAGTCCCAGGGGCAGCCGTCTGTCCTTCTCTCAATTTCTGCCAAGGAATTGGTTTGTTGATTGGCCAGAAGCCCACGCATATTGCGCTGGTTATCCTGCCATCCTTCTTGGCCTGCTCGAGCTCCTTGTTGCAGACCATTTCGCACCTCTGTTTCTGGGCCTTCCAGTGCTGGGGCTCCTTGAAGATGAGGCACTTCCGTGCATTATCCTCGCGCATCCGTTCCCGGTGGTCGATTGGGTAGTCGGGCTGGGCCAGGGCGCGAATCATGCATACGTCATTCGGGCAATTGCCATATTTGCAGCTGAACTGGCAGAGGGAATTCAAGTCTCTGTCCGCATCGTCCTTTGCGACGACGTGGATCTCCTGCCATTTTGGAACGAATTTTTGTGTGCCCCTGGCGGTGCACTCGCACAGAGACTCCAAACAGAAGCCAAACCTGCATGAGAACTCGCACAGGTTACCCGATTTTGCGGTCCGGTCCCGTCCTGAGATGCAAACGTTCGGTTTCCTCTCAATCTTCGCTTTCCTTTTTTTGCACCAAGGACCCGAGCACGGCCGCGGGACCCTGTGACCGAGATGGGAGAGGGGATCTGAAAGACTGTCTGCTATACTGTAGGGGGGCATAAGTTCACCGAGTCTGCCGAAGCCGCTGGTCTCCGTGGCTGCTGTGTCGTTTCTAGCCGCAGGTCGAGGAAGGCCGCTGCAGGAACCCGCCAAAAGTGTCAGGAGGCCAACGTTGAAAGGCATAACGGTGAGTTTCATTGTCGATGAATATGCTGGATAGCGCCAAAATAGGGGGGATGAAATGGTGAGAAAAGATGTGTATTGGCAGATTCTGGGTGGGAGGAATGTGTTTGTTATTTTGTTAGAAAGTTGATCTCCGCTCATTGATGCACGAATCTTGAAAATCTCAAGTTCGGAGAGAGATCTAGGCTCATGCTTTATATATGTTTTCTAAGGGTATCTCCGGAAGAGTTTTGTGTCCATCTCATTGCTTGACGTGTAGACGGTTTTTACGATTTAATAGAAATACGGTTAAACTGAGATTTCTGTCCTCCGGACCAGAAAACCTAGTTGCCCTCTTTTTTGTGGCTTGAAAATGGTCTAGAGAGCCATAGCACGTGGAGACCTTGCCCTTGAAGCCTTCATAACCATGAGGTTCAGTGAACGCTTTCAACCTTGCGAGCGGTTGTGATATACGGTCAATCCGCTACTTGAGTGACTAACTATCTATGTGAGGGTTTCATAACCTTGGTGGATGAACGAACCGTTAGGGCGTCAAGGTATGGCCCATATGTATGTGGAAGCCACTATCTCCACCTGTCTTGACAGCGGGTTTTTTGCACGCCCGTGATCACATTCGACGAGAGGTGTGAGTGAGAATTTGCTACAACTATTAGAATCACATTGCTAAAATGTCGAGGTCTATAAGGGTTATACGTATTGTAATTCTACCGTATAAGAGTTGTAGTAGGCGTCTCACACAACTACATGCCATGGATGAGTGTCCACAGACATTCGGGCTCGTAGAGTCTTGACGTATCATAAGAATGTTTAATCGTGGGATTTTTCCAATTTCAGGGTGCCTGGATGGCTGGTTATCCAGGCTTGACTCTGTCCATTAAAGACTCCCTGCTCTCTGGACTTTTGCGTTCATTTCTCAACACAGCAACCCTCCACTCGATTTCATTTCTCAACTTTTTGCCAATGCGACAGAAGCAATGCTCGACGTCGACGAGACCGACATCGAAGAGCCCGAAGTTGAGTTGATAAGCTATTCGCGTGAGGAGTGTATCGTGACAATCCGAGATTATTACAGCTTCCTCACCAAGATGTACCTTCGAGAAGAAGACGTGCTGCACCCTCCAGAGGGTGGCTGGCCTTCCATCACGCCGGAAGATATGGCGGATCTCGGCAAAACGGACGATGTTATATCTCTTCTTCGTCATTTGCCCTACCTACGCAGAGGCGGCAATAACTTTGAGGATGATCCACACGGTGCTGCATACTGCCACTTTGCGAACTGGCAGTTGGAAAGCCTCGATTTGGAGAACGGACAGACCACGGGTGATGTTCTGAGACTTACGTCAGAAAGTCCCGATATCTACGAAAACGTCCCTCCTCACGTCGTCTGCCTTACGTCAGGCAATAGCAAGAATCCCGTCTTTCTGCTCGACGCGGAACTGGGCATCGTGTATTGGCACGGGTGCCCGGGGAAGATCTATCACAACCCCACACGGGAGAAAGTCTGACATAACCCCCACGAATGGGCCCCAGAGAAAGAGGCTGACTGGGGCGGCGCCGCCGCTTGCTGGGCCGTCAAGGATTTCGTCGAGATGCTCAAGGACCAATTCATCGCGTTGAGCTTCATCCCGATCGATTCATTAACCGTTAACGACGTATACGCCTCACACTCTCAACCACGTCGTGACTTGCTCAAAAGGGTGCAGGATATATATCTCCATCACGGCTGGTCTGACCTGGAGAACTTCCGCAAGGATGAGTGCTTGGAGGCCATACAGACAGTTCGCAGAGAAGATTTCCCACAGCTCTGAGGTAGCCAGTTCATTCAGGCCGGTGAAAATCAAATTTGAGATGCTTCTTTGGAAAACAAACAGGCCCTTTGCACTAGCTTTCAGTATATGGAACGGTTCGGGGAAGAAGGGGCTTTAGACCACAGTTGGGGGTGGGCCATTGTCGACAATGTGAAGTGGAAGCATCAGAGGAGCCATGGGATGTAGTCGTTTTTCTACTGGAGTGGACTTTTCCTTCCCTTCCACTTTACCCATCCCTCGTCCTACATTGTCCCATCATGTGGAGAGAAACATCAAATGCAAGAAGTAATAGTATCCTGTCATTCTTTCTTGCGTCGTTGGGTCGGGGTGTACGGGGCAAAGTCTCCGTAGGGTTCGGTTCCGGCAACTCGATGGAAGGGAGGGAACCGGTGCTGATCCCTGTCGGTTTTGACTTGTGTCGAGGCTGGCAGGAAGCAGGCCACACAATCCGGGGAAGTTGCCTTGTCTTGGCTGTTCATACCGGCTCTTTTTGCTTGTTGCTACCCAGTCTCCGCTGCCATTGTCTCTTGTTCCTACCTTTTCGTGGCGACGTTTGCGACGACATGGGGCCCGGTCAGCTGGACGTACCCAGCGGAAATATTCCCCAGCAAAATTCGCGCCAAGGCCGTCTCCTTGGCCACGAGCACCAACTGGTTTTGGAACATGGTTCTGGCATTCGCCGTTCCTCCCCTGCGTGAGTGATTCTGTCGTCGCTGCGTATCAGTACTAGTGCTAACCAGTGGCATGCAGTGTGGAATATCAACTACAAAATGTACTACATCTTCGCCACCTTCAATGCCCTTGCCTTCCTCCACACAGCATTCTTCGCTCCCGAGACCAAGGTCAGTTCCGGCATGCCATGTATCCCCCCTAGTGTTAATACACTTTCCAGGGCTTCACTCTAGAGGAGATGGATGATGTCTTCAACTCCGGCCTGCCGGCCTGGAAGAGCCACAAGTCCAGATCCCGCCTCGACGACCTCGAGAACGAGATTGCCGCCGGAAACCTCAAGGTCGGACGATCAGTCGACGCCAACGAGACCAAATATGACGTTACCGGGGCTGAGAAGTCCGGCATTTGAGCTTCGTCTTTTATGGATCTTGAGTTATTCTAGGTACCAGCACGAATCATGATACCAGCATTCGATATGCAAGAGGAACTCTTCGTAATGAACGAAACAAAATAATGGGAGGAGAGCGTGGATGAGCGAGAAAGATCGATGGGAAGATACAAGTAACTGTTAATATGATCGAGGGCGTCGAATTCGAGTGTTGCTGGCTTTGAAGAGATGAGAAATACTATTTTCCATCACAGGATCTGCCGGGGCCTTGGCCGCAGCCGGGAGGTCTGCAAAAATTCGCAACAAGATATCTCAACCCGTGTTATGGACTAGAGTTAGTCAGACATGATACATCCATTGACACTCTATGGCAGCCCATCATTCTATACCTAGATGTTTACCGCCATATCGATTGCATTGATCTAGGAATAGGGGTCAAAGAGTACGAGACGACAACTGCCCCTGACTTAACAGGTCCACACAGAATCATCCACAAAGTTCACATCGCTTCCAGGGCGCTGTTGGAACACGTAGCAAAAAGACGCTGCATTCCCAGCACCCAGCCAGCGCGATCCATGTTCGCCCGTCTCTTTCATGCCCAGTCAAGGTGACGAGTAAACGAGACCACCGCGCCCCCCGTTCTAGAAAACAATACCGCCCCCGTCGACGACCAGGTCGCTCCCGTTGAAGTGACTCCCCGCGCGAGAGCAGAGCATGACGACAACGCCAGCAATCTCTTCTGGCATGGCCATTCGCCCGGAGGGGTTCCGGCTCGCCCAGACGGCGCGGGCCTCGGCCAGGCCCTCGCCCTCGTTGAGGATGGTGTCGACGTATCCCGGGCTGACGCTGTTGACCGTGATGCCGTAGCGGGCCCACTCGGCGGCGAGGCTGCTCTTGAGTTGCAGCAGGGCGCCCTTGCTCGCGTTGTAGGCGGCCTGGGGCTGCGGGTAGTTGACGCGGTGTGCCGAGATGGAGGCGGTGAGGACGACGCGGCCGCCGCGGCCGGCGCGGACCATGGCGCGGGCGGCGGCCTGGGCGCAGACGAAGGCGGCCGTCGTGTTGATGTCGAGCACGCGGCGGAACTCGGCGACGGGGGTGTCGAGGGCGTGAGAGCAGCTGACGACGCCGGCGAGGCAGACGAGGTAGTCGACGCCGCCGAGCACCGCGACGGCGTGGTCGATGGCGCCGGCGACGGCGGCCTCGTCGGTGACGTCGACAGCGCGGGCCTCGACAGCGGCGGCGGGGAACTCGTCGCGGAGGGAGGCGACCTGGGCGCGGGCGGCGGGAGAGGCGACGTCGAGGTCGAGGAGGAGGAGGGCGGTGAGGCCGTGCTGAAGGAGGGCGCGGGAGACGGCGCGGGCGATGGCGCCGGTGCCGCCGGTGAGGACGGCGGTGCCAGGGACGGCGAAGCGGGAGGTCGCGGTGTCCTGGGCGGAGGCGGTGCGCAGGGCCGCGCCGGGGAGGTCGGCGAGGCCCGTGGCCAGGGTCATGGAGGGGAGCTGGCGCTTCGTGAGCTCGGCGCGGGCGGCGGACGGGTCGGCCATGATTGGTCTGGTGGTGAGATCTGGGAGATTTGGTGGGTTTGAACCGAGTGTTGTAGCCTTAACCGGGACGGGAGATACGGGGATATGAGGTGCCCAATTGAGTTGACGAGATCAATAGGATGCTACAGATATTTTCTTTTCTTCTTTTCTTGTTCAATATTTGACCTTGCTCTGTTGAATTCACCGCCATGTCAAATACCCTGATTTCGCCGGGGGTCATCCGGGTTATCAACACGTCGTCGGCTGGGCGGGGTAGGGTGACAGGGCGCCGCCCACGGAGGACTGTCGCCCGATGCGGGTCTGGGTCTGTGCTGGCCCGCGCCGGCGGCGGGGTTCTGAGTGCGGGGGTGTATGGCTTTGTATGTCACGACGCGTGGGGAGAGGGGTGTGAGATGCATGTCTCGCGCGGGGGAGGGCGCTTCGAGCGGCAGGACGTCCAGGTTGACAAATATGCATGGGGGCATTCATTGGTCAAGCGGGCGTGGGCGGCGTCGTTAACGCTTCACCCGCATGCGTTGTGGTGTAGTGTATATATATATATATATGTGTGTGCCTGTCACGAAACTGAAAGTGAGATAGACAAGTAATTCTCGTCATGTACAGACGCGTTCTTTGCGCGTCTATTAAATTACGTAAACGGAAAAGTCTATGAGGATATTACTTTGGGACAATCCACAATTGTCATGTCATGTCGCTAGATGCGCGCAATGAATGCCGTCTAAGTCGCTTGACTCTTTTGCAAAACACCAAAATTCTGTTGCTTTTTGATTCTCCGTTCCTCCCCTCATTCCCACCTAAACCCCGACAGAAACAAACCATGCCCGATGGTCGAGGAAGCCGTCTAAAAGTTTGGTGGACGAGGGAGAAACCCATGCCAATGCTTCCAAAATAAACAAAAAGTAAGAGAAACGTGTCCATGTCGGACTGGGTATGAATGCGATTATCTGCGGTTGAAGTTCAAGAACTTGCTCTGTAACAAATCGTCAGTGTCTGCTTTAGGAGACGCGCAAAAGGGGGGAAGGAAGGAGCTTACAGCCATGAAAAGAATAATAATGTTGCTACCGATAAACGCCGCAAAGATGCCAAGGTCTCTCCAGCGGTGGCTGAATTCAAGACCCAAAGGCTGGTAGAACTCGTCGCCGACCTTGTAGGCGCAGTACTCGCAGTTCGACGTGTCGTTGTTTGCAAGGTACCCGGGCCCGCCGTTATCGAAGAAGGGCTGCATGTACTCGCCGCATGTCTGACCCGGAGGCGCCGTGAAGGGGTTGAACTCGGCCTTGGAGCAGACAACCTTGAGGTCGTGCAGCGCCGTGACCACCATGCCGCCGATGAGACGCGTGAAGGGATCAAGCTGGTAGAGCCAGGAGCGCCAGAAGGCGGGCATCTGCGGGGCGGGGATGGTGACACCGCAGAAGAGGGCAAAGGTGATCATGAGGAAGGGGTCGAACTGCGACGAGATGAAGGGGGTGGGCGTCAGAGAGGCGACTGCCTGGCCCAGGGAGACGGAGAACAGCTCGGTGATGAGGACCATGAAGAACTGGTAGCCGGCGCGGGACGACTCGTACTGGAAGCCCGGCATGTAGTACAGCGGCAGGAAGAAGCCGACGGCGCAGATGATGGAATACGGGAGCTCGGCGACAGCAATGGCGGCGGCGAAGGTCAGCGGGTTGTACATCTTGGACGACGACTCGCGGAAGAAGAGGGCGCGCTTGATGTGGTACATGATTTCGACCTGGCTGATGATAAGGGCCGGCAAAACGGTGACCTGGAACATGACAAAGACCTTGTACTGCAGCGAGCTGCGGCTCTGGTCAAGGTTGAGGTAGGTGAGGCCAGTGATGAGGGCGACGACGACATGGTTGAAGATACGGGTAAAGAGGTAGTTGGGGCTGCGCCAGAAGCTCAGGTTCATGCGTTTCACGACCACCTTGAGCTGGTGCCACTGCGGACTGGCGTACTCCTTCTCAAGGTCGTGGTTCGTGGTCCGGCCCGCTGCCAAGCGCTGCTCCTTCAGCTGGCTGATGGTGTCCTTGACGTTAGCAAGTTCGGCACTGTCTTCCCAGATGTCGGCCCAGTCCTTGTTTCCTACGCGGGGCGTGGAGCCGGCACCGATAGCCTCGAGCATGTACTCGGCGACGTTGTCGGTAGGCTTGGCGACGGCGCCGTGACGCTTCAGATAGTCGCGCAGGACGACGGCGTCCTGGCCAATGTCGCCAAAGTAGACGGTGCGCCCACCCTTCTGGAGGAGCAAGAGACGGTCAAAGTTCTCAAACAGGGAGGCGTTGGGCTGGTGGATGGTGCAGAGGATGGCCTGTCCGGCGGCGGCCAGCTTCTTAAGGAAGCGAACGATGTTGTAAGCGCTCTGGCTGTCGAGACCGGAGGTGGGTTCGTCGAGGAAGAGGAGGAGCTCGGGCTTGGCGGCTAGCTCGACACCGATCGTGACACGCTTGCGCTGCTCGACCGTCAGGCCGAACTCGGGGGATCCGATGATGCAGTCGGCGATGTGCTCCATCTCGAGCAGGGCGATGATCTCCTCGACGTACGAGAAGCGCTCCGGGATGGGGGTCTCGTAGGGCTGACGCAGGAGGGCGGAAAAGCGGAGGGCCTCGCGGACGGTCTGGGTGGGGTCGTGAAGATCAAGCTGCTCGGCATACGATGTGCTTCGCTGGAACTGCTTTCCGGGCTTCAGACCGTCGACGAGAACGTCACCGTGGATTACACCAATGTTCTTACGGGCCGCAAGAACATCGAGGAGGGTGGTCTTGCCCGCACCGGAAGCGCCCATCAGGGCCGTGAGCTGGCCGGGCTTGACGTATCCGTAGATATTGTTGAGCAGGCGGCGGGTTCCTCCGGGGACGGGGACATCGTAGTTGAGGTTCTCCCAGGTCAGGACGGCCTCCGACTTGATGTTCAACTCAGAGCCCTCCTGCTTGTCGCCGCGACGCTTGGCGGCTCGCTTCTCGACAAGAGCCTCGTTGAGCTTCTTGCGCTCCTCGTTGGGCTTCTGATAGACCTTGGCCGAGTTGCCGTTGTTGGCAAAGCTGATGAGTTCACCGAAGGTGACGTTCATGATGAGGAAGAAAACGATGAGGGCCAAGATGATGCCCCAGTTGCGCCACAGGTCGCCCTTGAAGTAGCTGAATCCAGCCGCAATGTACGCCGAACCGTCGACGAGGGTGGTGCCGGGCTGAGAGCCAGGTAGGGTGCAGACCTGGTGGTTGATGTCGCTGTAGCCAGGGCCTGACGGAATGAGCGACTCGCCAGAGCAGGTGAGCTTCTGACGGCTGAACTCGTTCTCCATCATGGAGCTGAAGGCAAGACCGAGCGCGTTGACCCAGTAGATCCATCGAAGCCACACGTGCTCGGACTGGTACTGGATGAGGTAACCGGATGTAACAATGAAAAAGGTGATGAGCACGACGGCGTACTTGATGGCTTGGTCAAACCCAAACGATATGCACCCCAGAATTCGAAAGAACAGGGTCATGGCAATATTTCCGGACAGGATCATGAGGTAAAAAGTGAAGAAAGCCCCGGCGCTGCGGAAGAGACCCTATATACAATTAGCTCTATCAAACATCATACTCTGTATAACAACAACTCACCGCCATGAAGTATACAATTATCGAAAAGACGAGAATCTGAGTGGCTGCAAAGGCCTGGTCGACGATGATCTGGGCAATCCAGAGAGCAGAAGGTCGGTGGAAGGCGTACGCTTTGTGCTTGTTGACGACGGCACGACCGGTCATGGTACTTCCGAGTTCCGCGAAGGCTTGGAAGGCGTTGAACAAGAGCGAGACGAACATGACACCGCCCTTGCTGAAGGCGCTGGCGGATGATGAACCGAGACGGAAGAAGAGGGAGCCGAGGACGAGGGCGATGACGATGGAGCGAATCCAGGAGAGAATGAGAGCGAGGCGGTCCTGCAGCTTGAGGACGAACTGGCGCTTCATCAGGGCCCACACCTGCAGGTGGAAACCGACGGCGTAGACAGACTTTTTGGAGGTGCCGCGCTTGGCCTCTGTGACGGCGACCTGGAAGTCGTCGTACTTCCCCTTCTCCTGCGCGAGCTGGGCTTTGTACTCCTCCATTTCGCTGTCGAGCAGCTTCTTGAACTTGGACGCCTGGAAGGCCTCGGCCAGGGTCTCGGGGCTGTGAGGCGCGTTCTCAGGCGAGCGGCCGGGAGCGTACTCTCTCTCGAACTCGTCGGTGCATCCGGTGACGTAGTCGGGGGTGGTCTGTCTAGGGCGGGGCGCGAAGCCGAGACCTTCAAAGTAGGCGCGGGCCTCCTTGGCGGGGCCGAAGAAAACCTGCTTTCCGGCGTCGATGACCATGACCTTGTCGAAGTGGTTGTAGATGTTCTCGGAGGCCTGGTAGAGAGAGACGAAGGTGGTGGTGCGGTACAGGTTCGTCTGGACGCGCAGGGACTTGACGAAGTCAAGGGCGGTACTGGCATCCAGACCGCGCGTGCTGTTGTCCCAGGAGAGGACGCAGGCGTTGCTGATCATCATCTCTGCGATGGAGACACGCTTGCGCTCACCACCAGAAACGCCGCGCACCAATGCGTCGCCGACGATGGTGTGGCGCGTGTGCTCAATGTTGAACATCTTTAGGAGGGTGGTGATGACTTGCTCCTTGAAATCCTTCTTGGACAGGCCGGCAGGGCGCTTCGCAGGGAGCTTTGTGTCGAGAGCAAAACCCAGTGTCTGCTCAACCGTGAGGGTGGCGTGGTGGATGTCGTCTTCCTGGTTGTAGACGGCCTCGCCGCGGTACTGCTTGAACTCGTCGGCGGTGAAGGGGCCGTAGAGCACCTCACCTTGCACGCCGGTGTATCCATCGCGCCAGTTGGCGATAGTCTTGAGGAAAGTACTGCAGCCAGAGCCGGGTTTACCCAGGACCAGGACCATCTCACCGGGCTTGCAGACACCCTTGAAGCTGTCCAGCAAGGTGGCCTCAACGCCCTTCTTGTTCAGTCCCAGCAGGTTCATGACCGGGGTGACGTAGTCGACAAAGTCGACGAAGGCATCGGGGAATGTCTTCACATAGTTGGTGGTGCCACCCATGCCCTTGACGGTAAGCCCGTCCCAGTAGACTCCGATGTGCTTTGGTCTGATACCGGCCTGGCGCTCGGCCTCGACGCCGCCGCGCAAGACGGCCTCGAGGTCGAACTGGCCATCCTCGGTGTCGGAAGAGGGCGAGGACGAGTTGACGTTTGCGACGGCCTTTTCAATATCTTCGGGCTTGGTGCGACTGTTGCGACTGTTTACCCTGCTTGCGCGCGACAAACCAGACAGCTCGCGCTGGAGCTCGGCGAACTCGGCCTCGGCCTGGTGAACCGAGACACCGGTGTGAATGGCGCTGAATCCGTCGGGGTTGTTGCGGCGGGCCTCCTCTCGCTGTTCCTCGGGACTGTCAGTGGCGGTCGAAGTCGATGATCGCGAAGGCGGGTACGCTTCGTCCGTGTTCTTGTCGTTGACGGCGGCGGGGCTGCCTCCGGCAACAGCCTCCTGAGTCTTTTCAAAGGCCTGGTCCGCCATTGGACCGTTGGGCTGAGAAACTGTTCGCTTTTGGTCGTTGTCCACTGCGAATGCGAAAGTGGCTCGAGGATAGCGTACGAACTTTGGTGACGGTGATTCGAAACCGTGGGGGAAAGAGTGAGCGTGTGTGGGCGAGATGGAAAATATTTATTATTACAAGACGCGAACGGCCGGAAAGTGGCGGTGGTTGGCCCGTGTCGATGAGACGAAGGTGTACCTAGTTGGTGGAGTGGAGGTACGGGGATGTATAGTGTACCTTTGGGGAGGTCGCAATGGAGGAGAAAGGGACAATGAGTTGAGGAAAGTGCCGTTTCAAAGAGATGAAATAGTTTTCAAAGGATTTCGCGTGGCAAAGAGAGAGTGTGTTTGTGTGCTAGCATACGGGAGTGGTGATGCTTTGGACTAGTTAGCCGTCGTTGGGCGGAGTATTAACTGGTAGACTCACAACCACGGTTGATGAGTCGAACGGCAAAAGATGAGGGGAAGAGAGGGGGGTGAGGATGAAAAGAAGCTTGTTGATCGGAGAGACCAGTAAAGATGCAAAGCAAAGCAAAGCAAAGCAAGGCAAGGCAAAGCAAAGCAGCGCTAGGGGAAGGACGGGGATGGAGAAGTATGGCAGACAACAGACTACTATGTAGGTAGTCGGTAGCTAGGTAGGGGGGGGGGGGGGGGATAGGGAGGGACACCCCTGGCATGCTTGGCCGGCCAAGTCCATCGTTGCTCGGTCGGATCGACTTCGGGAGCCCAAACCGATGGATATTACCAATCAAGACCAGTGACAAGCTGGGTCGTAGTCTTGGGCCCCGGATGTAGGCCGTCTTAAGCCCGCGCTGTGGGGCTCCCGGCAGGCAGACAGGCAGGTCTCGTTTCTGAGCGGAGGCGTGTCACAAAGATGGGTGTCCGTTCAGATACACTCCAAGTAGTAGTGTACTCTGCATTGGTCGTATTAATAATGCGAGGAGTGGGCAAGACCCCTACGCAGTGGGCAGGGTGGGGTATCCTTCCTGTCTGGCAGTCAGTAGGTACACACATCCGTGCTCTGCTGTGTCTGTGTATTCCTATACGGTACAGTATGCGGTTTCTCCCAGCATCACATCAACGAAGGCATGCAGATGCGACCAGGGCAAACGCGGAACAGAGAGTCCGCAGCTGGTAATTGTCGGCGAGGCCCAGGCGCCTGTCGTACCTGTTGGTGTGAGGGTGGGGAGGGAGCACTCACTGATACTTCGTAGGTGTGTGGATCATGGATCCTTCGAGTAGTTGGCCGAAGGCATGGGCCATTGCTGGATGAGCCATGTTGAGCCATCCATCATGCTTGCGATATGTGATGCTTGCAAGTGAGCCGAGAGCTGGAGGCCGATCGGGTCGGCAAGTCTTGCAGCAGCATCATGGACTCGGGGACGAGACGAAGAGACGGGTGCCACCCCACCCCTCTCCTCTCCCATCCTCCATCCTTGGACGAAGAGGAGGCGGTCAGCATGGGGAAAGATGAGATGGGATGAATTGTGGTTGACCAAGGGTTTGTGTTACACCCTGTGTGTGACAGTCCATCGATGCGTCGATGGCTCACATGCTCGGTGCCCCAAGAACGAGGACAACGGCGGTCTCTACCTAGTGGCATCCCACCTGACAGTGTATCTCAAGTCGGCAACATTCGTTGGATACACGTATCCTTCCGTGCGAATCAGGTAGTATCTATCGTTGTTTAAGTGCCGGCTGCTAAACATGTTAGCGGCGCTGGCCTACTTGCCTAGTGTGCTGCTGCCCGCCATGGGAGGTGAGGCATGGCATGGCATGGTATCTGGACAGACCCATGGGCCTGGAAACATACCCGCTGCCGCGCAGTAGACATCCATGACACGTACGCCAATTGGTGGGATGCGAGCATCACTTCGAAACACAGGTATTTAGCGCGTTGGTTAGTTCGTCGGCAGTGAGTACGAATATATCATCGTTTCATCGTAGTCGCTGTTTGTTTGCCATGTAGTAGTTGTTGGAAACTGTAAACTACCAGCGTGCACCAATACTCGACGAGTCAGACAGTCGGAGCGCGCAAAAACCCAGGGTGCGGTGGAAAGTATCATCCAATGAATGCGACGCAGCATAGGTAAGCCGCCAGGACATCAAACAAGCAATGTTGCGATGGAGAGACTCGGCGATGCATCTGCCTCCGGCAGGAGGTAACCGACTATCTACGGTAGGTAAGTACCCAGGTAGGTGGTACCTACCCTAGGTACTGTACATCGTACCTAGATGGGTACAAAGTGCTCCGTATCTCTTGCACTTTGTGGACAGGTAAAAACAGAACAGGCCCACATAGATAGTGCGCGTTTGCTGAGAGTGCTACAGTGTACGGATAGTTTACGCCAAAAAGGCGGCAATCGCACGCAGATAGAACACTCGAAGGCACTTTCCTCAGACGGCAACTTGCCTGCCTGCCTGCCTGCCTGCCTGCCTGCCTGTCTGTGGTGGGGATTGTGTTGCCGTTGCTGTCTGTGGCCCGTAGGGGAGGAAGGTGCAAAGCTGACGACGCGGGTGGGCGGGCGGGCGGGTGGAGAAAGACTGGAAGAGGGAGAAAAAAAAAGGTGGCGCTCCTTCTCCACCTGTTCTTTCCTTTCCTTTTCTTCCTTTTGTTTTTCTTCCTTCTTCTTCTTACCTGTGGGTACCTAGGTACCTAGGTATCTATTTGGTTGAACTTTTTGTACCCCTACCTCAGCCGCTCTGGGGGGCCCGAGAGCCGATGGTCGCAGCTTCCTCCCTCTTGCTGTAGCCTCTGGTCCCGCCCGACGTTGCCACAGTGTCTACCTATCTAGGTAGGTACAGAAATCCTTTTGATGCCGACATAGGTAATAGTCATACTCCGGATCCACACGGGTACCTGTATCTTCGAACATCGCACCAAGCCACACAACCCGTCCATTGACCAGTCAAAACCACGACTTGTCATGAATGTGGACTCTTGCCATCGGTAACGAGTCATCCGGCAAGACTGACTGCATTCTTTCCTTGCCTTGTATTGATGCCGCTTACTAAGCGGCTGCATCCCAGCCCGACAACCCGAGCTACCGGCTTTGTCAAGTTTGGAGGAGCTTCTCCGAAATTGCATATCCAACGGCGTCTGAACCGATGGATAATACTAGATATTCATACCAGGTATCCGTAATTATTTACGGCGCATGCATCGTATATCGTATCTCCCTCACCAGCATCCCCAAGTTTAACACCCCGCCATCGAAAAAGCTTGCCGTCTCGCCGTCTCGACTGAACCTTCCGCATCGTTATTGCCCTCCACACTAGTGCACGTGGCCTTAGTATGGAAGTCTATTTCAACACTCTCCCACCCATCTCGAATTCTGCGTGCAGATCTATCTGACCAACCTCTCATCCACCAGAAACTGCTCCGTACAGTACACTGCCCAATACCTAGGTAGTGTGTAACTTGCAACTTACAGGGTCTTCGTGTGCGAAATTGCTTTGCGCATGACGACCGGGCAGCCCTCCCCCCCCCCCCCAAACGTGGATCTTGGCATCCTCCTTGCTAAGCTTCGCCTTCAAACAATCAAGACGGAGTACGAGCGCCCAAAGATAGCAAGCCGTGCTCTATTATAAGGTACGCAAGCATTATCTGCTGAACGAAGTCGGTAGCCGCTCCACTTGTAACGTCTGCAACTCCTTCTTTCGTCCGCCGCAACGGACCGAGGCCTCGACCCTAGCGGATGCAAATCTCTTGCTTCACACCTCCCCGCCGGCTCTAGTCGCTCACGGCTTATCAACCACTCGGCGCAACTCTGGACTTTAGCACGTTGCCAAGCCCGTCTTAAAATGAGTCACCACCGCCGATTGTGACGCCCGTCCAGCTGGACTGATGCGACCCAAAGTATGCGAACGATGCACGAAAACGCGGCTATAGCCTACAGGTGCCGAGATGGGCGGGTGAAAAACTCTTACGATTACCGTCCCGCCTCTCGGAAGCTGTCCCGTGCGAGTTAACGCCTCATGAGTCGCAGCTCAAGCCTCCCGCGCTTCCGCCGCAAGTCACCCGCTACACTGCATCAACCGCCTATTATGGAGGCCTCGGCCTCTGTCGGCGCCGAGGATTCGGACAAGGCGAGAGATAGAGAGAGAGAGAGCATTTGCCCGTGTGTGGGTACCACCTTAGCTAATCAACATCACCAGCATTGCCGCACTGTCAGCTGAACATGTCTCTCTCCGACTTTTCTAGTCTGATGGGCAACGCTTGACATGCAAGTGTCACGAGAGCTCGCCAAGGTTTCCTAATTGCGCCCTTGGACAAGATGCCCGTTCGTCTCACTGATATGCATGCGTCTCTACTGACGTGCCTCGCGTGACGCCGCGTAACGCTGCGTGTGCCCGTCGCTGGCAAGCAAAAGGCCCCAAACACACAGACACACACACACCCAGCCCGCTGGTTGATCCTCGGTCCCAAGTGTTGCGATGCGAAACATGGACGCGGAATCCGACTCTAAAGTATCCGTCGCACGTTGCAGCATGCGCCCTGCACTCTCGATCCGAAGCAGATGCGTTGCATTGTCTTGCCTCCACCTGGATGAACGACGTCAGTTCCCTCTCTTGTGGACCAGCATCCGAGCCATGGCCCGGCATTGGTGCGTTCCCGGACGACTCTTCGTCGTTCGAACTCGGCCAGGGTCAGCTCTACCCATGGCATTTGGCCTGTTACGTGTTCTGGATGATGTTTCCGTCGCCAGGCATTGTGTTGAGTATTGGGCATGATGCTTGTACTGTGTGTTTTCCAATTGCGTCACCATGATTGGTGTACCTGTGCGACCTAAAGGACCGCCTTTTAGATTTTTGTTTCCGTCGCCGGGCTGCTTTGCCTCCCAGGTGACGCTTACATGCACTTTCAATACGCTCCAGAAGCGTGATATCCCTGTGTGATATGGAAAACTGTATGAACTAGGCACGCGGTTGCCTCTGCGGGTGTGGGCGACGGGGCCGAGTCTGTCATACTCGCTCAAGAGGGACGAGGGAGCGATCTGCGCCTCCCATCCCTCCCGTCCCAAAACGTCGTCCTTAATCGAAAAAAGCAACTCTACCCTCTGAAAGCTGACTCTCAGTCTCGTCCCAACATCCAGCACGCCCCATGCCGCCGCCATGGTTACCAGACGCTGTGCGACCTTGGAAAAAAGAAGAAGAAAAGGAGAGAAAAAACAGCAACCTTTGTGTCAATGAGTGACGGCCGGGACGTTTGTGAAACTCTTGTGCCGTCCGAAAAAGCAATCTCGGCAGTTATCTGATCAGATGCATGCGTGGCTTGGCGATCTGGCCACGCGAGCACGTGCCGTTATAACGACTTACTGACGCATTACTATCAGGCAGCTCATGCCTCTCACCCTCATTCCTAGGAAACAAAGGGCTTAGGTAGTAAGAAAATATATTGAAATGAGCTTCTGCGTCTCCCAGTTTGAAGAAGAATAGCATAGTCGACTTTTTTTAGGTCAAGCAACCGAATATTTGCTGCAAAGATATAGAAAAGCAGTAGTTTACTAAAGGCATGTTGAACCCGAGGCCCCGACACAGCAGCTTGCCCAACGACACAGTCCCGTTGCCCACCACTTGAAGCTTTCCTTTCTCTATGTGGATCAGCCCTCTCCGCTTGCTGCCATCCTACTCCGCCGCAGGCCGGTAGTATATTGCAAGGAGCTCTCCTATGCTGTCGTCGAAGCTCGAGTTCACTGCTTCGGCGTTTTTCGGCTGATCCCTGTTAATGCATAAAAAACCGCCCCGAAGAATAACCTCCGGAGACCAGAGCGTGGAGAACATCATGGTACAAGACAATTCCTTGAAAGCCTCGGGGCTTTGGTATATCTCATCGACTTCCCAGCGCAGCAAGCATCTATCGTGGTCTGTACCTTATCATAGACTTCAAAAAAACGTAGCTTCAGCGCTGGCGTCACCCATTCAGGCCATTCACCAAAGTGTTTAATATAAAGGTAAAGACACTTCTTGTAAACAGGTCTGATCGCAGGTGATGCAGCCCACAGTATAGATTTCCTGCCCCTTCTCAACCAGGTCAAACAGCAGGGTGTTATGCAAGTAAAGGGTGCTCAAGAGACGTTATCGTACTCAAAAGCCTGTTCTCGTTCATGATACATACATACAACCACCCCGTGGTTATTATGTTCAACAATCTATCTCTCGAGGGCCTCGTTGAGGTAATTCTGATCACATCTTTTGGAAGAAAGAGCCCGAGACGCTCGGCCCCAAGTGAAAGCATCTGTTGCACTACTAAACTACACTTTCTGTCTTCTTTTCACTCAAGCTGCTGTTGCCGTCTTCTGTCAACCACCTACTCACTTGTATTATCCTCACCCACTTACACTCTTCTCTCTCCAACTCTTACCTCAGGCCGCTCAACCAACTCTAGCCAGCGAGATGAATACGCCCTCAAGCGTGCAGTGGGCGTAGAAGCCTTGGTCTAGTTTCCTTCGATGCCCTTTCTAGACGAATTAGCCTGATTTTTTTTATTGCTCCTTCTAGTTTCTAGTCATCCGTCTACGCACCGTATCAGCCAGCTTCTTACATGAATCCGTCACCTGTTTTATTTGGCACCCTAAACAAGGCCCTATCCGCCAAACCACTATCCTCTTACTCTGCTTCCCTACCTTATTTGCTGTAAACAGGCGTGCCTTGGGAAAAAGAACCTCCCCTCCCCCCAGCCAGTTTCTTACACAATTCCGTTACCCGTTTTGTTATATTTGCTAACCCACCATAAAACAAGCTAAAGTAAGAACTAGAGACAGAGGGGGGGGGGGGGGGGGGGGGGGCTATAGATAGAAGACACGTCTAAGAAAAAGAGTAGGATGGTAACAGTTTAGGAGACTGTGGTGGTGGTGGCCATTACAGCTCTCTCCATGCATGCTGTCACGGGCAGCCTTGCGGAAGGATGAGCACGGCGAGGGGCGTAGGGGCGTCTTTGGGCGCATTGGGGTCGTGGGACGCGAATTGCGAGTGCGTGAGGCGGACCGCTTGTCGATGGGGTCGTGGTCGTGGTCAGCCATGGCGACGGCGAAATGGGGATTGCCGTCGACCAGATTAAAAGCAGGATGCTGTGTGAGTGAAGCATGCTTAAGAGACGGTTACTGTACTTAATTTACGAACCTGCTTACCTGCTCTTAATTATGGTGCTTGTAACCACACTGCGATTATCATGTCTGACAATCTATCTCTTGAGGGTCTTGTTAAGGTACTTCTGATTACAATTTTTTTTGCTTGGAACAAGGAGCATTGCCGAGACGTTCAACCCCAAGTGGAAGCACTAGCCGCCCTACCAAGCTGTCATTTCCTTCTTTTCACTCAAGCAACCTCTATTTGTTTATGCTGCTGTTGTCGTCGTCGTCTTCTGTCACTAATACAATTGTCACCTACTCACTCGTTTTATCCTCATCCACTTACACCCTTCTCTCTGGCCTCGAATCTCGCCTCAACTCTCGACCCTGCTGTGGTGAAAACCATGAGACCGTACGAGAGGAAGAGGGAACCAAACATGTAGTAGATTCGGCTAAACCAGATGGAGCCCATGATGAAGTAGAGCTCGAAGAAGATGGCACCAAAAGGCAAGAGGCCAACAATGAGCATGCTGGGGATCAGCTTGAGATACGTCGTGGAGGGGGGGATCTGGCGGGGGATCCCTCGCCCAAAGCAGGTCGAGGGATTACAGCCATTGAGAGGAGTATGCCCTCAAGCTTGCAGTGGGCGTAAAACCTTTGCTCTTGTTTCCTTTGATGCCTTTCTAGACGAAGGTGTTAATAGGATAACGAGAGCTTGCAGCTCACTGTTATATGAACTAGGCAAGCGCAGACTACGGTTGATTACGGGGTTGATATCGCCGGGGTACGGGAGCTGGCAGAACTTCAGCCTTCCAAGTCAAGAGACCCCTACCAGGCCGACCCCTTTCGAGGTTTTATATTACCATTACGGTCTTTCTTAGCTTCCCAAGCTAATGGTCAGGTCATCGACTATAACCCTTCAACAGAACGAGTCCAGTGAATTGCCGTCGAGGGGAGTTCTCTTAGATCCGACATAATCCAGGTACAATCGAAAATGCCATGGAATTCGACTGACATATTACGTGCTGGCTACCACAGAGACGAAACAAAGTCTCCCATAGTCATGCTAGTATCCGTCGATATCGACACATCGTCCTTTTGACAACCGCCTTCTGTGCCCCGAATCGTTCCGTCTTTGCATCACGAAATGAGGAGGCGAGGAAACGTGAAAGCCGTTGCGAACAGGTCGAGCGAGGCTGCCTCTGGGGCCTCGTGGTTTTTGTCTCAAGGCTCTTCTTCCCCACCACGGACCCGCGAAATCGTCCTTTAGCTTGCGGTTAAATCGGATGCTGTTCTTATTTGGAGGCCACCTAATCATTTCAGGCAAGCTATTGTTTCTTGTTTGGTGAGCTGAGGGCTAGCAAGCCCCCCCGCTCAAGTCTGGAGAGCCATTGTCTTCACAAGCACTGGTGTCCTGGAAAGACGTCTTTGTGAAGACTCTATCAAGTATCTTAAGGTCATCATCAAGTTATTGAGTTGTGAAAAAGGGATAAAGTGTTGGCCAGTTGGGAGTTGTTCAGTCCATTGCCATTTTCTGGTTATCACGGTCTCGCAATGAAAGAGGAAGACCGCAACGGTGGCGGAGTCTTCGCTTTATAAGTGACTAACGGCGCTCTGAAGCTCAACAACATCCAGCAATGGATGAAAACCGAAATGGCCGGTTGGCCCAATGGCAAGGCGTCTGACTACGATCTACGATCGAGTAGGGTATCAGGAGATTCTGGGTTCGACCCCCAGGCTGGTCAGTATTTTGGAAAATTTCTCATCGACCTATTCGGTGGGTAAATTTTTGCGGATGCGGGCCCGAAAATGGGTCTCCGGGGCCAGGGCTTCGTATCCGGGCCGGGATTGGCTGTCAACGGATGAAAGTCACAGAAAGACACCCGCATTAGCCTGCCGCTTGATTTAGACAATCGAATCAAAACCTGTGTCTGCGTATCAAGTCAAGTCCATGTCCCTTGGTTTTTCTCAATCAAATACAATTGCTTTCGGTCGCTTGCCGGGCCCGGCCGGCGCCCATCGGCCTAATGTTCCACTTGGCCCCGAGCCTTAACTCCGACGAGTACGTACCTCCTCCAGTGACTCGGCCTCACTTGCAAAATATTTCCCCGTTCACTCATGAACAACACCAAGCCATTATGTCAACCCCCGGGCCAACAACACGGGCACCGCTTTCTGATGCTCTGACGCTCATCGTCACAACGTCGCCAACGCCATCGGCCCCCTCCACTGAGCTTCTAGACGCAGTATTTCAATCTATCCGCCTCTGCTGCGGCGATCTGCTGGCCTGTCGCATCATCGTTGTCCTCGACACTTTTGAGCGCGTTGGCGAGGTCGCCCGATTGAAGAAAGGCCAAGTCACAGAGGAAGGAGCGGCGGCATATCTCAGATACAAGGAGAACGTCAAAGACCTGGTGTTGGGAGTATATGACCAACCCGACGGCAAGGATGAGTTACTCCAAGAGCAAGGAGAAGCCGAATACGGCTACAGCGGCCGAGCGGCGTCCGTCACGACAAACTTTGCAACGTACACCGTGAGCCGGACCAAAGACGGACGGGTTTCCTTCGTCGAGCCATCGGAGAGGTTGGGATTCGGGTTGGCTGTGCGGACGGCTCTGAGGATAACCGCGACGCCTCACGTTTGGATCCACCAGCACGACTGGACACTCGTCCACGACATCCCTGTGGCGTCCATGCTGGATGTCATGGAGACCAACGACGCAGATGAAGAAGGCCCCGTGAAGTACATCTGCCTGCCGTCAGTCCGGATGCTGCAGTATGCCGAGTCCGCCCATGTTCAAGAGTTTCCGCATTTACGGGCTTTGACGGCCAAGCTGAAGCGTGACTTCGTTCCGCAGTCGCATCCGACGACCAAGGTACCTCTAACGCCCATGTTCTTTTGGCATGACAAACCACACATCGCGTCCACGCAGCACTATTTATCCAGGGTGTTCCCGACACGATTGGCGATACCGAGAGGCGCCTTCATCGAGGACACGATCGGACACCGCGCGAGGACGCAGATGAAGGAACAGGGGATGTGGTCTCGATGGGGCTGCTGGCTGTTCTATCCCGGTCAAGGGAGGCAGCTATGCCTTAGACATCTGGACGGGCGACGATGGAGGGGTGCGGAGGCAGAGATGACCATGAGAGAGATATATAGACAGGCAAATAGAGAAACTCAAATAAAAGACACTGAGTAGACTGAAAGCGACATTGAGCGTATTAAAGAATGCCGCCAAAGGATTTGTGTGTAAAAACCCCTGTAAGCCAATCATGTGTGAGAAAAAGACCGTCCCACAATGAGCTTCGCGGAATGGCGCAGTTCGCACCGAGAAAAAAATCGCCATTTTGGGTAGCTTAGGCGCCAGCATGTCTTGGGACAGGATAGGTGCCTGGTGCCCCTCCTGGTCAAGGTGAGGTGAGGTGGCACTGCATACACGTGATATGCAGGCTGCAGCCTGATAGCTCAAAGGGCTTGCTGATGTTGGAAATGAAGTTGACTTCTACAACACAAATAACCATGTTGAACCTCCAAAACCCACCCTTCGAAGTAGATCACCAGTTGCTATCGGGCTTGGGGATTGCGAGAGAGACGGCTCATCACGTTCCCGGACACCCGCGGGTCCGTCTAGATGAACAGGAAAAGGTCCGCCATTTCTTGACTACCGAGTTCTGCAACGATGATTTGGATGCAGTGGCCGATAAGCTGTGGTGGATGTCGAAGCAGGACAGCCGGAACATCTCCCCGCTTCACCGCCAGATCGTGAAGCGCCGTACAATCGTTGTCACGGAGGAACCGAAGCTCCATCTGGTGTGGATTAACGACCGAATCTTCATCAAGCCGCTGCCACGATACGTTGGCTCGCATGCCTTTTGGAGGGATTACCTTGGTGCTGAACCTGGGTCGAAGGGAAATGAAGACAGGATTCGGCGGGCGGCTCTTGGGTTCATCCGGACTTATTACTACCTGATCAAATACGAATCTGACTTTCGCATCGCTCAGGATCCCGGCCTCAGTCTCATCCCTGCCGATATTACATGGACGCAGTTCTGCAACTTTACCTCGCGCCTTGCCGACATCCAAGACAGGGAGGTTTCCCAGAGGTACAACTACGGGGAGATTCGTCTAACGCGACTAAACTTCTATGCACCCCTCTTGCTTCGGAAATCGCACTTTCAGAGGGTAGAGTATCAATATGGGCCGTATCTGGCACGATTCTACGTCCCCATTCTATTTGTCATGGGCGTCGTCTCAGTTGTTCTGAGCGGATTGCAAGTCATCATCTCGGTTGACGAGGGCAAAGAAGGAGGTGACGGCGGCCGCGCTGATAATGCCGCTCTTTGGTTCAGCGTCCTGATGATTTTAGTATCCTGCGGCGTCCTTGTAGCTCTTGGGGCACTCGTTGCATACAAAGTGGTAAAAGAGTGGAACGTAGCGATACACGATCGGCGTCGACTGATGAAGGAACGGCAAAAGGATAAGACACAGGCGGCGGGATGCCCTTGAGGACTTGGAAGAGAGATAATACCAACGTGGTGGCTCGTGTGCGATCATTATTGACACTGGCGATCTGATGTATGCTGACCGAGACGGGCAAGGCTTGGAAGTATTACCGTGGTCCACGAGGGAATGATCATTACGACAACTCCAACCCCAATTTAATATTGTTCAAGCCAAAAATGTCGGTACCAGAGGGTATTTACTAGTCAGTATGCTATTATTCAAAACGCGTTACTCGGAATGATATGTACTTAGAGCACACCGAGTTCGAAAGGAAGAGAAAACACTTGAGACACGTACTATAGCACTAGAATAGATGGGAAGTTTTCCAACCTGGGTATCTCTTCGCTCCTTTGAATGTTGCCTGCTCCGGGGTTAATCGGCAAATCTCCACCACCAGGTTAAATGCCACTAGAGATGGTCTCGAAGACAATGTCCCTGACAACGACATAGCCAGCCTCATGGACTTCAAAGATTAAAGGCATCCTGTAATAGGTCTCATACCACAGGGTTTTGACGCAGCGCGAAATGTTGACAGTGACAAGCTGGAGGGCTGGACCGTGGTGGCCAACACTGGGTTCAATATCAGCCACATGACGCCAGAGCTTCCAGCGATTCCTGGAAACCGCATTCTCATGGCTTTGGCTAGTGATTCCTCCAGACACTGTGACTGACCAGAGACTTCCCTATCGATACATGACACAGCTCCGCATGGCCCCTCCATCCAAGTGGAACATCGTGAGTTCTCCACTCGTCAAGCCCTGGTGGTCTAGCGGTATGATTCTTCCTTAGGGCTATTTCCTAACAACCCCCATGGAAGAGGTCCCAGGTTCGATCCCTGGCCAGGGCCTTTTTGATTCGTCTTGCAGCAGGTTGAGCTATATTTTGTGCAATTATTGTAGAGATTTCTCGACTTGGGGCGTTGGACAACTAGGATTCGCATGGTTTTGCGTGGCTACTGGCAACATCACGCACGTCTTACTGGTCTCGGCTAGCCTGTGGCCCACCACATGCGCGCTGAGGTGTACGCAGCTCATTATAGTAGGTACTTGTGTGGAAAAAAGGACCTTCGGGCGACGGCCGGAAATATCCCTGTCCATGCTCGGCCGGTCTCGGCCTCGGATGCGGGGAAATTGGGTCAAGATTCGGTGCGGATATCCGACAGTAACCCGTGTTATCTGACCATTGTCCTATCTGACGGATACAATCCCGACTCTGTAGGGAATCAGCCTCGGCCTGCATAGCCGATTCACTGAGAATAAAGTCTTCCTGGATCGTTGTCGTGTTTTCCACAACTCATTCAGATTCAGAAACCAACCGGCCATCATACTCGTCTCACAGCGTCAACTCGTTAGTCCGTTCTCATAAATCCGTCATAATGTCCCGCACCAAGGTTCCCCCCCGCGGCATTTGGGCCCCCGCAGTGACTCTCTTCAACCCTGATACCGACGAGCTTGACCTTGAGGCGCAAACAAAGTACTATTCCTACCTGTCGAAGACGGGCCTTGCCGGCCTCGTCATCCTCGGCACCAATGCTGAACAGTTTCTCCTGACCCGCGAAGAGCGCAAGGCCCTTATCGCCACCGCCCGGAAGGCGACCAGTCCCGACTTCCCCATCATGGCCGGCTGCGGCATGCACTCGGTCAAGCAGGTCCTCGAGCTTATCAACGACGCCAAGGAGGCCGGCGCCGACTCCGCGCTCGTTCTGCCCCCCGCCTATTTCGGCAAGCAGACCACTCCCGCCGTCATCGACCGCTTCTTCAACGAGGTCGCCGAGAAGACCCCTCTGCCCATCGTCATTTACAACTTCCCCGTCGTCTGCAATGGCATCGACCTCGACAGCAGCACCATCGCCAAGCTGGCCAAGAAGCACGAGACCATCGTCGGCGTGAAACTCACGTGCGGCGCCGTCGCCAAGATTGTCCGCCTGTCGGCCGAGCTGCCGGCTGACAAGTTCGCCACCTACGGCGGCCAGTCCGACTTCCTCCTTGGCGGCCTCGCCTCCGGCAGCGCGGGCTGCATCGCGGCCTTCGCTAACGTCTTCCCCCGCGTGACGGTGCAGATCTACAGGCTGCACGCCGAGGGCAAGATCCAGGAGGCGTTGGAGCTCCACAAGAAGGCCGCCATCGCGGAGCAGGCTACCAAGTCAGGCATCGCGACCGTCAAGTACGCCGCCTCCATCTTCACGGCGCCGCGCGCCGGGTTGAAGGGCCAGGAGAAGCTTTTCCAACCGCGGACTCCTTACTTGCCCGCGAGCGAAGACCAGAAGAAGGCGGTGCACGACCTGATGGATGAGCTCAACAAGGTTGAGGAGGAACTTGCGGGTTCCAGTTGAGTTGCTTGGCTTTTGGAGGTTGAGCATGCGTGCATTCTGAGAGCAAGGAGCTCTGCACGATAGCTCGTTAAGGTTGGTCGGGCCTCGGACATATGATTGGGACCATACCAAAGGCCATTCTATGTCGCGGATTAGAGGGCCGATACTCATAGGGCGTGGCCGACTAGCATGAATGCACTGGGTATATATGAGCGTATGATATCACAAACATATACAGAATTGAATTCTGAAACATTCTACTATTGTTGCCAAGTTTGATACCAAACTAACCAATTCAAAGGCAATTTGGCTGACCGACAGCAATGCGAATGAGAATCCCCAGATGATGACAGATGCGGTTTTCAGGGAAATTATCAATGTCTCCTCCAAAGAGCCAAGTGAGTTGCGTCAACATTCCAGGTCAAGTAAGGCGGCATCGGAAAAACCCGTGTATTTGGAAACTTTCCATCCCGAAATTGCAGCTTCTGATTTCTGGCCGTCAGGTATCTAGCGTCGAACCGGTTGTCGCGCCACAAGTCAATAGATACACTGTCAATGCTGCAAAGCCACAACTAGTAGTCGACTGTCTTGGATGGTCAACGTGAGGGTAGGGATCAGATCGTGAACTTCTTACCCCGCAATCAAACCATGCATTCCTCGCAGGAAACAGTCAAAGAACCTCTGGAGCCGCACGAAAGGGCGAACCTCGCAATGGGTCAGCCACGACACAGAGAGCTATTACAACCAACAAGGGAAACGGTTGACAAGGCGAGACGTCATTTCAAGTCGCAGGGAAGGTATGCACGGCAACGATGATCACGGTGAGGAGAGAGTCATGTCAAATCATTGCATTCATCCGCATGCCGTGTGGACCTCTATCATCACAGCCACAAAAACGAATCGAGTATCGCAACAGGAGGGCCCATACGAAAGCATCCACTGAGATCAGCGGCTAGACATGCACATCGCAAGCTTCCAGAATCCCACAGCCGCTTTGCAAGAACAAGAGGGCGTGTCTCGCCTCTCCAGGACTGTGGGCTACTCTGTCAGCATGAGACGATATTCCAGCTGAGCAAATGCCGTTCTAACCCAACGCGGTCGCGTCACGGGCCCTTCCGTCTATGCCCATTTCCGCATGCGTCAATATCTCTTTCCAGCACGCCAAAAGGCTAGGGTTTAGGCACGTCTCCCGAGGAAAAATTGAGGGCCTCGCCAAGTTGAAACGGTTCTCGGGCCCATGTGACCATCTTGCCACGCGTGCGAGCGCCCGTCAGGCCAAGACATTTGTAATGAAGAGAGCTATCCGCCTGGTGTTTCTACCTGCCGTCCAGGACGTCGTTTTCGCGCGACAGTTGTGCTCTGAGGCGCTTGTGGCGCCATGTCGAATGCGACCAGATGGCTGGACTGATCTGCTAAAAAGCATGACAGATATTTCCATTGTGTGATCCCATAAGGGCCCGAATCCTCCCACTCCTACTCGTCATCCCATACGGCACTCGGCCTCAAGACTTGGTAACCCCTATTGTCAGGCTTGCAAGCCCACCAACAATCAACCCGAAGCTTGCGGCGATAGCAAAAGGGCATACTGGTATGCAAGTGGTCTCGTCCCACCTCTTGAGCGGCTTTCTTCTCGTGGGCGTGATTTGCTCAACATGACGTCCTATTTCGATCTAATAGGAAAAGCTGACAACCTTCACGATCCCACACCGGCATTGAACCATAAGTCAGTACTGCTTGGAGTCGTGATTACATTCCTGGTGAGTTATAAAGCAGGTTGGGTGTTCGGTTTGTGCTATCATACTTAACCGCCGACGCAGATATTAACGTTATTATGTGCGTCTCTGAGGATATGGTGTCGTATATTCATCGTGCGTGCCTGGGGCTGGGATGACTTCTTTCTGGTTCTTGTGATGATCTCGCTATCGGTTGGGACCATTGGGGCCTGCATAGGTACGTCAAGTCCTCTTAATTTACCAAGAGGACAACAGCTAATACAACACGACTTCAGCAACCAACCATGGACTTGGAAAGCATCTGCTTTACCTAAGCCCCAAGCAGATATCAAATTACATGATGGTGCTTTCTCTTCCGGCTTTCTTCCTCAGTCGCGGACTCTGACACATAAAACAGATTTTTTATATTTGCAACGGGACCCTGCCCACCTCTACTAGTTTCATCAAAGTCGCCATCCTTCTACAATACCTTCGTACCTTCGAGCGCGGTACCAAATCCCGCGCTCTTACCATCGCGATCCTGGTCATCACGGGATTGTGGGGTGCTGTATATACCTTCCTTGCATGGGTTCCATGCGTACCCGTTGCTGCCTACTGGGATTGGACCATATCGACGAACGCTCGCTGGGGTTTCGCGTCGGGAAATTTGGATGATTTGGTCTGGTTGTACGGAGTTCATGCTACTAGCAACATGGTTTTGGACTTCATCATCTTCGCCATACCACTACCATTATATCTGAACAACGAAGCCAGCAAGAAATCTCGCAAAAGCGTTCTCGGCTTGTTCACGCTAGGAACCTTGTAAGTTGGGGACCCTTGAACCAATGGTAGGCAGGACTGCATCCCGCTGACCAAAATGCACGAAGTGTTCTGATGTTAGCCATTTGGCGCCTCGTCGAACTGATGAGATCCCGGGTCGGCACATATCCCACACTCGACGTCACGTGGTACACACCGCTGCCGATGACCCTCGCCATCCTCGAGATCGATATCGCCGCCATCTGCGCCTCGCTGCCCGTCTTTTGGCCTGTGCTACAAAGCAGCATGGGTGCCATCTTTGTTACGCGCGAGGTCAAGATCACCACGGAAATCGTCGACACACACGCCGACGACGACGACTGCCTCGAGATGGCGGGCCCTTTTTCGCTCTGCCACCAGAGCTCGGCGATCATGCTGAACGATAAGGCCGGCCTGATAGACCCCGGTGACCACGCGACAAACCCGTCGGCCCAGACGAGCCCAGAATCGAGCCCGAGAAAGGAGACGGTGATATTCGGGGCGTATATGCAGGGGAAGACGACGTGTGATGTGGAGGCATTGAGGGCTGTCTGAGCTCATTTCTCGTACGATTGGGCGCAATGAACGCACGCTTGGGAATCTTACGACTCTTCCGCCAAACACGCCATTTCCACCAGCTTCATCGCTGGCGATGGTGATGATCGGAACTCCGAGGCCCTTGCCATTACTAGTTCCAAGATGAGTGCCAGCCAGGCCACCCGAAATCCAATAAACGGAGCGCCAAAGGTCCGAAGAAAACACTCACCGGCTTTGCATGTGATCATCTCCGAATCCGTTTCGTTGCCCCGGATCTTCCGCGCACACTAAGCCTCACTACCCGCACACGGCGAGTCGCGTCAGCAACAGAAACCTGCACTAGGCTCAAAACGTGGCGTCTAACCCGCGTTGCCAACTCTTGTCTTTCATGAAGTGAGACCTGGAACAATGACGCCCGGGTAGACGAGCCACCCTCCAGGGGTAGAAGTTGAATAAGACAAATGTACCAGTAGTGGGACGACGTCCCTAAGAGCGGCGAAGTTGACGGTTTGCGAGGACTGCAGCGCCGTCCAAATGACTCAAGTAGCTGGTTCTGGGCAAGAGTGAACGAATAAGTCAAGCGCAGCTCTAAAGAACTGAGAGCCTTTTCTCTACACGTCAATGTCTCGGTCGCAGGTTGACCCGGCAGCTTGGTAGAAAGCTTGTGCACCTGCTGGGATGCCAGGATAGGTTTAGAACAGAAAATAGTCGTGTCAATAAGATTAATACCAACTCCGAAGTGTGCTTCAAAACATTGTGTCCATGCTCGTCTACTTTGCTTCGATCGGCGCACCCCAGGCACCTCCTCCGGGTGACTGGATGATGACCCTCTCGCCCGCGCGAAGCTTCGTCGTCGCCTTTGCACCCAAATTTACAGTCCTGTCCTTTCCGGTCATATCATCCCGAACGATCACCAAGTTCAAGCCAGCTTCTCCATCGCCACCGCCCTCCATGCCGTACGGCCGACGGCTTCTCCGCTCACTCAGGATCGAGCACTGTACTGGCACGCGGAACTCGATTTCTCGGATGGTGCCGTCGCCACCCCTGTTCCGACCCTTGCCACCAGAGTTCTCCCTGAGCTGGAAGCGCCTCAAGATGCACGGGTACCGCTTCTCAAAGACCTCGGGGTCCGTGATGCGGGTGTTCGTCATGTGGGTGTGTACACCACTCTGGCCTATCCAGGTCGGGCCGGCACCGGCACCGCCGGCAATGGTCTCATAGTAGCCGAAGCCGTCCTTGTGCTCACCAGTGATGGGGTCCTTGCCGCCGGTGCCGAAGGTCAGGTTGTTGCAGCAGCCTTGGCTGGCGGCAGAGGCGCGGAACGCTTTCAAGACCACGTCCGTGATGCGCTGTGAGGTAAGGACGTTGCCTCCGACGACTGCAAGACCGGCACCGGGGTTGAGGATGCTGCCTTCGGGGATGACAATGTCGATGGGGGCCAGGCAACCTTGGTTCAGGGGGATCTGGGAGGAAATGAGGCCGCGCAGACAGTAAATGATGGCGGAGTGCGTGATGGCGATGGGGGCGTTGGTGTTGCCTAGGACATGCGGACCCGTGCCGGTGAAGTCAAAGGTAGCGGAGCCGTCGGAGGCGATTGTGATCTTGAGAGAGATGGGAGTACCATCGTCCATGTAGTCCACTGCAAGGAGCGGCTCAGGACCGAATTTGGCAAGCGTGGATTGCATCAGCTCACGCACAGCGTGCTCTGCTGTGTGCTGGATCGCATACATGTATCGGTGGACGGTCGCGAGGCCATTTTCCGTGATGAGGGCCTTGATCAGGGAGATGCCCTTGGCGTTGGCAGCAATCTGTGCGTTGAGGTCGGAAATGTTGTCTTGCAGTCGACGGGTGCCCGAGCAACCCTCGTATTGCGCCGGCTCCTCAAGGAGCAGGCGACGCACCTCCTCCTCATTGAAACGGCCCTCGCTGACCAGCTTCGTTGATTCAATAGCAGCGCCTTCTTGCCAGAGAGCATATGAAGTCGGTGGCATGGAGCCGGGCAGGATACCGCCGATATCCGCATGGTGGCCCCTTGAAGCGACGTAGAAGGCCAGCTCTTGTCCATCAAAGACGGGAGTAATGACGGTGATGTCAGGCAGGTGGGTACCACCGCAGGACGGGTGGTTTGAGACAAGAACATCGCCATCCCGAAGCTTGCCCTTCCAAAGCTCGTGCTGATAGCGCACGGCAAACTGCATTGACCCGAGGTGCACCGGAACATGAGGAGCGTTGGCAACAAGACCACCATCGGGACTGAAGATTGCGCAAGAGAAGTCGAGTCGTTCCTTGATGTTAGTCGATACGGCGGTCTTCTGCAACGTGCGCCCCATCTGCTCGGCGATCGACATGAAGCGGTGACCGAAGACGGTCAGTTGGACAGGGCTGAACTCCTCCTGTTCGCCGTCTTTCTTGGCGACTCTCTCTTCCGGCTCACGGTCGATGACAACGTAGCTCTCAAGTACCGTGGCGGTCGTGAGCGGGGTGATGAGAATTGTCTGCGTGTTGTCAATGATCAGGGCCGGACCGGATATGCGACCGCCGACGGGAATGGTCTGGAGTTGGTAGACAGATGTGTCCAGATGCCCGTGCCCCTCGAAGTAGACCTTGTTGGTGGCGCTAGGCTCGGGGCTGGGAGCCGAGGAGCCTTCCACGGCCTTCATCTGGGCAAAGGGGCTCTTCTCCACCTTGGCACGAGCCGCGCCAGTGGCTCGAACGCGGATGTCGTCGACAATGATGGCCTTCTCGGGGAAGTGGAAGCCAAATCCGCGACGGTGGGCATCCTCGAACTCGGTCTTGAAGTCCCAGTCGGCTCCCTTCAAGATCATGAGAGAGCTACTTGATCCGGCGTATCGCATGTTGAGGTAGGTGTCGTGCGTGATGAGATCTTCCGTGAAGCCCTGCTTCATTAGCTCCAAGGAGGCCTGAGAAGAGAGCTCCTCGAGCTGCTTCTGGATACTGGCCTTGGTCTCCTCGGAGTATGTGATGGCGGACGGCTTCTGGATTTCGTGCACAACGTCTGCAAGCGACATGCCGTACGCCGAAAGGATGGACGAGTATTTGTGGATGATAACGCGGGAGATACCAAGAACGGTCGCGACAGAGCAGGCATGCTGACCGCCGGCGCCGCCAAAGCAAGCCAAATGATGCGCACCAGCCTCGTAGCCACGAGCTTCCGTCAACGCACGGATCGGGCTCGCCATGCCCTCGTCAGCGACCTTCAGGAATCCGAGGGCAACTTCCTCAGGGGACAAGAGGGAGAGACCGGAAACCTCTCGGTCCTTGTTGATCTCTCTTGTCAGCTCCAGGAACTTGGCGGCGGTGACCTCCCGGTTCAGAGGCTCGTTCTCCTTGGGACCAAAGACTTTGGGGAAGTACTCGGGAAGCAGTCTGCCGAGGAACAGGTTTGCGTCCGTCACGGTAAGCGGGCCACCTTTGCGGTAGCATGCAGGACCAGGATGCGCCGAGGCGGATTCGGGCCCGACGTTGAAGAGTCCGTTCTTCCATGTCAAGATGGAGCCACCTCCGGCAGCGACGGTATGGATGTCAAGTTGTGGTGACTGAATAGCGATACCGGCAGTCGTGGTCTCGAAGACGTGGTCGTACACACCCGCATAGCGCGAGACGTCGGTGGAGGTTCCGCCCATGTCGAAGCCGATGACCGGCTTACGCTCTTCATCATCCCACGAGGTTTGCGCGTACCCAACAACACCGCCGGCCGGGCCGGAAAGGATGGCTTTCAAGCCGCTAAACTTGCGGTAGTCCACCAGACCACCGTCTGATTGCATGAACTCAATGCGAGTTGCGGCTGCACCGAAGCCGCCTTTGAAGTTGGCGGAAATCGAGTCGATATATTGCCGGATGACCGGGGTAAGATATGCGTCAGCCACGGCAGACATTCCGCGGGGAACGACGTTGATCATGGGCTGGACCTCTGATGACAGAGTCACTGAGAAGCCCATTTCTGAGGCTACTCTTCCTACCAATAGCTCGTGTTCCGGGTAGGCGTACGAGTGGATGAAGACGACTGCAATGGACCGGAAGCCTTGGTCCCAGACCTTCTCGAGCTGCGTCTTGACCGCTGCCAAGTCTGGCCTCTTGAGAACGCGAATGGTCTCTCCAGTGACTGCCGTGACTAGTTGAGCGTCATCGGACGTCGGGGTCGTTTTGACAGATGCAGGGTCCTCGGTGTAATCTTCCATTGTGATGCGCTCCTCGACCTCAACAACCTCGTTGAACAGGACTTCTGGCCGTGTGACGGATAGGTCGAAAATATTGGGGCGTGATTGGTTGCCAATCGCTAGCAAGTCACGAAAACCCTTGGTCGTGATCAGCGCCACGCGTTCACCTTTCCGCTCGAGAAGAGCATTCGTGGCTACGGTGGTGCCCATGCGGATCGACTCGACGTGGAACAGATCAAGCAGTTGACCTCTGGGTAATGTCTCTCCGGTGACCATCTCCAGAATTCTGCGAATGCCTTCTGTCGGGGCATCTTGGTAGTTGGCGGGGTCCACTGACAGGAGCTTCAGGATGATATCCCCTCTGCCCGGGATAGAGGCGTGAACATCGGTAAAAGTGCCGCCTCGGTCGATGGAAATGCGGATGCGATGTGATTTGACCGTCATGATGTGTGTGTGCTGCCAAGTGATGCCGCAAGAAGACGTGTCAAGGGTGAGGAACGACAAGTAGGGGTTAAGAGAAGAAGTGAGAAATATGTAGGCAAGACAGAAATCAGAATGTGATCAAGAGGCCGGTGATATTCATGTCAATGTTAAGTAAGACTTGTACACATCTATTGTGATCATGTAACAATATGCCGCGACACTGAAAAGATCGGGGAATGAGAACTCGGAGAAGAGCCGCGATCGGATTTCTGCTTGGCCCTGAACTTACGTCTCCGTTTTGCCTCGTCCAGGGTTGTAAATGCTTTGAAACTGGAGCCCATTGAGTAGCGTCAATGTGGCCAACCACAGCAAGTCAGATACAATTGCCATGTCGGTTTTTTTTGGTCAACTATCGCCATGAAGCAGCACAAGTGAGAAGTGCGCCGGAGTGGGTCCCCGATCTGACATGTATCGAATCAGAATGACAGTGAAGGCCGATACTTGATAAGGCATGATTGTGAGGATCGGGGTGGAATTGCGAAACTTGAAGACAAACAGGACGAAGTGGAGTTCGATTGAGTTGAATACCGGTGGCCCAGCCGCGCAACGGTAGCCGTCGGAGTGGGTCCCCGAGCGGATCATCTTATCTCAGGCTTTTCATTGGCCTCCGTGGGCAGCCAGATAGATAACGGATTAACCTGCAGCCGATCATCCGAGTGGCCGAGGTACGTACTCATCCTCCGAGCAAGGTCCGTCAGTCAGTCGCAGGTCAGCAAGAGCAAACCAACCTGACGATGCGGTTTGCTTGTCCACGGCTGTCTCACTCTTCGGTGTCGTTGGCCGCAGTGGAGAATTCCCCATAAAACCCGGAGACTCCAACAACCTGCGTTCCCCGCGTCGACATCCCCGTCATTGAGGTGTTTCCATTTGTCACTGGCTCCATTCTGAACTTGGAGAAGCCCAGAGTCCCGTCCGTCACCAGAAATATACCCCTTGCCATGCCATGGGGGTCGCCATCTCCACTCCATACGTGAGTGCGCTGAAGACATCGTCACATCGAAAGCACATGCCGCAACATGGCGACAGTTTCACCATCTCCATCCCAGACTGCTGATTCGGGAGCCTCGAGACCAGTAGCGTAAGCTTTGGACTCCTCCGTCTTGTCTGCTACTAAAAGTATGTTTGCTGAGACTTGAGTGATAGCTGTGCCAACTGCCGCCAACGGCGATCTTACTGCTCTAAAGACAAGCCGGCTTGTTCTCGATGTCGGGACGGTGGTTTGCGCTGCACCTATGAAGAAACTAGGAAGATCACCATTACCGAAACGTGAGTTCCGCAACCGTCTCCATCATGATCGCTGGCTGATTGTACTACGTAGCTATTTGAGAGAGCTTGAAGCCAAGGTGAAGGCCTATGATGGTATGGCTGGAGACCAAAGTTCCTGAAGGCTGGGTTTTGGCTAACGACAGGGTGCTAGAATCTGTTGCCCGGCAGTCTCAGGCTACCACGGCCGCTAAGGTTCATCGCACCACAGCTGAAGAACATGACGAGGAGTTCGAAGATGAGTACGCTTTGCTCGAACCATTCAACCAACTCAGCGTTCACAAACCATCAACGAGTTTCAAAGGCCCAGGCAATTCGGACAATTTCTTGCGCAGTGTGAGGAATCTTTCCGGCTTCTACGGCGACGATGGCAGCCTGGATATAAATACAAACTTCTACGAACCCAGCGCCTTGCCTTCGCGGCGAGAGCAGTCGAGAACGCAAGTGCGGCTTCCTCCTATTGACATCGCCCGCCGACTCTTCGCCGCGCAATACACCTACATCGGCACTATCTTCGCCTTCACTGATCCCAAAGCAGAGTTCGACCGAGCACTTGTCGAGGCATACCGCGGGCCGCCTGACCCTTGTGACAAGGAAGCATGTCTGTCGTACGCAAAGGTGCTCATCATTCTGGCCTTTGGCCAGCTCTACTCCGTCAACCAATGGGTTGGCTTCAGAGGCCCGCCAGGCTTTGAATACTTTACTCAAGCGTTGAACCTGTTGCCCGACACGCACGAAGAGGGTTCGATTCTGTGTGTCGAGACCCTGGCCCTCGTCGGCTATTTCATGCAGAACATGAACCGTCGCGACGTCGCATTCCTCTACATTGGCATGGCTCTCCGCATGGCCATATCGCTCGGGCTGCACCACGAGATTGGTTCCGGCCCGGCACAAAACCCCTTGCACGGCCACGAGGCGAAGCTGGCGACGCTGGATGACGCCACTCGCGAGCACAGACGGCGGGTTTGGTGGTCTGTCTACAGCCTGGACCGCATTATCTCGGTGAAATCGGGCAATCCTATCACCATCCAGGACGAGGACATCGGCGTTGACCCGCCTTCAAGATTGCCCACAGAGGCAGAGTATTGCCCGGCCGTGGTATTGCGGCACTACACCGAGCTGTCCCGCATTCTCGGCGAGATTCACAACACCATTTACCGCAAGTCAAGCAAGAAGGCACCCAAGTCTGGGAAACGCTTGATGACTTCAGTACAGAACATTCTTTTCAGCCTCTCGAAATGGAACCGCGACCTGCCAGACGAGCTGCGCTTCGACCCTGCGCGGCTCAGTATCAGTCGCGAGAGCGTTTCAACCAGCGCTCACTTTAGTCAGTGTATAAACATGACCGCGAGGCCGTTGCTGTTCCACGTCGTCCAGAAGCGGTTGCAGAGAATTCGCACCAGCAATGACCCCGCAGAGAAAGAGCGGGACTGGAAAGAAGGCTTGTCGCAGACGACGGTGAGGGTCATAGAGATGTGCATCGGTGCAGCTCAGGATGCCATTAACATCATGACCGTTGCAGCGCAGAGAGACCTTGTCGGTAAGCCATCTGATATCCCGATGCAATCCGTGTCATTGTGTTGACCTTTCGGCCCTTCAGCAACGTACGGATACATGGACGGAGAACACATCTTCTCGGCATCCATAGTTCTTGTAATGGTCTGCGTCGCATTCCCTACCGACTCTTCCAACACCCTGGCAATGAACGCCGGGCTCGATCTCCTCAAGGCAATGGGGGAACGGGGTAACACTTATATGGGCGCCCGATACGAGCTTCTTGCCAACCTTCGCTGTACTATCATGCCAGGAACGAATGGTCAGCTCGAGCCCCTACCTACGTGTCCGACAGACTTTTCACCGACGGAGTCTGCGATGCCGACGGAACTTCTTCCCGCGCAAGTGACCATGATGCCGGCGGGCATGGGAGACGGCCATTGGAATTTAGGTGCGATGCAGAGGAACGTTGGGCAGAGGGTCCCCTTCCCGGTCGTCGACAACAGCTCCCTCGGCGAGCCGTTTTACGACGAGAGCATGAGCACGGTGATGGATTTTGGGCTCTGGGAGGAGGGCTTCGCCGACCCGGCGATGGACGCAAGTTTTGATTTCTCTCAATGGACACAAACGGCGGGTATGACTCAAGCCGACGATAGAATGGATGTATAACACGTTTTACTGGACGGTACCGAATTGCGACCCTAGCTGCCCAGAGATAATCAGTGGCGCGGCTTATCTTGCTTAAGGGCCGAATCGTGTCATTTCCCAGGGGCTGCCTTGCGCTGATATGCAGGGATGTAGGGATCCTATCTGTACCCGTATCGGTTAATTCCCGACGTGACGGAAAACTTGTCCTGGGGTGCCATCCTTCTTCACACCACCACACTGGGTCGTCTAGAAGATTGACTGCCAGGTTGGCACCAGTATACGACCTGAAAGAACCAACAAGAGGTTCGACAAGTCTAGCAACCCGTGGAACACCCTTGAAAAGCGGTGCACCATTCCCGCTTGGACTCCAACCTGGAGCCAATTCCCTGGATCATAGGGGCGCAACTCCGAGGACGGTCGGTGGACCTGCGCTATCTGCGCTATCACTCCCCGGTGGGGAACGTCCCCCGCACGCAGCAAGGGTCGGTGAGGTCCTCCGATCTGACGAACCGCCGTATGCAGGCCGGGGTGAGGAGTGCGGTCAAGGAGCTCTCGGCATGTTCCCTTGCGCGATGTTACGTCTGATACCGGGAACTCGTACGTCAATGCCTGCAGAGCAGCTCGGTAACAGATAGAGCTAGTTCATGGACGGACGCATGGGGTGCTGTCACATCTGCCGTTGCACGGTACGTGTTGGTCAAAGATAAAGGTAACGTCTCCCATCCCAGTGTCTGGCGTGGAGCTTTGTTTATAGTTTCAGGCTCCCAGAAATCAACGTTCACTGGAACTACTATTGACTTCTGCATTCTACGCCAAATCCTATCCTTTCCCTATCCTTCATCCGATTCTCAATCGTATCCCTAAATCTCATCGCGCGTGTTCTTCGAGGACGGTTTTCGGCCGAAACAGCCCAAATTCGGCGATGGCTACGACCACGGAAAAAGGACTTGAAGGCGATATCGACCGCTCAGATTCCAACAATGGAACAATGGCGATCGAGTCGCTAGACCCCGCGGCAGAGAAGAAGCTCTTGTTCAAGGTTTGTTGATTATGCACCAATATATGCACCGGTGAGGTTGGAAGACACTAACCGTTGCTTTGATATAGCTCGACGCTTACTTCGTGCCAATCATCATGGTTGTATACCTCACCTGCTTCCTCGACCGCTCCAACATCGGCAACGTCAGAGTAGCGGGCATGCCCGAGGATATCGGCGCGTCGACGCAGGAGTTCTCGACCGCCATCTCCATCTTCTACGCGACCTACGTCATCTTCGAGCCGCCCTGGACCATCATGATGAAGCGCATCACCCCTCGCGTCCTCCTGACCGGCCTATGCATCATCTGGTCTCTGGCCACTGTCTTTTCTGGTTTCATCCACAACATCGGGGGCCTCTACGCCGTACGCCTCGTCCTCGGCATGTGCGAGGCCGGTCTATTCCCCGCCCTTAACCTGTACTTGACAATGGTGTACAAGCGTGACGAGCAGGCGAAGAGAGTTTCGTATCTGTTCGTCTGCTCGGCTATTGCCGGTGCTTTTGGGGGCTTGCTCGCGTATGCACTCCTGAAAATGGACGGGGTCGCTGGCTACGCCGGATGGCGGTGGGTTTTCATCGTAAGTTTCAGGGAAAAGAATAGGATTATACGTCAATAGCTAACAAAGCCGTAAAGGTGGAGGGAATTGTGAGCATTCTCATCGCGCCGATTCTCTATTTCGGCCTGCCCAACGACCCCTCGGAAGCGTACTTCCTCTCGGACGAGGAGAAGAGGATGATGAAGGTCCGTGCTGCGCAGAGGGCTCAGTACATGGGAAGTGAAGAGTTCAGCTGGGAGGAGATCAAGATTGAGCTCCGTGATCCCAAGCTCTACCTGAGCGGAGCCATCCAGTTTTGCCAGGACATCTTGCTCTACGGCTTCAGCACCTTCCTCCCCTCCATCATCGTCAGCATGGGTCGCACCAGCATCGAAGCGCAGTACCTCAGTATCCCCGTGTTCCTCTTCGGCGCCATTGCCTTCCTCGCGACGGCCTATGTGTCGGACCGGCTGCTCATCCGTGGACCCCTCGTCTTCCTGGCCAACATCCCCGGCATTGTCGGCTACATCCTCATTATTTGCCCGACGAGCAGTGGCGTCAAGTTCTTCGCTACTTTCCTGTGTGCCATTGCTGTGTATAACGGCCCCGGCCTCAACCTAACGTGGCTCAACGTCAACGTCGCGCCCCAGTACCGCCGCGCCACGGCCATTGGCATGCAGCAGGCCATCGGCAACTGCGCCGGAATCGTGGCAGGTCAGATCTACAGGAAAGCCCCCTACCTTCTTGGAAACGCGTTCTCTGTTGGTGCGCTGGGTGTGGCGCAGCTTCTCGTGGTTGCCAAGTGGTTCTACATACGCCACTGCAACGAGATGAAGAGAAAGATTGCGAGTGGGGAGATTGAGGACAAGCGGAAGGTCAAGACTGGCGACTGGGAGTTGGACTTCCGTTATCACACTTAGAGTGTTAGAGTGTAAAAGCTGGACTGTACTGTAAATTGTAATTATTTTAGGACAACGTGTTTCTTAATTGATCCTTCCTCTGTTCTCTAACCAGATACGCATCTGACGCCTAATCTCTGATAGAGCTTCTACATAAATTCAGGGAAGTTGGGTTGTCAGTGACGGATATGGTACTCAGCGGCAGATTAGCTAGGACTGGCGGCTGGGTATCACCACCCGACATGTTTTGGCGATTGTGTTAAACCAAACTTCACCTGACCTCGTCCATCTCGACTATGCATTCTTTCGGCAGCCATCTTCTTACGTAATTACTTGTCGCTGAGTTGGTGATCAGGACTTTGAGCACCACGCCGTGATCCTGCTGGTTTAACTCGTTGACGAGGTAGCACAAGAAAGAGACCACCACTTCAAGGCCTTGGACATGGCGCACGACCTCCAACCATGACACGCCATCTAAGATTACAAACACCACTCTTCCAGTCGCAGAAAACAGAAAGAGTTGGAAGAGCGTGCAAAGAGCTTCCATCTGCTGACCCCTGACGCCATCCACAACGCTCAGGTTGATCCCGGAAAGGTCGACCTCACGTGGCGTCAGAGACTGGCCAATCTGAGCGCTGAGGCAGCGCAGAATCCCGCTGGGCCCCATGTAAGGATCGTTCGGGCGGTTGTGTCTGCCACAAAGATAGACAAGAGGTAGACTATGGCCGGACTGTCTCATCAATCCCTGGACGAGAGTGCAGGAGAGAAGTGTCAATGGCGACGCCGCTTCCTGCTCCGGACTCAGGTCCATTCGCCCATTTATATACAGAACCTGTGAGCCCTTGAACTGCAACCATGAGGTGAAGCTGTTGTTGCGAAGGACAAGCATGGCGCGGTTGACCATCTCCTCTGTGCAGACGTTCTGTGCGTCGATCATCGCCGTAACCAGGTCTTTCTGGATGGTTTGCAAGTCGACGTTGATACTGATACGGAGCTGGTCCAGAGATACGAAGGAAGTTTTGAGTAATCTCACTGCTTGTGGGTTTTCTGGCCATGGAATGAGTTTCAGGACATCAATTATTGGGCAAACTTGGGTTTCGAGTTAGAATTGAATCTAAGAAGCTGCTGTTTTGATATTTGGAACAATGGTGATTTGATCCATGTTGCCAATTTAGCATGGCCATTGCTCCAATCGTCTCATGTTGCGAAGGTATGCCGGTCAGGGTAAGACAGCATCGTGCCTCCAGGCCTGTCGTGTAAGGTTGGATCATGACGGCAGGGGATCTCTTCAAGCTTCGGACGAACTAACTCCGCCCTCTCGCATCGCTGCATCATGCGGTAAGCTTATCAGACCGTTGCACAGATTGGAATTTTTAGAAGTATGCAGTCAGAAAGTATGCAGTCAGACGAGCCAAGCGAAGCAAGGGAGGGGAAAACTTTTGTAAACGACATTGGCCATAAATCGGGACATGCAGAGGGTTGTGATGTACGAGTGAGTATTTAAGAGACCCAGTGAAGACTGGCCAGCGAGGGGGGCGAAGACGAACTACGCCTAAGGATTTGGTCCAGGCTGCTCGAACAGTCGCATCAACATCATGGCCGTACTCCAGGCCATCACAGCCCTGGCAGCTCTCCTTCTCCTCCCATTCACGAGCCTCGCCCATCCCGCGCCGTCGAACCGCACCTATGACTACATTGTCGTCGGCTCCGGCCCCGGCGGCGGACCTCTGGCCTGCAACCTCGCGCGCGGGGGCCACTCGACCCTCCTGCTCGAAGCGGGCGACGACCAGAGCTCGGACATGCGTACCACCATCGCCAACGGCGGCTACATGATGACGCCCTCGAATGGCTGGTTCTTCTTCGTGAAGCATCACTCGGACGAGGAGACGGAGCGGCGGCACAACTACTTAACGTGGAGGTTCGCCAACGGCTCGTACTGGGTAGGCAACGCGGCGAGAGCGCCGGAGGGCGCGGAGCTGCTAGGGGTGTATTACCCCCGCGGCGCGACGATCGGGGGCTCGTCGCTCACGAACGCGATGGGGTCGTGGCTGCCGAGCAACAGGGACTGGGATTTCGTGCAGAACGTCACGGGGGATGCTTCGTGGAAGTGAGTGGACACTACACTGGAGAATCATCGGGTCGGCTGGGTGCAGGCCTATGCTAACACGGGGATAGCCATAACAGCATGAGGCGCATCTTTGAGAGAATCGAGAGGAACAATTACCTTGACAGGGGCACTCCCGGGCACGGATTCGACGGCTACTTTGAGACCAACCTCGGCAACGGGTCGCAGTACCTCAGCAACCCGGGCGTGATGGAGGTGCTCAAGTCGCAAGTCAGATCCATCGGAAAAGACCCGGAGAAGCTCATTGAGATGCTAGGGAGCGACGGCAACTTCCTCGGCGAGGACCGGGACACGACAGAGGGGCTTTGGGGGCTGTCCCTCCATGCAACCGAGAAATGGGAACGATACAGCTCCCTCACTCGCATCATGGAGACTCTGTCGGTCAAGAACGCGAATGGCTCGGCCAAGTATCCACTGACACTGTCGCCCAACTCCCTGGCCACTAAGGTCTTGTTCGATAAGACGAGCGTCGGGAGGCCTAGAGCCATCGGAGTGGAATACCTGGTGGGGAATTCCACATACGGGGCGGACCTCCGACGGAATGCATCAGGCACAGGCGAGACCATACGAGCGTTCGCCTCTCGTGAAGTCATTGTAGCAGGCGGGGCCTTCAACTCGCCCCAGATCCTGCAGCTCAGTGGCATCGGAAACAAGACCGATCTCGAGGCTCTCGGCATCGAAGTCGTAGCGGACCTGCCGGGTGTCGGGCGGAACCTCCAGGACAATCAGGAATTCCCCATCGTGGGGTACGCCCAGCTCAATCTCACAGCCATCCCCAACCCCAACGAGCCAAGATGCGCAAAGGGCACCCCGGGAGACCCATGTGAAGAGCTGTGGCGGCAAGGCAAGGGACCGTACATGCGGCCCGGATACAGCTCGAACGCGCTTCTGCTCAGGTCCAATTTCTCGACAAACGGCGAACGGGACGTATTGATCTTCAGCTGGCCGAATGCGTTTCGGGGCTTCTGGCCCCCAGTGGAACAGCCAGAGCTCGACGAGCCGCCTACGCTGATGGGCCTCTCGACGGTGAAGATGCATCCACAGAACACAGCCGGATACGTCAAGCTCCGGTCTGCAGACCCGACGGAGCCGCCGGCGATCAACTTTGATCTGTACAAGGAGGGCGCGGAGACGGACCTCGGAGCATTGGCCGAGATTGTGGCGTGGGCCCGGCGGAGCATGAGCAACGTCCAAGGTCCGTGGGGTCCGTTGAAGCCGGCGGAACCGCCGTGCGCGCAGGTCAGGAGCGATGGCGGGTGTGGCGACGCGGATCCGGAGTCGGACAAGAAGTGGATCCGAGAGCAGACGTTTGGACATCACCCAACGGGCACTTGCAAGATCGGGGCGGAAGGGGACCGCATGGCGGTGCTGGATTCCAAGTTCCGGGTGCTAGGGGTAGAGGGGTTGAGGGTAGTGGACGCGAGTGTGTTCCCGCGCGCGCCGGGGCCGTTCCCGGTCGTAGCGACCTTCATCATCAGTCAGAAAGCGTCGGATGTGATTCTGGGCGAGGTGGGCGCGTCACGCCAGTGATATGATGAGCGAATCCACCTGAAGATTGGGTGAGACGGTGTCCGATTAGCCGGCACGCCTGATATCGACTTTGCGAGTCTTAATAGGAGCGTGTTTTCTCAATCCATGGTCATGCTTAGCTAGGCGTGCCACAAGCCACGTCCCTGGTGTCGCGTCGCAATCAAGGAAGGCTGTTGACCGAGCAGAGCGCCTAGCAGGTCTGCGAGTGTCAGATTAGGTACAGTGGATGGTGGAAGAGGCGTGTACCTCGGTATCCGCGTACTCGTGTGTCAATAGGACCGTTCGTGTCCGCAGCGAGCAGCGTCATCTGGTTTTGGGGGCCGTGGGCGGCGCATGGGACGACAAAGAGGAAGGGAGGAAATGTCAGGGTTGCCGCCGTCGTCCTATGTTCCAGGACGTTCTACCTGTGGTAAACTACTACCTAGCTACGTGCATCACAGTACCCAGGCAGCTAGGTAGGATAGCTAACGAAGGCGGATGCATGTGAAGGTAGCGTCTGTGCCAAATTCGCCTGCGGAGGTACGTGGCTTGAGTGTGGCGCTGCTAGTGGGGCTAATAGTTCCAGCTGAGCCACCCCCACCCGCCCTGGCACGAGCTCCTCGTCTTCGCGGCCGATGACGTCTGACAGTCGCCTCTCGCCTCTCACTCCCTCCCGGATCTGGAGCCGGAGAAGAAGCGCTTGCTGGTTGATCCTTCTGCTCCTGTCGTTCCTGCCTAGCACTTCGTGCACATGCCCACACCTGTGCACACTGGGCAAGCAAGAGACAGGAAGAGAAGGGGAAGAAGGGGAGGAAGGTGCTCGCCTTCGCCTTCGCCTTCGCCTTCGCGTGTGTCCCGCCCCTCCCCCCCCCTTGCCTGCCCGTCTCCTCTTCCCCCTCGTCTAATGCTAATGCGTGCGAGGGGCGGTGGGACTTTGAGCTAGCTGCCCGGATGGAGGCCGCCCTTCTCTTTTGCCTCTGCCTCTGCTCTGCCCCTGGCCTCTGCCGCTCTCTTCTTTGGCTCAAAAACGTAAAGCGCGTCCTCATGACCCTTCGTCTGATCATTTGCCTCTCCTCCCACATTCCCATAGTGACTCGTCCAGATTTCACTACATAAAACCATCATCCACACAATCCTGAAAACAACGCCAATTCTTTGTTGTCTTCTGTCCCAACACAAACACACACACACACACACCGACTCGAGACCAGCCTGCTTTTGCTCCCTTGATTGATACCCCCATCCACCAGTCTCCCGTTACCCCTCACAAAGCTCCCTCCTGCAACGCACCCTTCTTTCTCCCAACAACACAACACACCGCAACTCGCCAATCGCCATCATGTCCAACACCACCGTTCACGTCAAGAACATCGCTTCCGCGACCGAAGACAAGGAGATTAAGGATTTCTTCAGCTTCTGGTAAGTCTGCTACCCGTTATATCGGCACGTCGCAGCCTGCGATGGCCTGACACTTCTACATCCCTCCGCCTCATTTCTTGGCCACCTGCTAACGCTGCGTAGCGGCAAGATCACCAACATCGAGGTCACTCCCTCCGGCGAGACCAAGGATGCTGCCGTCACCTTCGAGAAGGAGACCGCCGCCAAGACGGCTCTCCTCCTGAACAACACCCAGCTTGGCACCTCTCACATCACCGTCACCAGCGCCGGCGGCGACCCCTCTGAAGACGCCCCCCACCACAAGGAGAACGCAAACCGCGACTCGGATGACATTACCCAGGAGGAGAAGCCCCGCTCCCGCATCCTGGCTGAATATCTCGCCCAGGGCTACGTCGTCGGCGATGCCGCTCTTCAGCGCGCCATTGAGCTCGACAGCCAGCACGGCGTCTCTAGCCGCTTCTTTAGCACCCTCCAGAACCTCGACCAGAAGTATCACGCAACCGACCGCGCCAAGGCCACTGACCAGTCCTACGGCATCACCGCCAAGGCCCAGGGCATCTTTGGCGGCCTGAGCTCCTACTTTGAGAAGGCTACTAGCTCCCCCACTGGCAAGAAGATTGTGGGTTTCTACGAGACTGGCTCAAGACAGGTGCAGGATATCCACGCCGAGGCTCGTCGCCTCGCGGATCTGAAGAAGGAAGAGCATGGCGGCAGTGCCCTCAAGGCTTCGGGCCTCGAGCGATTCCTCGGCAAGGAGAAGGAGAAGTCTGTTCCTCCTGCCACTGGCGAGACTATCGGCACCCAGTCTCCCACCAACCCCGATCCCACGACGGCTGTCCCTCTGTCCAAGCCCTCGGCTGCGACCTCTGAGAAGTCGTCGTAAAGAGATTGACCATGTTTGTGGGACGCAAAAACATTGAATGAAGGCAGGCGTTGGCTGGGTTTATTAGGCACAACAGTATAATGACTGCTTCGCAAGTGGGTCCTTCCTTGAGCACTCTAGGTATTTATGACTTTTCAATGCAGGCTTACGGCATCAATGATTGGTTCCAGTGACTTTTTGTAATGGTGTGAAATGTGAGGAATCTAGTTTTGAATGGCTTGCAGCGTTTGCTTCAATCAAAAAAGCTGGGACATTTAATCGCTGACACTTCGGCATGGCTTTGCGCCTCACTAAGGTAGTATTCATCGTCGCAAAATAGAATGCAATGGCAACAATGGTAAAAAACCACTAGCCAAACGCACGAGCGTGCAACATGGATTATTGACGGCATGCGAGGGTACAATGCATCCGGCATGTAGATTTTACATAGGAGACAAGCCACTGTCGTGTGAATAAGTGAGGTATCAATGCAATTCTTTTGGCATTACTAATGCTCTATGGTACAGCATCACTGTTTGTGATTTCCTTGCTATTAAAAAAAGGTGTCATGTCTTCATGTCGTGGTCCCAGAGCTCCCGACGCCGTCCTGGTATCATGCCTGGTTTCCGTTCGTCAATGGCAGCGGAGGGTTCACTGGGTCTTGGCGAACTTCTCCTTCAGGCTGTCGTCCATGGGACCCTTGGGGTTCGAGGAGAGGTTCTATTTTAAAATCTTGTTAGACGCTTCCCAAACGACGCGCGAGACGAGTGAGGTAGCAGAGCGTGAATACGAACCTTGAGAGACTCCTTGTTGGTGGCGTCCTTGTTGGAAGCATCGTCGGTACCCGTACCGGAGGCGGGGGGGTCTTGCTGCTGGGCACCAGTCTGGCGCTCAGGGGAAGGAGATTGGCGTCCCTCAGGCATGTTTGGAATATGTGTAGTTTTGGTAGAGTAAAGGGGAAGTTGAAGTTGTTTGTTTTTGCTTGGAGGCTGTGTAGATCAAAGGAAGAACGGAAGACGGGACTAGAGAGACACTCGAGTTAAATAGGTAGGGAGCTACCTATCTAGCTGGAGGGGTAAAGTAAGCATGGCCAACTGGGTAGCTCGCTCGAGAGAAATTCCGAAGAGGGGCACAGAGTCTCAGCTCGGAGGGGCAGTTGCGTCAACGGGCGAGGGAAAGACGAGAGAGAGAGAGGGCAGGACCGCCGGCTTTTCCTGTATGGCACGAGCAGAGGCATGCATGCAAGCTGCTGCTGTGGCAGGGTGGGGTGGAAAAAAGGGTTTGGTAGGGCGTAACCTGCGCGCGGTGCGCGAGCGATTTGCGGGCTTTCTGGCTGATTGCGGCGGTTGACATCAGTCTGTGGTGGTGATGCCGTCATCCGGTGCGCGCCTGGAAAGCTCCGGGTGAGTGGTTTGACGTCACTGCCGGGTGTTGTTGAGGTCGGTGCATTGCATCGATGCATCGATGCATCGACGTAGGTGTCCAGGGGGAGCTTTATCGATTGGAGATGCTGTCCCTTTATCTTATCTTATCGATTTAGCGAGTATTTATCTTATCTCATTGTTGCAGACCTGAATGCCGAAGTTAAGGCACGGCGAACAGTGTCTCCGCTCTTGACGGCCATCCGCCTCACTGTCGCCGGGGATGTCGCCTGACATGGGACCTGGCCAGAATGCTGCGCCGGTCATAGGCTAAGAAAGCCAACCAGGGAGTTTGAATTCATAAGTTAAAGATGTATAATAATAGAGATTTAATCAGCAAGTCAATAAGGACAAGTTCGCGTTGGATTCGGTCCTGTGTATCATTAGAGTGAAGAAGAAGTAGATTAATTGATATGCAATTCTGAAATAAGAGTGGACACACAACAATAAAGAAAGCCATTGTCGTAACATTCTGGTAACCTGTATCAAGAATATGTCGGCTATTGTTTTGCGACACGGTCCTTTCCTTTCAGAATTTCTCTAGCGATCTTACGTGGTTGGGATATGACTGTTGCTGTGCGAGGCTCCCAACCGAGATGTGGGGATATCTCAAATCAATCTTGGACGCTTCACATCAGAAGTCCAGCATACCTATACAGCGAATAGCACGTACACCAGGAAACAGAATGCTCTCCCCTGGCTTTGGTGTTGTGTACGTTGTACAATGTATATATAAACTAGATAAGGCGCCGGGTGATCCACGTGTCAGTGTTACCTTGCACACTGGAGTGTTTATGGTTATTGAACGAAGCCCCTTCACATGTGTGGGCTCTGGAGCGACGACGGGTAACAAACTACGGATATTCGTACCTATGTTGACAAGAACATGCCTTGATTGCAGAAGAAAGCCAGGGATAGGAGACGAGTCAGGCCATTATGGTCCGGGGAATCAATAATGCGGAAACTCTAAACCGTGGGGCCGGCAGTGGCACTTGGGGTTGATGGGAAATACAGTATGAAATGCGACCAACCAACCATTGGCTGTTTGTTTATTCATTTGTTTGTTTGGGACTGAAGACGCACAATAGTGGTGCCATGTGCTGCCTCACTTCATTTGGCCCAAAAGTGGTTCACGGCGGGTTTGACGGATGACCGCGAAGGGAAAGGATGGGTTGGAATGGATGATGGGGCGGGAAGCCACATGGATTTCGAAGAGCGGCAAGCGCGATGAACCAGCCCAATCCCTGTCCGCAACTGCCCGACTTGCCCAACATTTACTTTACAAATTTGGCAGCAGCCCCCCATCCGTAGGTGTACAAATGAGTGTGAATGTGATGGAAAGAGCAGATTGCGATCAAAGCCAAACTATGGTTCTTGCCTGAACTCGCCGGAAAGGTCGCACCCGCCCTAGCTTCTTTCGTTGATGGCGCGCCTCCACTTCTCTCGCCTTCACCTTCCTATGCATGTACCTGTACCCATGAATATGACAGCCCCCAATCATCATTCATCCATCAATCCATCCATCTCCATCCATCGTGTCTACCTACTGGAAGAAGAACGAAAACGGAGGAAATCTACTTGCCTCGACAACTTTCCTGGTCAGGTTTCTTTTATAAAAAATTTTTTTTTTTCAATTTCTCTTACTCCTTTATTCTTTTTGACATACAAACAAGCACACGGACGACGAAGCTGACCATGTCGCAAGCATCGAACAATACTGGTTACAGCAGTGATGACCACGATAAATACCGTTGGGTAGAGAGCAACATGTTTTCGAAATCATCATTCAAATCATTGGCTAAAACTATCCAATCATGCTATTCATACACACCCAATCTGAATATTTTGGCAATCCGAATACAAGACACGCGCCGAAAAAGCTTCCCTTTGTCCAACGAACCCATCATCAACATTATTCGTTCAGGAACATAGTACAAGAGAATCGATCCATATCATCGTCAAACCAGCTTATTTTTTCTTACCGCCAAGCGCAGCGGTCAAACTACCCAAGCCAAGGCCGTCGAGCAGACGGTTCAGTCCCAGAGTGCCCAAAAGACCATCAACAATCTTGCCGAGACCGAGACCGTTGAGAAGACGACCAACGAGATTGAGGACACCGGTCAACAGCAGGCCGACGGCAGCAAGAATCTGGAAGAGCGGCTCGGTGAGTAGACCCCACAAAGGGTTGAGCTCCTTCTTCGCGTGAGGCATATCCTCAATTTTGCGCTTGGCACCCTCGACAGTCTCAGTGATGGTACCAGTCAACTACAAACAGGTCAGCATATATCCACATATTAAGAGTGTCGCAAGGATCAAACTTACCTCCTTCAAACATTCAGCAAGGTGATGTTCTTCGGGAGTAGCCTCACGAGTCTGCGACTTGGACTTGGCGTTCTGCTGGATACGGCCATCAGGGTCCAGGGCGCGGACGCTACCGTTCAACTCGGTAAGGATCTTGCCACCTTCTTCGATGAGGGGTTTCACATCCTTCACAAGCTGCTCCTCGTCACGCTCCTCCTTGGGCTTACGCTCAGCAGCCTCGATCTTCTGTGTGATCATTTTACAAAGAGGGCGCAGACGGTCAAGACCCTGTTCAATGAGTCCACCAAGGCTTCGGGCCAGCTTGCGGTCAGCCTCGGCTTCTTCGCGAGCCTTCTTCTCCTCCTCGGTCTCGGTAGGCACTTCCTCGACTTCGGGGATATCATCGATTAACGTAACGTGTCCGACGACACGGTCCTTGGAGTCGATAACATCATTGTCGCTGTTGATCTCCTTGCCGGAGCAGATGGTCACCTCACCAGTAGTGAGCTTGCCAATGATGTTTCCATCTTCGTCAACGACCTCACCCTGGCGGTTAACACGGCGACCCTCCATGGGACCCTTCTTCTGAGGAAGGTCCTCGAGCAGGGTGACGTGTCCGACAACACGATCTTTAGAGTCGACAACGTCATTGTCCTCGTTAATCTTCTTACCAGCGCAGATGCTCAGTTCACCGGTGGTAAGCTTGCCAAGGATCTCGCCATTGTCGCCGACAACCTCACCCTTCTTGTTGACGGTCTTGCCCTCCATCGGTCCCTTGGGCTCAGGAATATCCTCAAGGAGCTCAACGTGGCCGACAATACGTCCCTTAGAGTCGACAACGTCGTTATCCTCGTTGATAAGCTTGCCAGCGCAAGCCTTGATTTCACCAGACGTCAGTTTACCAATGACGTCGCCATCTTCATCAACGACTTCACCGCTGCGGTTAACCTTGCGACCCTCCATCGGGCCCTTCTGCCTCTCAGGAGCAGCCTCAGGCTCCCAACGTTCGGCCTTGCCCAGAAGGTTGCCGTTGCGGTCGAGGATATCGCCATCTTCGTCGATGGGGCGCCCGAAGAGGGTCTTTGCATCACCCTGGACAAGACGACCGACAATGTCACCGGAAGGAGTGACGATGGTACCGTCCTTGGCGACGGTGCAGCCAGGAAGTTCAGCGAAGGGACCATCCTTGGCACCTTCACGATCACTCTCGGGGATCAGCTCAGCACGTCCGATAATGTCTCCAGACTCGCTGCGGACATTACCCTCCTTGTCGCACATGCGTCCAATCAACTTCTTGACATCGCCCTCGACAATACGGCCATAGATGGTGCCGTCCTTGTCGACAACGTTGCCGGCCTTGTTGACACGCTTGCCAGCAAGAGCAGAGTTGTCAATGACGACCGGTGCTTCGGGTTCCGGCTCAGCCTCAGACTCTGGCTCCCAACGTTCGGCCTTGCCAATAGCGTTGCCGCTCTTATCAAGGATGTCACCGTCGTCATCAACCTTCTTGCCCTTCAGCTTCTTCGGGTCACCTTCGATGACGCGTCCGACAATGTCACCATTGAACAGAACATGACCGTTGGACTCAACCGTCGCGCCAGGGAAGTCTTCGAAAGGCGCAGGCTCGGAAAGGTCCTCACGCTCGGTCTCGGGAATAGGCTCGGCCTTTCCGATAATCTTGCCGGCGTCGTTCCAGATCTCTCCACGCTCATCAGCTTTGCGGCCAATAAGGTGCTTGAGAATGCCAGAAACAATACGGCCAACCGCCTCACCCTTGTCGTTGACAAGGTTGCCGGCCTTGTTAACCTTGGTGCCCTTGAGGATAGAGAAGTCAATGGTGTCCTTGAGGAGCTCATCAGCAACCTCAGACTTCAGCTCAGCCTTGCCGATGATGCTGCCACGCTCGTTGACAACATTGCCTTCCGCATCGATGGTCATACCCACCAGGTCGGCAGGGTCACCCTCAGCGATACGACCGATAGAGGCATTTTCGAAAATGACCTTGCCTTCGTCATCAATCTCGGCGCCAGGGAACTTCTCGAATGGCTGAAGAAGCTTGTCACCGGCAACAGTGACAGTGCGCTGGTCTTCGGGAATAGCGGAGCGGATAGTGCTCAAGACACTTTTGAGATCATCCTTTACGGTTGACTTGGGAGCAGAGTCGGATGCAGCGGTGACGTCAATGTCGGGAACGTCACCAGTCTTTGCGTCTTCGACAGCATCTTGTGCGCCTTCGACCCCTTCGGGAAGCTCGTCTGTCTCGGCGTTCTCGGGCACTTGAGACTGGTTCGCTGGGTCCTGCTGGTTGGCCCAATCCTCAGTAGTAGTACCCTGGGGCGTCTGGGTTCCAGTCTTTGCATCCTCTGGGAGCTTGGAGCCCAATTCTGATGGGAGCTTGGACGCCAGATCAGTGGGGAGCTTGGACTGAGCGTCGAAGGGGATCTGGGAAACGGGGATGTCGGCTGTTTGAATATCCTCAGGAAGTTCGCTCTTCAGGTCGTCGGGTATTTGAGACACAGGAACGTCGAGAGTGGCAATGTCGTCGGGAACAGTACCGGCCTCTTCTGTGGCGTCATCCTTGACTGTCTCTGCGCCTTCAGTCTGCTCGTCGATGGGCTCAGCATCCACCTCTTGCAAGTCATCCTTGCCATCGACAGTCGATTGCTCCGTCAAATCTGTCTTGGCGCCTTGGGAATCTTCAGTCTCTGTCTGGGTGTTTTCGCCGCCAGTTGTGGGCTTACCGTCGTCAGCTTGCGACTTTTCAGCATCCTGCAAGTCGATGGGTGCGACCTCTGATGTTGTGTCGTTGACTTCAAAGAGGTTCTGCTTAGCATTCTCGGTCAAGGAAGTCTTGTCGTCGACGTCTGACTTTTGCTGAGCAAGAAGCTGGGTAAGCTTCTCGTCCTTGTCTGTGACAGACTGGTCACGCTCCAAAGGCTCGTTGCCTCCGAGCACGCCGAGAGGCCCGCCGCTCTGGCTCTGGCCGAGGACACCTCCGAGAAGGCTCCCAAGAGGGTTCTGGTCCGAACCACCCTTCTCGGATTGTCCACCACCGAGAGCGCCGGTGACACCACCGAGGAGACCTCCTTGAGAACCCTTCTCATCTTGACCACTACCAAGGACTCCGCCGAGGACGCCGCCTTGGCCTTCGCCCAGACCAATGCCCTTTGTCAAGTCACCGACGAGTGGTAATGTGCGGTTGACAGTCTGGACAGTACCATCGACGGTGTCGACGATGCCCTTGACACCCTTGGTGGCACCCATGATGGAGAAGCTACCACCCGCCTTGCTCTCACCGCCTTCGGTCAGTTCACCGAGTGGAAGCGCCTTGCCGATAATGCCGCCGTCTTTGCCGATAATGTCACCAGTCGCGGTGACCACATTACCAACAAGCTCTCCGGCCTCGCCTTCTGTGACCTTGCCAACAGTCTTGCCGGTCTCGTCTACCACCTCGCCCGTCTTGCCGATGACACCGGCGACGAGGTTCTCGCCATGGTCGTGGATGTCTTGTTCAACGGAGTATGCTTTTGGTGACAAATTAGCAGCTGTCATTTGATTCCGGGATCATTGTTTTGTAAGTGTATTACTCACTTGACTTCTGCTCAGCCTCCTTTCCACGACCACCCAGCATGCTGCTGCCAGACTTCGAAGCAGCGCCGACCATGTTCGTGTTCGTGTTATTGTACTGTTGTACTTGTTGTTCGTGTTTGGAAATAAAATCGGTGTACTCAGCGCTAACAGGGTATCTTAAAAAATGTAGCTGTTTATGAGATGACTGCATTGGTATGGAAGACAAAAAGTCAAAATCATTTGCTGTAACTTGCCGGTCAGACGTCTTATACCTCCAATTCTCGGTCTGAAATCAAGTTTCCAGCTCACCAGTCGCTTCCGAACTTACGTCAAGGGGAGCTCTCAAGCTCGAGGAGCTCTCCCTTCGAAGCTCTGGTCCCTGCTCGAGCCACACAGTGACTTCATGGGGAGGGGAAGGATGGTCAGTCACACAGCTGCCCATCATGACGCAAAGCCACAATCGTCCGAGCCCATGAAGGGCTGGATTCAAGGTGTCATGACGCAACTCCACCCTGCAGAAGAAAGCTGCACCTCGGGCAATGGTGTGACAACCAGCCAACCTGGGGAATAACCATTGGCATTCGGATCGATCGCCGACAACCTTTCTAGGAGATGCCCAGTTGGTGTGGCTAATGTTTCCAAGGGCACTCCCTGCCCTGCTGCATCATCCATTCGTCAGTTCCTCCACAGTCAACCCCCTCAGTTGCTCCAATACTTTCTTTTTGTAAAGCGGGTTACGAAGCTCACAAAGGTTGGTCGCGCATGCGCGACAGACGTCATGACGCCCTCCGAAACACGAAAAACGAAGTGCTATTCGCCACACCCAGCACAGGTTCTCGAATCCACCGCCGCGTCTATGCGCACGCAACCATCCGGACGGCAGCTCGGCCATGCCCACTTTTCAGCCTCACAAAGAAGTGTCAACGGGGGGACACGAGTTATGCAAATCGTTCGCTGCTAAGGATGGGTTTATTGGAACTACAATGCACATTCCAGCCTATCACAGCTGTCTCACCACCGTCTGAACGCCGCCCGGATGCTACCTTCTATCGAACCCGTCCCAGAACTCCAAGATCAATCTCCACCCCAAAATGTGCAAATTCCATCCAAATCACGATCCGGTTCCTATATGGATATTGGGGTTTCCTCCGCCGTGGAAAACTGTGGGTATCTTAATGATGAGCTGGATTCCGTCATTGGTCGACTTGACGTCCATGAAGATCTCTGAAGGACTGGGAGTTGTGGAGGACGGCTTGGCCTGATGCGCAGTACACTGAGGACAGCTTGTCCGCGTGTCGGGGACATGGCCAGGACGGGCACCACTGGACTGTCCTGATTTGCCAGTCTGGCCGGTCTGCTGCAGAGACTTGGCCAGAGGGGCGCCGTCGAAGTGGCCGACGACGTTATTGTTCTTATCGAGAATGTTGCCCATGTGGTCTACCTTCAAACCATCGCCCATGCCTTCAATGGGCTTGGGCGAGGGAGGCGCCGGGGGGATGGTGTCATTCTCCGCTACATAGCCAACGACCTCACCGTCCTCGCTGAAGATCTCACCCGTTACCGCGACTGGCCGTCCAATCATGGACGGCAGATCTCCCTCAACACGACCAAGCACCTGGCCGTTCCAATCTAGGATGTTTCCGAACTCGTCGACGTACTTTCCGTCCAGACCTTGCGCTAGCTGAGCAAGGTTTGGAGGCAGCGTAAGACCAGAGGACAGTGGTGTGACCTTGGGTATCTGGATAGGAGCATTCTTCTCTTGCGGTTCAGGGGTGCTTTTCGAAGAGGGCCGGGCATCATCAGGTGATGCCTCGTCCGTGCCACTGTCTGAAGTCTCGGTTGCCGTCGGCGGGGGTGCTTTGGGCGCACTTTGATGTTGACTCGACGATGTTCTGATGGGGATGGGTATCTCCCGCGAGCCCTGCAGATGAACAGGCCCGCCCTCATGCGGCTGTGGGGTGCCTGCTGTGTTGCTGCTTCGACGCGGGGGAGGCTGCGGTGGAGAGGTTTCATGGAAAGGCGCCGGCGAGGGAGATGCTCGCGACTGGGAATTCAGACGAGGCAGAGGCGGCCTGGAGTAGGTACTCCTGGGCGCTTCCTCCAGTCTAGAACCTTCATCCTCGACCTCGACGACCTCATATTCATCGTGCCGAGAGGTATGCTCAGGATCGCCTGATACTGGCGCAGGATATGGCTCGGTACGCTGCATAGCGTGCGACGAGGAATTCGGACGCGCAGGTATGAAGCTCTGCATAGATTGCCGTGCAGGCTGCTTCAAGGCCGGGCCTTCGGGTTCGTCGCGGAGAGTTTGGAGTGGAGTCGGCCGAGAAGGAGAGATAGCCGTCAGTGGATGGTGCTGTGGTGGAAGGACGTTCCGCGTCAGCTGAGCCTCACAACAAAGCGAAGAGGGGGGAAGGAGTGCAAAGCCATGACCAGGAAGGCCAGACGGGCGGGGGAATAGAGAGCGGGCACCCACCAGAAGATCGCCTTCACTTCGGGGATTCGGGCGGTTGCGAAAGGGAGATAGACTGTGCCGTTGTGTGCTGTTCTCTTTACGCACCCCTTGATCGATACACTCGCGGACAGAGCTTTTCTGGTAGATGGGCGACGCAGGCAGCAGGTCTGCAGAGTGTGTGCAAGGTCTGCAAGCCAGAGGAGGGGGTTGGGTCGGTTGCTGTGACGTCAACTCGATGAGATGGCCAAGAGTGGGTTGTCTGAGCCTGCCGCAACGAAGACTGGAGGTTCCAGAACGGGCGAAGGGGGCGACGGTTCACCTTGAGACCCTGTCAGGCCGCTGTGCAAGGATGATAGGATCAGAGACTTGTCAAGCCGAGATCTGTGGACTCCACCGAGGATCTAGAGACACGCCTCAGTCTCCACTGGTTACTTTCGGGGATGGGATGCAGCGAAGCAAGAGAGGGAAGGTGTGGTCGAAGGATGGTGAAGTTGGCAGGACGGAACCGAGACAAGACTCCGAAGATGGCGCCGGAACAGCGCTGAGATTGGCGGCAAATGCAGGACCAACGAGCCTAAAAAAGCCTGTTTTCTGTCGAAACATGAACGACTGCGAGTGGCCGTGTTGCTGACTGCGCTCGGTTGGCGCCAGGGCTATTGTGCAGACGGAACGCACGGCTAGCCGTCAACTCTTTGTCAAAGAGCTCGGTGGGAACGAATAGCGGATGGACAATTGTCTCGGTGCTTATTTCGCGATGCCCTCCTATCGATTGACCGACAACGAAGGTTTGGGCAAGCTTTAGAGCCTATTGATGACCACAGACTCTGGGGAAAGATTCTAAGCACGGACGTACTTTGCACACCGAGACAAACCAGGTAAGTTCAGACTTTGTGGCTCAGTAAGGGGGAGTTCTGCTTTCATCGGACCAGGCTAACCAGCATGCCCGAGCAGCTTTGCCTGGGCCTCAGTAACGGCTCGAGTCTGCTGAGGGCAGGATCGCAGCGGACGGAACCCACTCTCCAACGCCACAACCGACGCGGCCACGCAACAATGATCTTGATGAGTTTCCTGAGACGGCAACGAGCTGCACGCGGTGCAGAGTCCATCACAGTCCAGAACGTGAGAAATGCGACGGCAGCGGCAGGATCGGCGGGAAACCGGTTGTAAACTGGTGACCTGACGACGACGAGGGAGTGATTAACAGCGAGGATCACTCGGCAAGCATTTCCAAGCGAACAGGAAGGGGAGGTTGGAAGCAGCAGCGGGATGTGAGTGGCGGAGCTTGTACCCAATGCAATGCGCCGGGATGCGATGCAAAAGTTTCCCGTTTAGCCCACGGTTTTGCTGCACGCGTGGCGCGTCGTACCGTTCCCCGCCTTAGAGTCCGAGACGGAACTGTGGGCGGGCACCGTTTTCCCAAGGCGGGGGCCCCCGACATGACATTGCCCGTCGCATTGGCTGTGGGGCCGGCGCAATGGAGGGAGGGGGGCCGTTCCACCGTTACATCTGACAGCGTGAGTGAGTTACTTCGCGTCATGTGGCGGATCCGACGCGCTGACATTGGATGGACAAAAGGATGCTTGATGGCGTTCTGTGGCTTGACTACATAGTAAGTGTCCGCTATGGGCAGGGATGGCAGGGTTGCGTGAGAGGATTTTTGCTTTTTCTTTCCCCTTTGAGCGGGCACTCGGTGAGTTCTTTGGAAGACGCAGGATGAAGTCAGGCTTCTGGCATGATCCCGTCACTGTGTCTGTCCAGATCTTGAAGCGTTGTCTCGTCCTAACTCTTGAGGGTTTGAACAGGCTGGAAGAGGCTAACGTCAGACCAAAGCCAGAAAAAGGCGCACGGAAAGCAAGGCAAAAGTAAGACCTTCCCGCGGTAGCCTCGGACGCCATCGAGTCTCAAGCCAAACGAGATGCCTCGAGCTCCTCCGCTAGCCCTCATCGCCCGTTGGGTTCCGACGGCACTAGGCGACTGCGAGAGACAACCTTTGAAAGCAATGAATGATAGACTTTGTCGTGGCCGACAAGTTGCGAGAGTTGATTGGACCCCACCGGCGATTGAGGGGGAAAACTTGCCTGCCCCCTCCCAAACCCACGACCCATGGCGCGAAATGACTACTGCGGATGCCTATGAACGGTCGTCAACCACCGTTTCAGCGTAGCCAACGGGAGCCCGCCAGTTTCCCTCGTGGTTGACGGCGGTTCTCACCATGGGAACGGCCTGGCCCATCGTTTGTAACGCTACCCACCTATGTGACCTAGGTACTCCACTCCAACTTAGGTTGTTAGCGGGCGGGCGGCCGAAGGCGTGCACACGGTAGTGCTGAAACTGACGACACGCGCGTGTTGTTTATGGATCTACATGGAAAGTGACGCTGCGCTGTTGCGGGGAAGTCGTGTTCACTATGTACCAAGCGGACCGAAAACGTGTCTTGAATCATGGTCAAGTGTTAATTCGGAAAGCGAAAGAAAAGAACCCCGATTTAGAATGCTTTGGCTAACGTTGAACAGATTACCGATAACATTTCCCGAAGTAGCGTCCGTATCTCATGATGGCGATGATGCACAAATCTTTCATAATACAAGCGGCGGATGGATACCAATATTCCACCTGTCCACCAAGTCCTCTTCCCGCCCCTTATCGGACCCAAACCGTTTCTTTTTACGGAATAATGACCAGGGGGAATCACCAAAAGGAAAACCCGCAAATTCCGGCAAAATGTGTCGAAATCACTTTGCCCACTAAGATTTCCGCAACTCCGTATGATAAAAAAAGAATTGAAAAAAGGAAACCGACCCGGCGGATGGATTGCGTTTAAGATTTGTCCCTGGGAAAAACGTCTCTCAGTTCCTGATTAAAAGACGAGGAGAAGCCCATTAGCCCATTATGAACTTGGCCTAACTAGCCCGTCCTTGTCTGCGAGTAAGAAAAGGGAGACAGAACGGGTGTCTAGTCGGAAAAAATGGAGAGGGGCCAGACTAGGAGGAAACTTGGGGGAGGACTTACAAGAGAGCCAACTCGAGGTCACCGTGGATGCGCGCCTTCAACGTAATCTCAATGTCAAGGTTGAGATCCAGACGCAACCGCAGCGTATCGCTCTTGTCACCGCCTCCACCACCGCCGCCTAGGGCACCGCCGGCAACGTTGCCGAGTGTGTTTTGGACACCGTTGGTGACACCACCGTCAGTGAGGCCGCCGAGGGGACCGCCGCCGCCCTGCTGCTGACCCTGCTGACGTTTCTGCATCTGCTTGCTCTTGCTGCGGTTCTGGCGACGCTGAGGCTTCTCCTGCTGCTGCTCGCTGGGAGCTTCTGAGGTCTCGTCGTCCGAGGCGTACTTGGTGTTGTTTCTCTCGCGGGGGGATGCCATTTTGATGGGTTCGTTGGGTGGCTGACGACTCTAAGTGTAGAAGTACAAAGATGGGCTAAAGGAACTTTTCCTGTCGGCAAGGCGAGGAAGGGGAAGTGATATTAAGGGCGTTTGATTTATTACACCGGTAAGTTCAAGATGTCTCTTCCAAAGTATGTTTCGATCCGTTGAGCTGGATGAGGACGGCAACATATAAGTGATTCTGGCCGGGAGCCAGATGGGGGGGGGGGGGGGGTCAAAACAGGATGAAAAACTTACACCCTCCCTCTCTTCTGATGAGATCATGTTGGACCCTGGGGAGACCCGGGTTCTCTCCCATCTCTTTCGCACACCCCCCTCCTTTTCCTTTGCGTATTTGCGTCACACCACTCGAGTCTCGAGATGTTCTGGACCGAAATGACGTTAAGAGGGCCAAGCGGCGTGCGGAGGAGGGGGGTGGATACACTGGGGCGGCCAGGGCGTTGGACGTGTCTCATGCTCTCATGCTCCTGGTGTGGCCCCCCGATCTACGCAGGCCGCCGAAGGAGGATGCACGTTTTCCAACCGAACTACATCGATGCCAGGCAAGAAAAAGACGAAAAAAGAAACGAAAAAAGGAGGAAAGGAAGTACCTACACTGCCTCAGTAAGAACGTGTCTGGCATCCCTGTCTACCATTCGGATTTCAACCACTGGCAGACAGACATATTCGTACCCAATCACGCAATGGTCGAATGCTCATGCCACGGGTTGATTCGACGATCTCTAGCACTGACAATGCACGCATGACGCACTATCGGTCTGCTTCTCGCCATCAAACAAGCTTCGTGTAAGTCGGATTAAGCTCACAGGCTTGTCAAAATACTATGCACTGACGACGAAATGGCTCACGGGGTTGGTTACAGATGTCGATTTCTAAGCTCGAATCCATGCAAAAAAAAAAAAAAAAAAAAAAAAAAAAAAGGCCTTTCAGAAAAACCTTACCACCTGAGCAGGTTAGCCGCTCGTCCCAATTAGCACGTTGCCCCAGAAGCTCCGAGGGTCTTCGACTGCCCTCCCCCCCAGGTTAATCCACGGCGAACACACCCTTTTCTACATCTCTTTTTCTCTCTCGTCGTCTCTGTAGATCTCCCTCGCTGACGCGCGTTCGGCTAACCTCGAACGTAGCCGCTTTCGATGCCTAGCGCCATCTGTCTCTTGAGGGCGATCTCGACGCAGTCCTCCTCGTCGTAGCCCTCACGGAGCCTCCCATCAGGGTCCCAGTAGATGGCCCACTTGCCGTTGTCTTCCAGGACGGCAACGAAACCGAGACCGCTGCCACGTAGCGAGAGATACTTCTCGTCCTCCGTCCAGCCCCATGGGCCTATGACGTGGTCGACGGTGTCCTTGCGGCCCCCGTGCCGCATGGCTCTGGTGTCGGCGTCGACATAGATCCAGTTGAGCATGGGCGGGTCATCGGCTATGGTGGAGACTAGGCCACGGTACTGCTCCTCGCAGGGGTAGTTGAAGTAGTACCCCGAGAACTTGTGCCCCGGGGCCGGTGCCAGGCTGTGGTTTATCCAGAGCTGTTGGGTTGCGTCGGGGAGAAAGATGTTAGCCTACCGGTAAACGGGGGATGAGACGCAAGGTTTCGGCGTGTGCTAGTGTAAGCCAAGACAGACGTGCACACACACATACGGGGCGCGAGGTTGGCCAAGGGGGTGTGTCTCCAGCCGCTGGAAAGGGGAACGTGCTGGGGCAGGGGAAAGCACAGAATCAGGGAAAAGAAGGTGGACGCGCAGAAGTGGCTGCAGGAACTGCAGCGGAGGGGGAGGGGTGGGAGAGTACGTGAGGAAGTTTGATGGTAAAACAGGTAAAGGGGAGGGGGTGAAGGCGAGCGACTGTTTGCTTGGGGAGATTTGTTGGACTTGACGGGCGTACCTTGTTGTCGACGAGGACGACTGGACACTCCTCTTCTTTGCCGTCAATGTCGAGTACGGTGGTGAGACTGAACTTGGCCTGCTCCTTTGCTGCGGCATTCTGTTTCTTCTGCGCGCTTACAGCTTGCCCCGTACCGATGACCGTGGGGATGGCGGCGATTGCCAACAGGCCGATGACCATGTTTCGGGTTCCGAGGAAAGGGAAGGGGGAAAAAAAGGGGGGATCAAGCGATCCAAACGATAAAAGTCGGCGGGAGAAGGGTCCGGTATATCGAGTGATAGAAACTGGGCTGATGACGGGGGATGGGGGAGAGAGATGATACCCTCGTGTCCTTCTGCACAGCACGCTGTGGTGATGGTGATGGTTGTTGTTCTCGATCCGGTTCGGGACTCAGAAGTGTCAGAGTTCACCCTTGAACCGCGTGCGTTGAGCTAAAGTGGAGCTCCGCAGCGCCGGGGGGATACTGTCTTCACTTCTCTTTTCTGCTCACTCTTTCGATATGTCACTGCGTTTCGAGGAGGTGGAAAGATGGTAGCGAGAATGGATCACTGAAAGGACCGGAGGACTGGGGACGAGGCAACAACATGCAGAGGAGAACAGGTGTCGACTTGTGGCGTGTGGTAATACCCGCGGTCATCATACCTATTCGAATCTCTCTTTTTGGGTTTTCTTCTTCCTCACTCCCTCTCGTACCGTTCGCCATCAAGCCAGCAATGGACTCAAGACACTGTGCAATACGGATACGCGGCGTGTGGGAATTCAAGAGCTAGAGGGAGAAACAGAGAGGTCCAAGGATCAAGATGCCCGTTTCGGGGAATAACCCTGTCTACCTGGGAACTTTGGGTATAATGCTCCGGGGAAGAGGAGAGGCGAGGTGATGTGATGTGATGCGATGCGATGCGATGATAGCCCGCCCCGACCGGGCCCCACAGCCGTGGGCTAAGTAAAGAAGCAAACGACGGTCTAGACCGTTCGTTGTTCCCGCCGACGGCTGGAAGAAGTGGAGAAAGATGCGACCGTCTGTGAAGCTCGATGGGTCTCGCATTCGCACCGGTAAGCTTTCCGACGTCATCACACTCAATCGTCGCGGTTTGATCTTGTCTGCTTTGACTGCCTATCTGTACATACAGGTACCTCCTACTGTACATGTCCATCCATCACTCTGCCACGTCCGCGTCTGAGTGGTTGGACGTGGGCTCGCTTGCACACCCCCCCTTTTGACCGGGGATGACTTTCATCCAACAGCTCCATCTATTGCATACCCGTACGCGCAGCCACGGCACCAAACAAATGTTGATCACTGTCTCTCCCACTCACACACACGCAATCCTCCCAGCTCCATCGACGTCATTTCTGTCTTCCTCCCTTCCCGGGCCACGCTTACATGCCGTCCCGCCCCCATGCCGAAGGGGCGGATGCGCGGAGCCTGGCTGAAACCCCGATGTCTTTCCATGGGACCCTGCCAATCGAGGTAGGTAACGGTGTCTCTTACACGGGGGGGAGTCCTGCTTGTGCTCCCCGCCACTCTCCTCCTGCCCTCGTCCAAAACCTGTATCGGAAGTGGCATCACAGCGCAAGCTTGCTTTCTCTCTCGCCGGCCTCGAGGCGTCGCGGGGCCGCCAGAGCCTAGACCCTTCAACGGCCCGTCGTGCCCTTCTGATCATTCACACCCCCCTCACCTCCTCAGGTGACAAGCGGTGCTATGTAAATGCCCACAATATTCTACACCCCATTGCGTCACAAAGGGGTCCCCGGGTCCTAGTTTAGTTCAGCCTTGCTGGGGAAGCTGCTTGTTTTTCCCTGTTTGCGCCCCCCGCGAGAGGGGTGTGAGTGTGCGCAAGGTGTGAGGTAATGAATGCATGGTTTTCTTTGTATCAAGCCAGGGAGCAGGAAGAGAGAAGATATGGGTTTAACTATTCAAGCCTGAGCCTGTACCATAACCTCCTACCCTTCCTCCCCTTTCTGGATGATTTGTTGCCTCCCCCCCTTCCTCAATTTTGGATTCTTTTTATCTCAACTAGATTCATACAACTCATACACGGTATAGAAGGAATTACCGTGAGCGAAACTGTAACCTAGAAACTCTCAACCCGCGCCCACATTACACGTCCAAGTTTCGCCCGCTAGCTTCCGCTGAATATTGAACGGGGAAGCTTGCGTTAACAATCTCACTCACACACAAAAACCCCAATCACATTTATGGAGGACACAATGGCCAGGAACAGGAACAAGGTGAGAGTTATCCTACCACACACACTCTCTCTCTATTCCCGGCATGGGCGCGCGGGTGTTGGGGCATCGGGTGTTAATCAGTAGCAGAAGGGCCAAGGCCAAGGCGCCGCCGGCAACCAGCAGCCCGGCAGCAGCAAGCCCGAGGAGCAGCAGCAGCAGCAGTCAGAGGCGCAGCAGCCCGAGGAGCAGCAGAAGCCCGAAGAGCAACAGTCCGAAGAGCAACGGCCTGAGGAACAAAAGCCCGAAGGCACAACGCCCGTCGGCGAGTTCGGCAACCCCGAGGACGAGGCGCAGTCCGGCGAAGCCAAAGACAAGCCTGAGGATGCTCCCAAGCCCGAGAATGCCAAGGCCGAAGAACCAGCAGAGGATAGTCCCCAGGACCAGCCATCACAAGATGAGGAGAAGAAGCCCGGCGAGGACGTGAAGCCCCAAGAAGCCCAGCAGCAGGACGTGCCTCAAGGCGAGGAACAACAGGCCGGAGACGAACAGAACATGACGGAAGACGAGAAGAAGAAGAAGAAGAAGCAGAAGCAGCTGGAAGAGGAGCAGAAGAAACAGCAGCAGCAGCAGCAGCAATCTTCGTCCTCAAAGCAGGCCGGCGTCGAGGACGAGGCGGAAGTCGAGTCTAAGCCCAAGTCGGCCACTGACAATGACGACAAGAAGCCCTCGGCGGCAGACCAGACCACCAAGGACCAAGAGCCCTCGAAGCTGGAAGGCGACGAGGAAGAGGAGGCCGATGACGTCGAGGGCGAGTACTACGACGACGACGACGATGAAGACGTCGAGGATGAGGAGGAGTACAGCGAAGATGACGACGAGGGAGACTACGATGAAGACGAAGACGAAGACGAGGACGAGGACTTCGACTCAGACGAGGACGAAGAGGACGACGGCGGCTACCAGAATGGCCAGATGACGCGGCAGCAGCAGCAGCAGATGCAGCAGCAACAGCAAATGCAGATGCAGCAGCAGCAGATGCAGATGCAGGGCGGCGGCGGCGACGCCGGCAAGAACCCGCTGAAGCTGCGGCTGGACCTCAACCTCGACATTGAAATCACCCTCAAGGCCAGGATCCACGGCGACCTGACGCTTGCTTTGCTGTAAGTGTCTTAACCCTCCCCTCTCTCCCTTTCCACCTTCCGCCGGTTTCCTCTCTCTTGGGTTTTCCTGTTTGCTTTCCTCCTTTCCCCGTTATTCTGTTGTTGTGTTTGGCACCTACATCCGAACCGCACCGAGGGCTGGCCCAGCTGCGAGTCTGTGCGAAGCGCGCATCGACATATCTGGCACTTTTCCATCTTACCCCACACAACCCCTCCTTTGTCCATTGCATTGCGCTTCAACCTGCCTTTCTATTTCCTGTCCGAACTGTGTCATGTAATGCGATCACCGGGACTCGGACCCCACTGATTATCGGTGTCCATCGGTGAACGCGCGCTCTTTTCTCTCCGTCTCTCTACTTTTCTCAACGGCGAGTCAGCTAGACCCAGCGTACAAAAGTTTTTTTTGCGCTGGCTGGTTTTCTCTTGTTCTGGTATGATGGAGAAGAAGCCAAGGCCCACAGCTCCGTTTAGGACCTCTCCAGTCTTGTTCTCTCTTTTTCTTCATGAGTCAAGGAACTGGGTCTTGCACGCCCACCCGGCCACGCGAAAGTTCGCTGGTCGTTGTGCGAAAGTACACTAGTAGAAACGGGGGGTGGACCGTTTCCGAGCTCTCCAGCTGGGACCCGAGCGAGCGGTTTGTGGAGACCGATTGCAACGCCGCCCCTGTGTTGCATTGGCTCCCGCAAGGTCATTGTGACGACAGACTGAGCAAACCTGCCTGTCCCTGTCGTTCCGTTCAGAACTCCGAGAGGGCCGCCCAACGCTCCGGGTGTTTCCTTGTGTCGTGCTGATTTGGAAAAACACAACCCGTCTTTCCTCGTTCAAAAGGCTAACTGCACAGGGACATGGATTAGAGAGGAGATGTGAACCGTCCGCCTGTCGACAGCTATTTTCGAACTCTTTGCCAAGGTTTCCTTTTCCATCCTTCCGAATTCCCTCAACCAGCATCATCGAACCCGTCATCACTTTCATGATTGAAAATGTTCCAAAATACCAAACTAACGGCATAACGGCGAAAACATGTGCGTTGCGGAGGCGCAGCAGGATCCTTTCTATTTTTCTTCTTCTTCGTGTTTCCATGTAACGAGTCTCCTTTGTTACACCCTCCAACGATCGAACAGAGTCAGACGGCCGCTTCGATGAGTTCGCTTTCTCCCTCAGAGATGGTGGTTTTTTTTTTTTGCGGGGTCGGGTAGGAACTGTGCTTGTGTGGTGTTTGAACCGAGTCCACAGCGAATCGAACTTTGTTAGGCTTCAGCGGCGGATCGGATCTGCCGCCCAGTGTAATTTTAGGCGCTGAATAAGACTTCCCATCAATCATTCACGTGCAAGGTCGTTGTCGGCCCGAGTTGTCTGGGGTGGTTGGCATGGTGGTCCATTGTGAACGTTCCGGCACGGGCTTCGGTGAGGCAGAGTGCCACATCGCAAGCACATGGGCTTCGGCTGCATGAGCTCAAACCACTCCTCTGTCGTGATTGTGCTCTTTGTTTTCCGGCCTCATTTTGGGTTGGTTTGGTCCGTTTCAAATGCTCAATGAGCTGACCGTCTCGCAACTTTCCTTCGTCTCGCTGTGCCCGCCCGACACTGGCAAGCGAGAAATCACAACCCCCAACTAGCTGCAGTTTGTCTGGCGAAGCGAGCCAGTCCGCACCCATGCCTTGACGTCGCCAAGCATAACCTCCGACTTGGGAGGTCCTCGGTTCCTAATTTCCTATTCACCGATGGTGTCCTAGTGTGCTGCTGAATGTGTGGCTGGTGAGGCGCCTAGTCCCAACGCGGGGCTTGTACCCGAAGCGGGCGGCGGTCCCGGCATCACATCATCAATGGATACGGCAATTCGCCAAAGTCGGTCGAGTGCAGCATCACAATGCAGCAAAGATGAAGTGCTTATGCGGTCGAGGCCCAATGATGAAACATTTCAGCCTCATCCGAAGCACCCCCCGAGCGGCGACCGGTGCAGGGGGGAAAACCTGTTTTTTGCGCACTCTCGACATCGGGCGATCGCTGACAGCGGGCAATCGTGGGCAGACAACCAGAATGCGACGGGGTGGTCCACGGGGATCCAGAACGGAAGGAGAGTTTCTGCTCCATAAATTTGAGTCGTGTCCCGTACCGCTCTTTGGGCGCCGCCCGCCGTAGTACCCGCGGGGATCGATCATATCTGACCGTGCTATCGAACCGAAGCTGGACAAAGCACTGAACGACGGTCGTCGGGTGGGTGCAGCGCGAGCACGACTTTCTTCGGACGACGCGTGACTGACTAAGTGCGACCGTGCCAGTACAGTGGAATTGTGCTACGGTTCACCCGACGCCGTTTTGGCGTTGTGTGCACCGTTCCACCGAGAGCTGTCAGATGCTGCGACTGTCCACTGGCCATCGACGTTGGATCTCGATCACTGCTGTTGGAACCCGGACCCGACAGGGATTTCTCGAAGCGGGTAATGAGCGACGGGAACGAGATTGCGCTTGGGGGGGCTGGCTGGTTGTCGGTCAACAGGGGGCCGCGTGGCAGACTCGAGACGCCCGGAGGGAAAGCGCCGGAGGAGGTCCACAGCGGTAATTCGATCCTGTGTTCACATACTGACCTCCCACTCCCATGGAGGAGGACGGTATGGACGGGCGGACGGCTGCTGTGGAATGAGGTGGGTGCAAGGGGCCGCAAACTTGGCGGCCCATGCGACGTCAGGAGCGGGGCGGAAGCGGGATGCCGTGTGGCGCCGCGCTAGGAATGAAGCCACATCTGGCGAAACGGTGGATGATCTGGGGAGGAAAACGGTAGAATGGATCCTTTGCTGACGTATTGCCGGTAGAGTCCACACACCATCAGAGTGGAAGGGATGGTTGTTGTAGCAGAGAATGATGCCATCCCCCCATCCCCTTCCAGAGCAATCTCCCTTCGGCAGGCAACGAATGGTCCCAGTGGAGTTGGCAGCTGTAGATGAGTGGCGCAAGCTTGGGACTCTGGCAAACATGTTTGCGACTTGGCGAAACTCGTTGTACTACCTACGTGTCGTTCTTGGTCGATGCAATGCATTCAAGCTCAGACGGCGCAGGCGGCGGGGTGGCATTCGTGCGAATATCGAGCTTTGGCATGATGGGAAAGCATGTGCTGGGTTGACGTGACACTACCGGGTAAGGGAATCTTATGGTTTCCATCGCGGCGATACGACGTCGGATCGCAATGGCGGTGCCGCGTTGTGCAGCTGGTATAGATTGGGGGTCGTGTGATGCGATGCGATGCGATGTGAGGGGAACCAGTAAGGGGAGATGAAAGAGTGGACGGACAGGTACGTGCTGCGGCGGGAGTTGAGAGTGCGCAAAGGCTCGGAGCCGGATATGTTCCCGGCCGAAGTGATAGAGCGAGATAAGATAAGATAAGATCAAGAGAAAGAACTTGAGTGCCGGTGCTGGGTGTGGCAGAGGCTGTGGTTGTGGCTGTGGCTGGTACCTCGTCCGGGGGCACCCAGTGGGGGGCGGGGAACAACGCATGAAGCATGACGGAGCTCCAAACCAAGCGACCCGACTCGACTCGTGGGCGTGGTGACCGTGACAGACAAACAAACAGACGCGTCTGATAACAAACAACCAGAGCCAATATCACCACCGCCAGACAGGCTCTTCATCTCATACGGAGACACCGGATTTGTTTTCCCATCAACCTCCAAGAAACCAGCAATACCCACCATCACCGTTCATCCGTCCGAGTGACACCTCCGCCCGCAATGCCTGATCTCAACTCTGTTCCCGCCTCACTACATCCTCAAAGCGCCTCTCGACGCTCTTCTTCTCACCAGATGCCACCTCCTCCGCTCCCGACCCAACCGTCCGACTCTTCCTCACTCAATATCCTCCCCTCAAACCAGAACACCGTCAACCACCCCAACCCCTCCGTCGGCTCCCCCCCAATGGCCCCGTCAACCCTCACATCACCCTCGGTCGCCCCCGAACCATCCGTTTCCGGCCCGGGCCCCATTCGCCACCCGCGACCCATCACCGCCTCCGATCTTCACATGCAGCTTGAGAAGGAGCAAGAGGCAGTGGTACGTCTCAACGACGCGGGCTGCGTGTGCCACCTCGACAGCTAACCCATGCACAGGTGAACCGTCTTACACGAGAGCTCCAGCTCCTCCGCACTGCTCAGAACGCCTCGGTCGTCTCCAACGCCTCGTCGACATCCGCCTCCAACACGACCGAAGGCCCCGATACCCACCTTCTGTCCGGCGCTGCCTTCTCGACACCCTCCGTGCCCTCTAACAGCTCCCGCCGACACCACCGCACCGCCTCGAATGCGAGCACCCGAAGCCAGACTGCCGTCGCCGGCTCCGCTGCCGCCTCTACCGCCTCCATGCCAGTGCCGAGACCTGCCAACCCCGCTCGCCAAGACAGCGTAGCCTCGCGCCACAGCCTGTCATCATCGCCCGCGCCATCGTCGCAGCACTTTCTGGACCCGACCGGCGGCGGCCTGACATACTTCCAGCAGCAGCGCCTGCCACATCAACACACGGGAGGTACGTCGGTCGCCCACACCCCTGGGGGCAGCGAGTCGCAGCTGTCTCCCGGTCTCATGCCCACGACGTCGAGGTACGAGGAAACAGCGCTGCACCGCCAGGAGCTGGAGAACGCCAAGAAGGAAAACGAGGCGCTGAAGCAGCGGATACGCGATCTGGAGAAGCTCGTCCGGGAGAAGACGACCGGGCGGGAGAGGAGCGGGAGCAACAGCAGTAGTACGGCGACTGGGACCGCCACCAGCGTAGGGGTGACGACTGGCGGCGCCGGCATTGCCGGCCCAAGGCGGCCCGGAGGCGAGCGGGAACGGTCCTTGACCACGATGAGCCTTGCCAGCAGCGTCGCCGTCGGTGTGCCTGACGAAGAGCTGCAGGTGGGGGAGAGCGCGGCGAGCTCCGGGCTGAAGCATTGAGCGGGCTTTGTTCTGGATTATTCTGTGGGCTGGTATTATTAGTAGCGATGAGATGACAGCAACGCGTAATGGCTTATGATTGAGACGGGATGGCGTTTTTTTCTTATTCTTTTCCCTGGGGACTTGAGGACGCGGAGAACTGCTCTCCTCTGCATTGAGATGAATTCGAGGTTCGACCTTTAAAGCAATGAAAGCAAACGTTAACAATGTGATTCTCGTGCTGCGACGACATGAAGGAGATGATACCCTTTTGTCCTTTGTCCAGGTGGCAATCAGTGACTGGTTTGCCACTTTGGTATCCTTCACAAGGAGTTGTAATAAACTAAGCTAGTTTACTGTTCTATGCAATTAGTGCATCAAAGTATTCATCCAATTTTCACTGTAATTGAATGGTCTTGTGATTTCGGTCAGTGAGAGAATGCAATTCAACGAGACATAGCGACATTGCCCATCCAGCGACATGGCTTACTGACTGATGGCCAGACATTGACCTGGACCACATGTGATCGATCCTTGCTTATATGGTCTTGAATTACTTACCGTCTCTTCAAGCTAGAAGAGTTGATTGCTATTCCCTGGCCATGTAAACCTCAATTTAAACTGAAGGCGTCTTGTTCCTAGTGTGAATGCCTCTAGTCGCTCTAGAAGCAAACTCTGATGAAGATACGCGGGGTCCGTAGACCGTCCAACTTCACTCTACCCTTAGACCACTCCAGTCTGGACCCCGCGGTCCTCCCCCATCTACCAAGCCTCGCACTTGCATTCTTTTCTGCACTAGAATCTCTGGCATCCGTAGACGCACTTGGGCAGCATGCCGCGCGCGCAGCAGTGGTTGTAGTTGCGGCCCGAGCTGCACCCCAGCATCTTTGTCGTCGCCTTGCATCCCCTGCAGATGCTCCTACTCCCTTTCCAGGGCAGGTTCTCTTTGCTGCCGCACGCCCTGCCGCTAAAGCTGCAGTCCCTGTCCAAGCCTCACTTCCACGCGCGGCACCGGCAGGAGCCTGCCTCGCACTCGCCGACCTCGGAGTCGGTGCAGCCGAACGTGGCGCACTCGGCGGCTGTCGTGAAGCATGTTTTGTGCGGCTTGGCCTCGGAGCAGCGGATGAACGAGCAGTTGTCGTACGTGCTGCGACCGGCGCCCTCGGAGAGAAAGAAGTCGCGCCGGCAGGCATTGGACATGCAGAAGCCGCGCTGGTTGGCGGCGTCGCGGGGGAGGCCGTCACAATGTGTGCCCACGAGGCAGGTCGCACCGGGGACGGTGGTCGCGCAGTCGAACCAGCAGACGGGATTCGCGCCCAGGAGACCGATGGGCACGCGACTGTTTGGGGCATGACGCGCTTCGCCGTCAGTGTTAGCGCAGTCGGAGGCAGCGGAGCAGGCGTCAAGGAGCTTCTTGGGCTTGCCGAAGCAATGGCAGCCGGGCTCGGGGCCGCCTTTGACGCCGCAGTCCAGGTGCTGGCTGTCAGGGCACTTGAGATGAACAGCTCTCCATGTAAAGGTGTAGTTGTTCCCAGATGATTTCTCTGGATTCCAGGCGGAGATTGTCAAAGTAAGCTTGGACTATGCTGTAGATGAGATGTCGGGGGAAGTTACTATGAGGTTGTTAATCAAAGACCGCTGTCGAGGAGGTGCACCGCACTGAAGACCTTGACGGTGGGACGCTCGTAAAAGTACTTACTGAAGTGTTTGGCTTCAGAGACCGCTCAATCGTAGCAACGCTCGGAAGAAGCTTCGATCCAGGAAAGGTAGGGGTTGTGAAGCACCCAGAGTCGTCTCGGAAGTGTCTGAGATCATGCCAGTGCGGACGTCAGTATTTTGATTCTCAACGGCGACGCATTTACAGAAGCCGTGGTCGCAGGCACTGATACGGTTCTCGAGGCAAGAGAGCGAGCCGCATGCAGCATGGTAGATGCAGGTCAAGGTAGGCTCCGGCAACGCGGTCGTCTCGACTTTCGTGGCCGAAGCCGCCCAGGAACTGACTATGATCCTTCAAGCCTTGATGTTGTTTTGTCTATGATCTCCAGGCAGGAGATGAAGTGCCAATACTTTTGCCGCTGAAGGTTGTGATTTAAGGTTGTTGATCGAGATCCATGTTACGTTGGTAGTTTTATAGGTTCCGTCAAACTCAGCTTAGGTCGCTGTAAGTGGCTACACAGCAATGATGCCGCCAGCAGGCACGATTGCAGGGCCAACAGTGCTTGTAGCTAACAGGCTGGTAAATGAATCTTTGCTGAATGTCATATAAGTGTTGGGAACAGCAACAGTCGAGGTGGGAGCTGATAGCTTGCTTGATGCTTTGAGAGCGGCAGTGAAAACCGAGAATATTATGTTGACGTAGGTAGGTGAAGTAAAAGCCCATCATGCTTAGACTGTCTTACTTGTTGGTTTGACGATGGTGGTGAATCGAATACGTCAACCTTTTGGTGGAGTTGTGTGACTATGCAATCAAATGACTTTATGAGGTCTATCATCCGGCATAGATAACTGATGTGGAACAACAAATGGAACTGGCCAGTTCGATTCAAGTGATAGATGAACAAGATATGTAAGGGGCAAGTTGTATCGGCTGTCATTGAACAATTGGGAAAGCCTCTTTTTCAGAGAGTTTGAGAATTCACCAGTCACTCGGTCGGGACAATACAAAAACCACAAGTCCCTAAAACTCGTTAGCCAGTATGAGCGCGCAATTTCCGTCCTCCCTGCTGAAGTGTAAGATCTCGGGTGAACCTGATATGACGCTATTGTTTGAAAGACTGAATATGTGATGGCAGGAATAGCTCCTCTCGAGTTGCTTTGAGACCCAGCTCGATCATTAACATTAATGGGAAACATAATCCCCTCAGCATTGCCGTTGACAAACCATCGCAGCTAAACGGACACACTTCCTACTTTTTGTTGGCGCCTCAGATTCTGCTTCTGCCCCGAGTATCTTTGACGACATCGAAACCAGACCAATTGTCTAATTTTTCCCGGATCTCACTCGCGTACTGAGGAATACCCCCTGCAAAGTTGACCTGCTCAAATGCCTTACCCGGAACCGACCCGCCCATGTACGTCGAGCGTGTAGTGGGGAACAGTGTCGCATCACTGAGGGCGTTGATCCTTTGTTTCCAGGCCTTGGTCGCTTCTGCGGTGGGGTTGATGTACTTGATGTGCTCCCGCTCGATCTTGCGGATGCAGTCCGCGATCCAGCGACCTTGCACCTCGACGGTCGAAGGCCCATTACTGAGAAGAGTCGGGCCATGGGGTCCATAGAGGTGGAACATATTGGGATATCCACTAATCGTTGTGCCTAGATAAGTGTTTGCCGCCGCTTTCCACTCGTCTTGGAGGTTGGTGTTGTTGATGCTCTTCAGACCCATGTTTGTCATACCGCCAGTGGTGATGTCCTAAAATCTGCGAGTCAGATAATCCATGCAAGTAACGTTGCGTGATCAAGGCCAAGGACTCCGAATCAACGGAATACGTTGCAAGCAGTCTTGCGACCCATTGCTGGTGAAGACAGAGAAAACCAGATGCCTTACAAAACCGGTGGCGATTGCAACCACGTCGAACTCGTAATGCGTCCCGTCCTTCATCTTGATGCCAGTCTCGGTAAAACTCGAGATTTCGTTCTTGCTAATGTCGATTACATCCACATTGGGCTTGTTGAACTGTTCGTAGTAATTCTGCTCCAGGCATGGCCGCTTGATGCCAAAGAAGTGAGGCATCTTGTCAACCGTTGGCGCCAAGATGTCTCTCTTCCTAGCGTCTCCAATTCGAGCGCGGACGTTCCGAGACCAGAACCTGTAGGCTTCTTTGTTCGCATCGGCGTCGTTGAGCATGTCTTTGTAATTGCCGAGCCAGTATCCGAATCCGCCATGGTCCCATAGAGATTTATAAAATGCCTCGCGCTCCTCCGAGGTATCATCAAATGTGCTTCGCTCGATCATCTCGTATAAGAATCCGCCAAAGCATCTCTCGCGGAGCTGGAATAGGCGCGGGTACCATGCCTTGCCGACGTTCTGCTCCTGCGGTGTAAGGGGCCGCCTGCCCATAGGCAAAGCCAAATTCGGAGTCCTCTGGAAGACTTTCAACTCCCCGTGGTCGCCAACGGCTTGTCCCCATTCCTGCGCGATCTGAACACCAGAAGCACCAGTCCCGATGACGGCGCATCGCTTACCGCGTACGTCAACTTCCTCCTCGGGCCAAAACGAGGAGTGGTGGACGATTCCACCGAAGCTTTCGATGCCAGGCCAATCAGGGATGTAGCGCTTTGAAGACTGTGTACGTACCCGGGTCAACCCTTACGAACTGTAAAGCTACTTTTGAAATCGCCACTCACAAATCCAGCGGCAACGACAAAGTACTTGCTCTTGGCCAGGCGGCCGTCGGCAGTTTTGACGTGCCATTTACCCTCGTTGGGCTGGAACTGGGCGCCGACCACAACCGTGTCGAAGGAACAGTCTTTGGATATGTCCAGAACCTGTGGGATGTGAAGTCAGTCATGATCGAACTTTCACAGCAAGCCCGGTACATGGAAGTCTGCGACTAGTCTCACTCTGTCGACGTGGTCAAAATACGCTCGGAGCTCCTGGTAGTTGGGGTAGTTGGTCGACCAGGTCCAGTCCTTGAAAGCCTCGGGCCATGAAAACTCGTACTCGGGAACCTCGGAGTCAACGCGCGCACCAGGGTATCTATTCCATCTCCAAGTGCCTCCAAGAGATGTGCCGGCTTCGTAGATTATGGCTCGCAGACCCATCTCACGAAGGGTTTTGAGCATGAATACACCCCCTGGGATCACAAACCGAAGTTAGCATAGACTGGATAATTGACATGAAATAGGAGTCCTACCAAATCCACCACCAACTATAAGAGCATCGACGTCGAGGTTATCAGCATAAGGGCCAGCTGTCTGATGTCGCGAAGCATAGTCTATCAGGTCGGTCGCGAACTTTTTCTGTCGCTTGGGCGCAGTCATTATCGTGGAGGTTAAGGATCCCGTTCAAGTTGCGCAAGTTTGGTGACCAAAATGCAAAGGGACAGAAGACATTCGAGAACGTCACATGTGCTGAATGTCTTTTTCTCGAGTGAGCGAAAGAGATAACGGCAGTCCTGAAGCTTTCTTATAGCCCAATGAGCATTAAAACTACGGCTCCCCCTCCGTTTCGTATGCGATGATACTTTTTTGACATCAGACGATCAGACGACATGGCCCTCCAACTGATCCCCAATGTGACACCACCTTCTTCTGCACTGATTCCATTAGGGAATAGTTGAGTCGACACAAAGTTTCGAGGCGGAAAAAACTCCGAGCCACAAGAATGCAGAAAGTCACAGCTAGATCGACAGTTGCAATGTTCCACAACTGTTGATCCAGGCCGCACTGAGACCCAGTGACGGAGCCACGGCCGCTTCGTCGTGTGTAATAATTAACCACACATCTTCCGTCGAACCACGATATGTGAGGACATGGTTGTATTCTCGAGTTGCCGAAATCACTGGTCATGCTTCTTGGTTCGAGAAAATAATTTTACAGAATCAATAGTGCTGCGGATCCGCAAGCGCACCGCATACGGGATGCAACGGGAATGCGGAGACGTGCATGCCGCATCACTACTATTGCGGATCCGCCCTGCCGTGTCACCTCAACCCCTCCTCAAGGAAACCAAATTCTCGTATTTGTGGCTCATGGAGGAACCTCATGGGCAGCGCAGCTACCTGTCGCAGGGCAATGACATTCATTCACTTGTCGAGGTTGCCGCCGGCTACGAAAGTTGTCGTCCAGGTGTGTTTTGGCCAGCTTCACAACCATGCCGGGCCAAATACTAAGCTCGCTTCACATAGCACCTGCGGGTTGCAACCGGAGTGGGCCAAGAAACAGACAGGAGAATGCTGAATCGCAGAAGCCAAGAGCTTGGCGGAGTTAGGTCGGCCATAACATGAGGAGCGTCTGCTCCGAATTTTCATTCCCCTCTTTCTCTCGGGCTTCATCATCAGCTTCCTGTCCTCCGCTGCAACGCCAATTTCTGGGACCACGACACATTGAAGCAACCATGCCGCTTTCAGCACAAACTGTCGAAGAGATCAAGGGTATAGTAGAGAATGCAGTGGCGGCAGGTTCCAACCAAGTACCCGGCACGACTGTGGTCGTTGTCGACCGTACCGGCGCCGAGCAATTCGCTTACTCTGCTGGGAAGACGGGAATATCTTCCACAGAACCCATGACCCTGGACAACGTGTTTTGGATTGCATCATGCACCAAAATGGTAGTCGGTGTTGCGTGTATGCAGTTGGTCGAGAAGGGAGTGCTGAGACTGGATGATTCGGACCAACTCGAGAAACTATGCCCGGAACTGGCCGATATAAAAGTTCTCAGTGCGGAAGGGAAGCTCGTCGATAAAGTGCGAGGAATCACTTTACGCATGTTATTGACGCATACTGCCGGGTTCGGGTACACTTTCTTCAACACAAGACTTCGTGATTGGAGTCTCCCAGCAGGGCGTGACGAGTTCTCGGGAAGCATCCGAGACATGGTCCAGCCTCTCCTATTTCAACCAGGAGAAGGATGGGAATACGGGGTAAGTTGCAGCCGCGCAGGCACATTTACAGAAACATGACCAACCCAAACACAGGTTAATATTGACTGGGCCGGCGTTGCCCTTGAACGAGCCACGAACACTAGTCTCAACGATTACATACAGACCAACATCTGCCAGCCATTAGGGCTTCAGAATGTCAACATGTTTCCAACACCCTCGATGAAGGCACAGCTAGCCTACATGCACCAAAGACGACCCGACGGCGAGGTTGTTACCAGAGACCACCTTCTTCACCGGCCGCTTATCGTTCAGTCGGAAGAAGAGATCCATCAGTGTTTCAACAGCGGCGGCGCCGGGATCTTTGCAAAACCACAGGAGTATAGCCGTGAGCATATCCCCGCATCCGCTGTTGTGCCATGCTGACGCGACAGCTGCGCAGGTATACTGTCTGTTTTTTTGAACGATGGAACTTGCCCTATAACCAAAGCGCAGATACTGAAGAAGGAGACGGTGGACGAGATGTTCACGAACCAGATATCCAAGTTTCCAAACTTCGCCAGGGAAGGCGTCCGGGACGCCAAGCCGGAGTTGACCAACGACCTCCCCGAGCTCTACCCGGTTCCCGGAAACCCGCCGCAGGGTTGGGGACTGACGTTCATGATCACCGGCGGAACAACCGGACGGTCCGATGGTACGGCATGGTGGGCGGGACTGCCGAACCTCTTCTGGTGGTGCGACAGAGAAGCCGGGGTGGCCGGCATTGTGTGCTCTCAAATTCTCCCATTCGGCGACCCCGCCGTGCTCGGGCTATGGTCAGAAGTCGAGAATGCTGTCTACAGGGGACTCGGGGTTCCGAACAAGAGAACGTAACGCTTGGCCAAAGACCGATGTGACGATTGGGCTTCCTCCCATGAACTTTAAAATAGTTGGTACGTACCATGTATTGTTTTAGGCATAGGAGCGCCCATCACTTCCTCCTCTGCCTAATACGAGCAACTGTGACTCCGAGTATGAAGGTTTTCTAGAACCAAATCGAACAAACGTAAAAGGACTTGGGGCCACTCGCTAGATCCCTGTCTGGATCAATAGCTGGCCAGTGAAGCCCGAAGGCGACCTGTCTTATCAACAACAGCAACGCACATACTTCATGGCTACTCGATAAGATTTATTGGCAGTTTTCGACTCCGAGATCCGCCAGCCCAGGCACCGATCGGCGGAAGCAAATCACATGCACCCATCCTCGCCGGAGGAGGGACGCGGGGTCGACAAGCACTCCCTCGTAACAATGCCGTCTCGGATAGTGGAAGAGGATGGCGGAAGATGCGGATTGTCACGAGGGAACTAGCGGGGGGACGTTGGGGGGGGAAGGCACAGGAGCCACTCTGTGAGCACATCCCAACTATTTCGATCTCAACTTGACTGAACTCCTACCCGCCATACCGTGGCTTTCTAAAGTCGGCAGGCCGAATGCGACAACCATAACCAGGTGCGATGAGAAGGCAGAACAGCAGCTGCGACCAGTGCCGCAAGGGCAAAAGGGCCTGCGATGCCGGTGCACTCAAGGACATCCAGCTACGCCTGAACGCCGATTTGCAATGGCAGGTTGGCAAGTCACCCCAAATACCTGGCCGTATAGATATCAGTCTATGCTAACTCTTGACGACAGACTGGGAAAACACGGTCGGGTCATGTTCCAATTGCACAAAGACTCGGAAGACCTGCACGTTCAACTGGGCTCGGTCGCAGCAACTCCAGATCCGTGAAAGGCGGCAGGCTTCTGAGAACGCCACGTTGCCCAATCGCAAACGGTTCAAGACGGACGATGGGACGGAATCGCCTCCAGTAGGGGAGCTGGGTGAGCCCCGCATGGAAGACTTCCAACCGATCGCTTCCGGCAGTGGTCTCAATTACCTGGATGCCGAGCTGCCTGGCCTTCCCAACTTCCCGGCGATGGGCCCTCAGCTTTCGCCGAACTTCTTTTCGCCGTCTCCTACTGATCTACCGCTCGACAGCTCTTCATTGATATTCCCGTCCTCGTCGGTGTCAGTCCGTAGCTTTTCAGACGTGTTTGACCTGGACCAGGCCGAAAGTTCTTCTTCCAATGCCACCTCGATATCGGACCTCAGTCCAGCTGCTCCCTTAGACATAGCGAAGAAGACACGGAAGCGATCTTGGCGCTCGCAGAGGTCTCCTACCTCTGCATACTCCGGGGTATCTGACTTTTCGCTCACGCAAAGACTGGTCGCTCGAACAAACAACGGCTTTGTGACGGACAACCTCATGCGACTTTATCATGACGTTATGGAAGGCGCGCTATCGTGCTGGTTAACAGAGCAGAACTGTCCTTACCTGCCTCTGGGCAGGGTCGCGAATCCCCCGAGGCTGACAGACGCTCCGTCACGCGGGGCCGTCCCAGCACCGTCTACCCTGCCAAACAGAATTTACCAGCGCGTCGTCAAGCTCGACAAATCTCTCGCATCGCTTGGGGTCAAACCGTTGAGCAGTTTCGAGGACAAAAAGGCCACAAGGGCGCTTCACCTCGCGATAATGGCCTTCACCGCGCAGTGGGCGCAGGGAAGCCAGAGGAGCCAGGAGCGATACCAACAGCGGAGGATGTTCGGAGAAGACCTCTTTTCGAATGATTTCGAGGAGGAGTTTGACACGACGCTTCAAAAGTCGTTCTGGAGCCAGGCCAAGAGGTCTTTGGATGACTGTGCTGGGATCGGCTCGTTCAAGGTTGCTCTAGCGGAACTGATTTTCGGCCTCACCCAGAAGCACACCGACGAGTCGGAATGGTATGATAACGAACTCGACAATTTAATGCAGGGCCAGACCGAAGAAGAGTCGGGGGGTATGAGGCCGTCCACGGCAAGCAGGGTCCAGAGGGTTTTGGAAGAAGACGGGTACTCAATCTACCTCGAACGTGCCGCCAGGAGGCTCCACGTTCTCAAAAGTCAGTGTGAAAGCTTCGAGAGGAAGAAGAAGAAACCTGAGGAACAGCAGCCGGCCCGGGAAGACGAAAATGCGGAAGAGAAAGCGACTATGAAAATGGTCTACTGGATGGCCATCATGTTCGACACGCTCTCGGCCGCGATCGCGGAGAGGCCACCCACTGTATCGGACGAAGACAGCAAAGAAAGCGGCATGCAGCTGGTTGTGACGGGCGAGCGCGAATACTTCTCTTCAATATCGGACGACGAACGGTGGAACGATCGGTACATCATCAAGAGGGATCGGAACCTGGCCCCGTTACGGTTGCCCTGCTCCGAAGAAGCCATCTCGAAGGAGCTCATCGACGCGGCGCCCGTCAAGGTTCTTTTGTTCCGGAAGATCACGCGGATACAGAACCTCTCGTCGCGAGGGGCGAGCCAAAGCGCGGTCGAGGACGCCATCCAAGAGGGCCTGGCGGTCTATCGCTACTGGGATGCGACTTACAGACCAATGTTCCAGGACTGCCTCCAAAACCACAACACGCTGCCGCACAAGATCCAGAGCTGGTACGTGCCTCTTCTCGGGCACTGGCTCCTCGCCGTGATGATAATGGCGGACTGCATCAGGCTCCTAGACGAGCGGCAACTGAGTTTGCCCTCGCGGGCCGGGGAGCGTGCCGAGGCCGGGGCGAACGACCACCTCCGGCGGTCGGGCATGTGGGCCGTGTCCGACCTCGCAAGGGCTTCGACGCCGCGGGACGACGACATGGGGCGGCTGGCGAGCTACCACCCGGCGGTGAACGAGGGCGCCCTGCTGACCGAGCCTTGGACGATGGTCCTGATCAGGTCCTTTGCGACGGCCGGTAAGCTGTTCCTCGACGACGCAGCTGAGGCTGGCAAGGTCGGCCTTGCCGACCACAGCTCGCGCCTGGAGCTGCTCGGCAGGTGCGAGGACTGTGTCAAGGCTCTGTGGTACCTGGGTCGGAAGTCGAGCGTTTCCCGGCAGGTTGCCGGGATTCTGGGGGCCGGGTTGGATGCCGAGCGGTCCAAGGTGTTCAACCTCGAAGGAGGCGCTGCAGCATACGACCCGCTGGCGTCGTTCAGCTCAGTCGGCGGCTTCTGACCGAGGTGGAAAGGCCGGACTTTTGGAACGGAGATGAAAAATAGAAAAGCAAGGAAAAAAAACATTTAGCTTCGAAAAGTTGTAGGACTCGGAAGCAATGGTCAGAGGTGGCTCCCCTGATCTTCAGGAATTTTGTCCTGTTAGGTAACAACATATTGCTAACCTGCTGTCGTGAAGCTAAGACAGCTCCGTGGATCCCCAAACGGCAGACCTACTTGGAAAGGGTATTTGGATCGTTTCCTATATACGTTCTAGACAGGATAACCACTTAAAATCCTGTATTACAAATGCTGCAGTTCATAACGCCTGCTTTTTACCTATATAAATGCCTTCACGGCGGCCTATGCAGCAGAGCTCTACATCAAGTGATCCTGCACTAAGTGTGCACTCCTACACAGATGCCGCTGAGCGTGGGCGCGCCGGGACGTTGGTTCGCGGGAGAGCTTTGCGGGCGGATTTGAAGAAGGGGATGATTCTACAGGCTCGCGGGATTGCCGTCAGCACCCTGGTCATGCTAGGGTTTAGTAGAGTATCTGATTGATTATAGACTAGTGGCCCCCATGATAATTTTACAGCTTATATAACTAAAGGGTCTATATTAATTTACGTATCAAGTATTCAATGCTGATATATCAACGTAAATGAAATAGTACTGGTAAAAGCAGACAAATGAAGTATAACCAGGGTAGTTAAAGAGAAGCAAGGGCAATACCTTTTTAGGACATAGATATTAGGGTTAACTGTTATTATAATACTATCTACTTAGCAATAGAAAACAGGGTGTTTCTCACTAGATATTCATGGCAGAGAAACCAAGGTGGGCAGGAGTCTCAAGCAAAACCAGAAGCAGTTAGACATTCAACATCGACATCTACAGGACAAAAAAGCCACAGAGCTGATGATGTTTGATACTTGTCAAAGAGGCCAAGCAGTCCTCATGTTAATCCCACACATAGACAGAACAGTCATGACTTGTATTGCGTTGAAGATTTCGTAATCGAATGCGTGATCGCAGGGAAATGACAATTAATTATGGAAAACATCTCGATCCCGATGCAACGACAGACGGAAATGGTGGCGTGAACCAAAGGCTTTTGCTCGTTTCCTGTAGCGAGGAAACCACGGTTGGCGCCACAATAAGCCTGAGCCAGATATATACATATAAAGTTCATTGGAAAAAAAAAAAAAAGGGGGGGGGGGGGTTCTGTTTGGGCCCGTGGAGTTCCTCTAGATGGTGAATCTTAATGGCGGTCTGCATAAACGGCAGCTGGGCGGTGACGGAGGTCGTGCCCGCGGCCCGGTGTCAGGCCTCGCGGAGTGAGACGGGATCCTCGGCCACCCGCGTTTCAGCAGCTGATAAGCATGCTGCCTATCTTCCGCGTTTCTCTAGAAGCACCACGTCCGCTCGGTTATCGGCAGGAAGGCCGTGGCCGAGACGTTCGACGTGCCCCGAGGAACCCCCCTCGTCGATGCGCGAGGTGCCTTTCAAGGGGCGTTTGCTGAACACCGGCGGGGGGGAGGGGGGAGTCTCTCTGCATCACGCATGGTCAGGGACATCGAGAGGCCGGCGGACCATGTCGTGGTCATTGACAGTTGTCGATGCCATCTCGGAGAGGCATACCGGCTCGATAGCATACCGTTGTTAGCGTTGCCGAGGGTCAGGGAGATAACGCCTGTACAAGCACCAGTTTGTGGGTATGGCAAAGAAAAAAACATGTGAAGTGGGCTGACTTTTGGTAATTTGAACTGTGTAAATGCGACATGTACAATAAACTGGACGCAGATGCTCCGCTAACCAAAGCGCGCAAGGGCTGTCTCATGGCAAGCCTCGGCTCTGGCAGAGAAAAACACGGCAGGCCATCTTGACACATGGCGTCCTCGTAATGAGCCCATCCATCCCACGTTCGTCCCACTTGTCTCACATCGCAGTGAGCTCAAGAAATTCCTGCTGGTCCGCGTCGATCGCCGTGGAGTGCTGCCTGCTCCACGGCCGCGCGTAGTGCGTCCAGGATGCTTGCAACAAACGTTTAGGTCACGCCCTTGGCGGAGCTGTTCGTCCCAGCAGAACGGGGAGCGGTCTCCGTCTCCAACAATTCCCATGTGTCCTTGGCATCATCTCATAAGGGCGCGATGTTTCGTCCTTCTTCTTATAATCGTTTCATGGTCCGTCCGCGTCCGCATCCCTTGATGCGGCGGTGTGCGATCGCCTGCAGGGGCTCGACTGGGCCGTGAGATGAGCCCTCAGTGCTTCCTCTGGGTTCAAATCGTTTTTTTTTTTGTTCTCGTGCCGTCGTGCGAGTTCCGCATTCTCATGTTTGTAATATCGGGGGTATCATCGATCGTGTCGTGGTTTCGTATGTTTTTTGTCGTTTGTTGGTGAGGGTGACCGCCGGTCACTTGGACAAGGCACACTTGAATGGCAAGCGTTGATTACAAAGAGGTATATTCATCACAGCCCCCAACTCCATAGATGCAATACAAGTTGGCATGATGTGTCCGGGTAGTGGTTATGTGCGAGGTCTCGACAAACCGAGGGCCTCTGAAAGCAACAACAAATGGGGGTATAAATAAAATGGGCGACAATAAAGAGACGTGAGAGAAGGTGGCGCTAGTTGGTCTTCTGCTTGGGGGCTCCTTTGAACTTGCGGGTAATGGCAACGCCGGCGACGCCGGCGACCATGAGGGCCTCGACGCTCAAGAGACTGACCCAGATGATGTTGAGGATCTGCTCCTCGTAGCCGCTGCCAATGTACATGGTCATCTTGTCGTAGAGCATTGGGTAGGCGCCGGTGACGAAGAGGAAGACTTGGGTGAAGTAGAACGTGTACCAGTAAGGGCTAGAGGAGGGAGAGAGTAAGAGACCACGTTAGCGCAAACCGAAAGCGATGAGAGAGAGTGCCGGCGGGAGCACCGGTCTTATACAACGGGGTGCGGGCGCGGGTTTGCGCTTTGTCCCCCGTTGGGTGAAATTTGTTGTGTTTGCAGCTGTGCAACGCTGGGCGTGGATCTCGCCCCAAAAATAAGAGGGAGAAATAAATTGCGGGGGGTCCACTAAAGACAGGCGGCATGGGATGACCATGAGCGCTAAGAAAGTGGGCGGGCAGTGAAAGGCTAGGTACGCACTTGCGCTTGAGGATGGGGACTGATGCAATGCGGGTTGAAACGGTGGGCGCGCCAGGGTTTGAATGCAGAGGGAAGCAAGCAAGGAAACGACGGTGAAGGGAAGGGGATGAGATGAGATGGGATGGGGGGGATGGTTGGGTTCGATGTCGATCAATGGGGGTTCAGACGAGGTTCGAATATTTGGATGACGCCTCGAGTGCTCCAAGCAAGGGGATCCGTGGGACGAAGATAGAGTAGGTAGGGAGAGGAAGGAAAGGAAAGGACAGGAAAGACAAAAAGAAAGCAAAAAGTAAACTCACCGGCTCTGGTCCGTCAACCGCGTCCACTGAATGCGTCGGCGGTCGTCCTCGCCAAACTGGGATGCCTGAACTGCGAGAATGATTCCGGACAAGCAAAAGGCGAAAAGGAACATCATACGCTGGAAGAGGGTGACATGGCTGTTAAAGTCGAGCAGGGTCCGGACAAGGGCGAACATTACGAAGGAACGAAGCTTGTTTGGAGGTTGGTGGCGGCGGGGGGATGTGGTATGTTGGCGTCAGCGGTGAGACGTTAGGAGAGGCGAAGAGGCAAAAAGAGATTCTTGGACACGTATGTAGGTGCTGGATCCGTAGGGTGGGAAAAGAATGCTGGAGCTGAATGCGCCTTGGTTGCAGAACTGGGCAGACAGGTTGCAGTAGTGGCGCGTTGGGGGCGGATAGGCGCAGTAGTTGCGGTGTGACGGCGTCGAAGAACTGCAGGCGTGACAAGGCCACGAGGACAGGACTGAAGGAAGGGAAGGGGGGCTGGGATTGTGCTGTGCGTCTTGTCTTTGTCGCGGTTGGGTGTTTTGTTGGTGTTGGATCCGAGTCGAGTTTGAGGCGGGCTCAGCTGAGATGGTGCGAGTATCCGTAGAGAGTTGATTGTTGATTGCGGTTACGCGAGCGTTTCGGAGGAGTAGGAGCAAAGATGCTTGGTGGGAAAAGAAACAAAGGTTGCAGCCAGTGTCAAGGTGGGAAACGGGTACAATCAAGACAAGACGGGAATGTGTGCGTGCACCTACCTAGTGAGCAAGTGGAGGAGGGAGCGGGGTCGGGTCAGCAAGGAATGAATGACATGAAAAAAAAAGAAGCGGGAAAAGGCTCGAGATTGCTTTATCCCAAATTACCTCCACCAAGGTAGCGTGTCTTATCGCGCTCCACGTGTCCTTATCGGCGGCGCTAAACTGGGCGGCACCGGGTCCTCGGCTGGCGGGCCTAGCAAGCCGGAGTGGGTCCTTCAAGTCCGAGTCCAGCCAGGTCCATGAGCGGGCCTTTGGTACAAGGTACCTACCTATGTATCTACCTACTTAGGTACCTGAGGAGGAACAAGGCAGGCCCTCCTCCGCACCTGCCTTAAGCGGGGGAACAAATCTCCGGCCAAATTGGATGATTGTCTTCTTTCATGCAGAAGCGATCCAGGTGTCGGCATTTACTGTACGGATACACGTACGTACCTATTACCTATCGATCAAGATTATGGTTTGCACTGTACTTGCACCGCCGAACCAAGGGTCTTCAATCTGCCTTCCTCCAATGGTGGCCAACACGCGGGGTACTTAGGACCACCGGCCCAGGTGCGGCACGAGCTCCGATGTGGGGCTCCCGGAACCCACCCACCTCCGCGCCGCAACGTGACTGCCTCCATCGTGCCGTGCTTAGGTACCTACCTCCCTGGGTAGATACCTGCTTTCCATAGGTAGGTACCTGCCTTCCTCAAGTTGTAGTGCTTCGTGCCTTCTCACCTTCCGCCGTTTCTAGTTCAAAGATGATCCGTCCGTCATGCGCCAGTGGATCCAAGCTTGTTCTCAGGAAAGCGCAGCGCCTCTCACAATGCCCGTTCCATCATGCACCATGTCATGTCTCGGGAATGCCTTCCTTGCCTCACACATCTCCGTTGAAACATGCTTCCGCTGCCACCACAAGAGATGCGTTACACCACAGATTCACCAACACACTGGTCGAACCTCGCTGGATAACGGAGGAGGACCTCACGCGGATACCCAACAGCGCACTCAATACTTCACCCTCCACTCGAATCCTCTAATCGGCTCGACTTTCCTTGTTTCACCTCTCCAAGACAAACTGCCTGCTGTAACAATACTGCCAGCTAAGAGATGCTACCGCCTTCGGCTCCTTCAGATCCTCCGTCACTCAAGCTACTGAGTCAACTATTCCAGGCTGAGGCATTTCAACCGGTCTTCCTCGTCGACACTGCTCCATGGAGCTTGGAAAACGTATCCATCTGCCAATAGTCACCATGGATCGGTTTCACGAATGAGAAGAGGAGCAACCGAAATTTCTTGTATAAATAAGGCATTGAGAATGCTTTACGCGAGACAATAGAACAGGCCACAGACACCAAATTCAGACACGTCTACAATTCGTTTCATTCCGCCTCAACCCTGTCGCAGCTATGCGCTTCACTCTCCGGACAGCAGTAAAATCAAGCAATATACAAGAACAGGGGTCGCTCTATGATAGGATGTAAGTAGCCAAGCCTGTTTCTCTCCCGCTTTTCTTCCTTGCTATTCATCCTATGTCACTCACGGCAAGCCCAGAATCCAGTCGACGGGAACACGTATGGAAACTGCATTGTCTTCCCGAACGGTGACTACAACTGCCCCCTTGCGGGTCTGAGGATCGAGGGGCGTCGCAAGTTCCGCTGCCTCACGAAGTACACTGCCAACGACCTTCGGACCAATACCAGACTCGCTGATGTATCCACCACCCTCTTGGACTTCGTCGAAGCCAGCATCAAGCGTGATCTAACGGCTGGTCCTTTCACGGGCTAACGGCGGGGGCCGGTCTGGTTTGTCTATAGTCTTGTTGCGGGGGCAGCGTTGGAACGACCGGCTGCTAGGGTAGTAACTTGAATTACAATGGACTTGGCGTTTAAGAAGAACCATTGGTGGCTAAGATTAACCATCGTGTCTTCAATTCCTCGAGGACCTGCGCATGTATCTGCTGTGACCATTTTGTCCACTACGGGATGTGAGGTGGTCAAAGCATTACGGTTGAATAGATTAATCTACCATAGGAAAAAGCAGGGAACGAACAAAGAAAAACTCTAGCCTTTAAACTATGTATCCATTGAAAAAGGTTTGGATTTTAAGGCACGGTCATTGTTCAAAGATAGAGTACGGCAAACTCGCGGCCACAGCAAAGTTGGGCATGTCGACGGCTTCCGCAATCTTCAAGTCGGCCGCGACACTGCACAGCATATACGCCTCCTCCCGCCCCAGCCCCCGCGTCGCGACAATATGCGCAATCAACGACCTCAGAGCCTTCCTGCTCGCCTCCAGTAGGTCCGGGTCGATCCCCAGCACCGCGTACACGGCCGGGTCGCTCTGCGCGCCGCCGTGCACCGACCCACGCGTGTCGTAGTGCGGGCTCGTCACGTACGGCATGTCCTTGCGGAGGGTGAAGCGCAGCGCGGCCTTGATGGGCGCCTCGATGGCGGTCCCGCAGACCTCGCCGTCGCCCTGGGCCGCGTGGCCGTCGCCACAGGAGAATATGGCGCCCGGGACGCGCACGGGGAGGTAGAGCCTCGTGCCCTGCGTGATGTGCCGGCAGTCCATGTTGCCGCCTGTCTCGAGGGGCGGGATGGTGGAGAAGTCGCCCTCCTCGGCCGGGGCGACGCCGGCCCACCCTAGGAAAGGGCGGAGGGGCACCCGGATGCCCGGGGCGAAGTCGATGTGCGACGCGTCGGGGAGCCAGGTGTAGTGCTTGAGCGCGTGGTCCCGGAACTCGTCGGCGAGGAGACCGAATCCCGGGATGATGCCGGTGAAGCCCCAGCCCGAGGTGACGATGGAGAGGAACTCGATCTCGAGGACGTCGCCCGGGACGGCGCCAGCGACGGCGACGGGGCCGAAGATGGGGTCGAAGGTGGCGAGGTCCAGGGCCGCCAGGTCAGCCGTCGTGGAGGCCGGGGTGACCTGGCCGCCGGATGAGTCGCGGAGGTCGAAGGTCACGGTGTCGCCCGGGGCGATGGTGATTTGGGGCGGGGTCGCGCGGGACCATTTCAGCCGAGAGTGCGTCGAGGGGATGTGGAAGTTGCCGGGTGCCATCCTGGAAGCGATCGGCCACGTTTGAGTTGAGATGAACTGTTGTCTATGCCGAGCGGTAGTGAAGGCCAGGCTGGTGAGTCGGAGTTCGAGGAGGCAAACCGGGGGGTATGCTGGGCCTCGGTTTCCGGCATCAAAGTTTCCTTATCGGCCGTCAGGTGCGGGGTCCTATTGTGACGTATTTCCAGCCCTACGGGGCGGATCCGATGCGGTCGTCTGCTGCCGAACTTTCGAAACGGATAGGATCCGACGTCTACTGAAATTGCCGTCTCATGATATTGCATCACCTATCAGGAAATAACGGTGGCAGTAAGTACATCACGTACGTAGGAAGCAATCATGATGGTTTACCCGTCCTCGAATTGTTGGGGGAGGAGTGTCGCTTGATGGCCGCGATCAGCCAGGCCCCAGGTATCCTTCGTATCTAGAGCGAATTCCATTGTGTTCGTTAGATTGACTGTAATATACCTCTGAGTTTGCACTACTACACAATTAATCCCAACCCATGCACCGCCTGGTCGTCTGGCTTATGTAACACGATACGGGCTCACCCTACGGCGGCTCTGGAGTGATCAGTTCTCGCCCTGGTAAAACCTAGAAGAAGGCCCGGTCATTTGCGATCTCATTCTGCAGAGACATCGATAACAAGAACATTCCAGAGTTTGTGCTGGTCAGGAGGGCTAGCCGATTGAAATAATCAAACCCACGGGCATGATGTTCATTAAGGGGAATCTCTTAGAGTTTGAACCTCGCCTGACTCATTCGCTAATGAGCGATGGCTTGGCTAACTCTATATAGATTAAGAACAAGGCATCGATGGCAGCGTGATCAGCGGGCCCACTGAAGACGCACGAAAATAGCCCGACCGATTTGACGAGGGCCCCCTTAAGACCTTTTTTATCTGTATAGGACGGAGTGAGCGACCTCTTGCGATCCAACCTTTAAATATGACCTGTCCGGTGGCGCCGGTCGTTGGCTCTTTGCACGTTGGAACGAATTGAGCACACCACCCGAGATTTTGTCCAACCAAGAACAAAAAAACAAAAAGCCGAACCAACAATGCTTTTCTTAACTCTGCTTGCCTCTCTGGCCGCCGCAGGTAGCGCTTACGCTGCCGTCGCGGAAGGGTCTTGGGCCGTTCGCGCCGACTTCACACGTAGGTGGAAAAAACCTGACTGCCTCCAAAGCTGGGGCGTCGAAAGCGGCGGAGCCTTTTGGGGAAGTCGAGTAAACATTGTCTGACAGATGGAACACTCTAGGTTGCGGCGGCAGCGCTCCGCTCGAGGTCGTGCTCGATGGCGTATCGCCCGCGCCCTCGATCGCGCCCAACGTCACCGACTTTCGCATCACGGCGCCCTTCGCAGGCAGTCTGGTGATCAAGCCGGACGGCGCGGCGGGCTTCGGCTCGCCCTACCCGCCGCAGCAGGTCGACATTGAGGTATTCAACCAGCCGGCCGGAAACCCCGCCGTCTGGTCCAACGCCACGGTGAAGGCTGGGACGCAGTGGGCTCCCATTGCAAAGATCGGTTGGAACACAGGAAACAGCGCTCCGGTCGATGTCAACCAGAAGGAGAATATTTCCGTTCAGTCGACAGCTAATGGAGGCACCTTGGTTGTCTACTATGTGAGTTTGATCCCTTGTCGACGAGGCTGGGACGCGAAACGACTGCATTCACTAACACTGGCGGATTTAAGTGCGGCGCCCCGTAGATGCCGTGGAAGTGACGGAATCATAATAGTGACGTAGAATGCGAGAGGTTATAGGGACAGTCGCAAATGAAAAGTTGGGCCAGATATATTTGCCCTTGTCTTGGTCGTGTGTAGAATATATAGTGGCCATACTAGAGAACTGGTTCTGCTTACTGCATCAGCACTGCGTCTATCCAAAAAGGCGCAACTGAATTTATTCTCAACCAACGTAGGCCAATTGGAACATCGACGCAGGATTGTCCTTTTCCTATCACTTCCCTCCACCATCTGTAAATCACCACCCTAACAACACATTCCTTACTCCTAATCCTAGTCCCGACTCAAGCCCAAGCCTACAAACCTAACTTCTATCCCTATATATCATCTTGTTTTTCATCGTGTCTCCCTCTGAAAGCGGCGCAACTCTGCACCTATCTCTGTATGATTTAAATGAAATGCGAGTTCCAGAGGAGTCTTTGGCTCCCACAGCTTACACAATCTTCCGACCCATCCCCTGCCGGCGTCGACATTTTCGATCGTAAGCCTAAGGTACCCATCACACCGGCTTTCGATATCGCAGCCTGCCTCGAGAAGTTGCGAGACGGCCCCCGAGTACCCGTTCGCGACCGCGAGGTGCAACGGTTGGAACATGGCCCAATCGCCTGTCGTCCAACGGTTCACGTCTGCGGACCCCGAATCGCGGTTCTTGATCAGCTCAATCAGGCAACCGGTAGACCCGTACAGACAGGCGAAGTGCAGAGGTGTCAACCCGAGTGCGTGGGTGACGTTGTCCGCCGCTGCACCCAATTCGAGCAAGGTCCCCACGGCGTGCGGCTTATCAGCCATGACAGCGGCGTGCAGCGGGCTGCGGCCGTAGTCATCGCCGAGGTCCAGCATGGCACCCAGACTGACCAGCTTGGAAATGACTTCCACGTTGCCCCCGCACGCGGCATGGAACAGGACCGACCGTCCGGCTCTGTCTCTGTCATTGATTTGGCGGCTCGTGTTGGTCAGGCTTACGAGGGCCTCGAGCGCCTGCATGCTCCCCGTCGCAGCTGCTCGGTGAATGGGAAGCTCGCCCCTATGGTTGATGTGCGGAAAGCTGAAGTAATCTTTTTTGATTTCCTCGATAAGCCGGCGGAATCTCTGACTTGCCCAGCCCCACGGGATGTATGCGGATAATAGGTGCAGTATGGATTCCAGTTTCGTGGTGGTGAACTTGTGAAAAACGTCTGCGCTCTCCCACCTTGTTTCCGGATCCCCCGGAGCTGCCCCAACCTTTTTCAGATACAAATTTCTTTCTTCTTCCAGCATATATGCGGCGAGGTTGAAGTGCCCGTTGAGGACCGCCAGGTGGACTGCCATGAAGCCGCTCGCGGTTCGACTGGTGACGTCGACGCCAAGCTTCGTCAGCGTCTTGACCGTGGACTGGGAACCGAACGTCGCAGCCCAGTGGAGGGCGCGGAAATCGTCGAACTCCGGTCTTTCCATCTCGAGGATGCTCTTGTTTCCCTTTACCAGCTTTTGGACGGCCCGGTCATCCCTTGCCCGAATGGCGCTCAGCAACGCAGCGTAGGGCGGGTTCCGCTCGATCTTGACGGCGTAGTCCCACGTCTCGCCGGCAAAACAGGTCGCAATATTTCCAGAGAATAGGGTCCTGACACCATCTTTGGTCTTTCCGGCGGGGGAGAGAATGTCCGAGAACGTCTCCTCGTAGCAGCATTGCCGCGTGGCTACCGCGATTTCGTCGAATGGTGGGCTGAGACTCCTCGCCGGCTGCGAGGAATTGTTTCTCCCCTGGCTGCGACCTGCGTTGAGTTCCGACCTTGGGGAGATCTCCAAGAGAATGAAGCGACGGCCTCTTTGCTGGTACTCCGTTGTCTCGATGGTGATGTACCCGAGTCCCTTGGACGCTTGGTAGGAAGCCGCTTCCGATGCGGCGGAAATGTGGGGGGTTTTCAGATACACAGATTCGATGCTGTCTCCGGCATGCGGGTGCTCCTCATGACACACCTCCCACCGTCCCTTCACCCGGCGAAGCCCAATCGCCATGTTGAACACGGAAGCGTAGCCGGTCTCATGTGACTGAAACCTTAACACAGCAATTGTGCGGCCTGATTGCGGATCTTTCGTTCGGATCACCGATAAAGCGGCATCCCACCTATCAGGAGGGTGCGCACCTCTGATGTAGAATGGGATGCGTCCGTCATCCTTCATTGCCGCCGTGGTTGGGTACTTACTCCTTACTCTGATCTCTGGGAGTGCATAAAACGGTTTCTGTCTGACATAGATACTCTCGTAGGATCCCCCGGCTTCATCGGACTGTTCTTGGGGGAGCAGGATGACCGAGCCTTCTGTTGAGTTGACCCGGGCGAACTGATCACTCCAAAGCCGCCGTAGAATGATGCGAGGACTCATATCCTTCCCAGAGGATGCCGAATCAAAAACAAGACAGTCCAGTACAGCATAATACTCATCGGCCTCAGGTCGTACTGGAATCAGAAGCATGTTCGTTCTGAGACCTTGATTGGTGACGCTTGCGGGTGAGCTCTCGTGAGATTCCGAAGGGGGGAGTGGCCGAACATGGCCAACTTTCATGTCCACTTGAGAAAATGACTTTGGCGATGTCGCGAGTAGGCCAAAGAGGTCGTCCGAGTTGTCATCCGAAGATAACCCCCAAAGGAACAAAGATTGGTCGTCTGTTTCCTTCAGGATTTCTTCCTGTAATCGGATAAAAGAACGGTCTCCCTCTCCGTAGAGCAGAGGCATGTTGACATTGAACAGACCCATCATGCAGTATGCGATATCTTCCGGTCTCGTCGTCTGCCGTCGCGCGGCCCAGCGCATCTTGTTAGCAACGCTGATGTCAGCCACCGCGGTAGTGCCCGCGAGGACCTGCAGATGGATCCCGGTGATGTTGGCAATAAGCTCGCAGAACAACGTGTTTTCGGAGTCGGAGTTTTTCTTGCCTATGTATGACCAGTCGCGAGCGTAGAACTCGACGGTCTTGGGCGCGATGAGCTCCTGCAACGTCCATCCTCTCGTAAACCAACGGCTGCGCTGGAAGCTCGAATTGTCCGAGAACGGGTCTTCGTTTTCCACGGGCTCTACGTCGGATAGGTAGGCATAGCACACGGCCGCCTTTTGGTACCAGCGGTACATGGAGTTGATGGATTCCGACAGCTCGGCGCTGCTTGTCTTATCGATACAGCAGGTGTCGGCCCAGACATAGCCGTATCCGTGGCTTTTAGCCAGGTTGGCTGCGTCCTGTATCTTCATCAACCCGTTTTTCGATTGCATGCTTTTGATTCCATTCGGGCTGTGGATCTCATCCGGGCTCTTAATCCAATCTAGGCTCTTGATCCAATCTGGGCTCTCAATGCCATCCAAGGCTGCGTTCATAGCTTTGAAGCTCTGAAAGGTCACCTCATCGCTGCCCCACGTATGTGACAGTATGGCATAGCTGTGCCGCCGAGGGTCGCCCTGTACCTCGACGAGCTTGAGGGTCCGGGTATCGATAAGCCACATGATGAGATGGGTGAATGATGCAAGGGACTGAGGCGAAACACTCGGCCATGGTCGAGATGACAATCCACATCAGCTTGGCATAACCGATCCAATCATGTCACCTCACATGATAAAGGGACCCGATTGGCCACCATCTAGGCGCTTATCTCACATCAGCAGGCAGCGACAATGCTTACCCGTTGCAACCCAGCACATCTCTTCTACGCGGGGAAGATTGTTGCCACGGAAGGACACAGTGACTTCAATGTTGTCAGCTTTGAAGCCTTTCGTCTCATCGCTACTCAATCAAATATTCTGAAGCTGCATAGAATATATCTAGCTATATAAAAGAGGTAGGGAGATAAAGACTGAATGTGGAAATGTCCACGAAAGCCCAGGGGTCGGCGAAGGACCAGTTCCTGTGAAGAACCATCTGTGGACTAAATGACACGTTCTCTGGGAAGGCTCTACTGCTTGCTACCTACCTAACCAATGGACGAGAGTGATGAGAAGATTACAAGCATCTAGGTCGGGATGCCAACTTCTAATCATGTCTCTATTCTTTCCAGCGCCCTCGCATCCGATTCTTTCCAAGGAAACTTTTTCTCGAGCGAGCGGATCAACTCCTCGTGATGCGGGGATCTAGGCTTGATAGATGTCTCGAAGTGAGCCGGGTGACTGATGACACCAGGTTTGGGCTCGACCTTCGGCACTATGACTTTGCCGTCGACGACCTTCTTGGCAACTTCGAACACAGCCAGCGACTGAGAAATGCTGAGGAACAACGTGTTTTCGGCAAGGACTTTTCCCGGGCAGATCCGTCGGCCGAACCCGAACGACAACTTGCGCGGGTCGAATTCCGGTTCGCGACCCTGGCCTTCCAGAAACCTTTCAGGCCAGAACTCCATAGGATTCTTGTAGACAGTAGGATCGTGAGTGAAAGCCCTAGATACATAAAAAATTATCAGTATCGGTGGCATTATAAGAAACGACGGCTGGGTGACGCAAGGCCTGGAGAATTCTCACCAGATGTTGGCCATCAGGATCGACGATTTAGGGATACGGTAACCCCGATAAGTCGCTTCTTCTGTATTTTTATGAGGTAGGCCCATGGGACCAACAGGCCACCATCGGATAATCTCCGTTACAAGAGCACCAACATAAGGTAGTCTATCGCGGTCGTCTAGAGTGGGCAATCTCTCGCTGCCAACTACTCGGTCAATCTCCTCCTGTGCTTTTTTCTGTACATCCGGATAGAGCGTCATGGCCATGAAGAAAGCGGAAATGGATGCGACAGTCTATAAAATGTTAACTTTTGTGGCCATAGCGCGCTGCTCTTCAGAAACCACGCGTATGTTTTGGCCTTACAGTATCTGATCCTCCTTGAAACATAGACGCGGAGATCCATTTGTTCATGTCTTCATCCTCTGGTGTATCTTTACCAGGGTCAATCAGACGTGAGAGAAATGACGTTGTGTTGTTTCCCTGCGCCATCTGGTGTTCGACAAAGGCATATGGCTTTTCAAGGGATTCTTTGAGATCTTTGGAATATATCTTTGCCTCTTTTTTCCAACCAGCCCCAGGAAACCATGATGGTACATAGCGTACTATCAGCCGTCAGCAAAAAGAATCAACTCTTTCTTGGGATATTAGTTGGGGGAGAAGTAAGGGAAAGCATATGTGGAAACAACTTACAAATAGGAATACTGTTAACAAGATAGGTTCCAGGAGCAGAAGTCTGGGCGAAACTCTCCATCACTCTCGTTATCACAGAGAGAAGAGGATCCTTCTCGAAGTTTTCGGTGCTGTAGCCGTAGACAATCTGGAGGATGACAGAACCAACCTCCCTGATGAGAGTTTCCCATTAGCCAAATGATGACCAACGGATTTCCGCGATAGGAGTTCTATTGACTGACTTAACGATGTGGGCCTCCAAGTTCTCCGGGTCATCCAACAAGTGCAGGAGAAAGTGGGCTACTTCGGCTTCTTGAAGCTCGTCGTAGTGGCTTGCTGTCGCTTGCGTGCCGATCATTCGGGCAAAATGTCTGCGATGGGTGCGCAGCCTCTCGTCGTATGGCAGAGCACCGGTGGCTTTATCCCATCCGAGGCTAACCGGTGTCAGAAGAACCGCCACGTATAGGAGCATTGCAGAGCCAGAGGATGGAGATGATGTTGTCGTTCTATGGAATACCCCGCACGTACTGTTTGGAAAATTCCAGAATGGGTCGTCCGGAAAAGGTGAGAGACTGCTTTTCTAACAGGTCGAACGCAACCTGAGCGTCGTTGAGGATTATGATTGTGTCGCCTAGTAGGTTGAGGGAGCTGATGGGACCTATCACGAGAAACATCTTTCAGTAAAACCCCAGAGCATTTGAAGCTGCTGCATTTCTGGTATACGACCAGTCTTGCTGTTCATACATACCGTACAATTCTTTGTGTTTGACCCAGTGGTAAGGCGCGAAGGTGCCCGGAGGAGGCAAGTCCCGTAAATTTCCTACGAGAGGGAGACCCTTTGGGCCGGGTAGGGGTTTGGCATTCTTTCTTGCTTGGAACAACTTGCCGATGGCAAAAATGACCACAAGGCTGGTGCCGAAGCCGACAAGCAATGAGAAGTTGTCCATTGCCATGGCTTATTGGTAAGTTGGAGAGAAGAGGAGGTGACATTCTCAAGATTATTTTGGAGTAGCAATCATATTCATACGTATCTGAGTGCCTCGATGAGGTGTAAGACCGGATTACTGTTGGGGAATTGAGCCGCCGAATCTAAAAAAAAGTCAAGTTTGTGTTAAAATTTCGCTTCTGATAGATACAACATTACGCAGAGTTTCATCGACTACCATCTGCGGTCAGCTTACAACCGGTCAGAACCAACGCACACCGGGGAATGGGAATACGAGTTGATTGGTTTGCAACGAAACTTGAACTCAAAACGTCGCGTGTACACCCCCACCTGGCCCAGTTTTCTACCTGCCCTGTAATATACAGTCGACGCGTATGAGCTTAGCGTCTCTCCAGTCTGGACATCCGTTGTCTCTGTGGCCTCGGACTATGAAGACTCTGGTGGGGCATGTAATCACCCCGCAACCTCCGGGTTGGTCAATCGCTGCTCTTTCAAACATTTCCCCAAGTAGCCTGACGTTGAATATAGGTCCTGTGTTTTGGTATATGCCACATCATCACGGAGAATCAAGGCTAGCAGGCTGGGGGCATCGACGCGTGAATAACGCAGTTCGGCACATGGTCCCTCAATGCCCTGCAAGTAGCGTCAGCATAAGAATAGATGCCGAATGCATGTAATGGTTACGACCTTGCTTGATCAATCTGCATTAGGAAGGTGACTGGACCTCGTTCACCGAGAGATAGTGTCCATTTCTACTCTGGTGATCAATGTCAGCAGTCATGTTGTGCCCCACAACTTTTCCTCCCTGAGATAATGCTCTTCTTCGCCCATTGTCGGCGCTAACAGAAGCGCAGAGGGTTGAGGTACTAGTCTAACGTTCGCGTCGCCTGTAACCATTGCCATGGAGGATGCGGGGGGGCACGGAATCCCAGGTTTAGCCTATCTCGCTCCGATAGCGTATCTAAACGCTCGTTTGGCATGATACAAGTGGATTGTGGTCAGACCACATGTGTCAGAAGGAATGTAAATTTTGGTACTGGTCACCCATAAGAGGTTGAGGTAGGCAAACGTCCGATGTTAGCTGCAAATGGCTTGGCTTGAAGTTTTAAGGAGACCCATCATGGCATGCGAGCAAGGGTTTGATTCAGGTGCGGATAAACACACCATTGCGAAGTTATCTGTATGATTTGATCTCCTGAATGACTATGCTAGCACTTCTGTGTGCAAAAGGAAAAGCTCGCTAAATACTTCCATTCCCTTCCTGAAGCTTCCAGGTGCCAAATTCGCCAAACCAAAAAGTGTGTTCTATTCAATTCCTGACCTCGTGTCTTTCTCAGACTTGTTTGGTGACCTTGATGACAACCTTTTTAGTAGGAGTGGGCAGGTCAGTGCAAGTGTCCGCCTCACCACCTCCAGTCTTCTCGGTTGGAAGCTGCTCAGAGACACTACCGACTCCAGGTTGCTCAGCAATCTCATTGACAACTGCAGCACTCTCTGTCTCTGCAACTGGAAGTTTAGCCATTGCGCTGGTGAGAGCCTGAACGCCAAATGAAAGAGAACGAGCTTCAGCCAAAATGTCAATCAGAGCAGTGTTTTTGTCAATGTCTGTGTCTTCAAAATTGGTGACAGACTCTGTGAAGGTCAAGACCATTTTGGTCACCTTGACTGTGCGTTTCATCAAGTTTGAGTAAGCCTCTTTGTCGACAAGAATGCGGCCGTTGGAGACCTGGTCATTTCTGGCATTATCTGGATTGCATAGGGCTTTGTGCTGTTCTTTCTCTGGGACGACACTTTTGGTGATGACATCAGACATGGATGCCTTAGGCTTCTTGATTTGAGACTTGAGCCTGGCAATTTCAGCTTTGAGGCGTCGGGAACTGCTGGTGTGGACAGCCATGGGTTGCGGCTCAAGGTCGGAGTCAGACTCGTCCATTTTATGTATCGCGTTGTCTTTGACCTTGCTGGGGGTCATCGGAGTCTCCGGAAAGGTGCGGAACAGTGGCTTGGAAGGCTCCTGTGGAATATCTCCTGTCTTTTTTGGGGTGCTTGGGTTGGTGACAGTAGGCTTGGTCTCATTCTCGGTCGGCTTGACATCAGTTGTCTTCTGGCGCTTTGCGGGGGGCGACATTGTGGCTTTGAGTGCAATCTTCCGCTTGGTTGCTTTTGGTTTTGTGTCGACATCTGGGGAAGCAGAAGCGGGACCCTTTACTTCTGTTTCAATTCCTGGGCCAGCTTTCTTGCGTGGTGCGCGTTTGGGTTTTATCCGAGCGGCAGGGGGGGGCTTGGGAGCTTTCTGGTGACGAGCCATGATGAAAGGTGGCGCAGAACAATAGTTCCAAGGTTCCAAAACGTAGTGACAAGAGGATAGCTTTGTCGAGTATGAAACAGCAATATATATGAAGACTCCTGTCTATGATTGTCAGAGGTTAGTTATTGAATCACAGCGGAGGGGAAGTAGCGTTTCAAGATAGGATACCTTGCGTGAATCACAGTTGGACTTTGGACTTGAACTGTTGCAGGCAAGAAGCTTTGTTGCGCAAGAAAAAGATCTTTGGACTCTTTATTGTGCGAAGCTTTGTTGCGCAGGACCAAGATCTTTGGGCTGTTGTTCGTGAGAAGCTTTTCTGCCCAAGTTGGGTTGAAGTGGTGTGAGGTGAGATTATGTGGGATAAAAGTTCCAAGAAGGAGGTAAGGAAGGAACGAGACGCAGTGATTGAATTGGAACGGGTAGGTAAGACCAGTGATTCTTTGGCGGTATTTGAGATCAAATTTGCCTGTATTCAAATTGGAAGGTCCAGGCATATCTGGCTTTCATAGGCTTTACTGCGCGGCATTGAATCAATGAAGATCTTCTTTGTAACTGGAAGGGGGATTACAATGAATCCTTAGCTCAGCAAGAATTTCAATGCATCAAAAAAGGCTTTTATGTATCAGACTATATTGTTGATAGAGTTCGGACGCGTCAACTGCGCAAACAAAATAATATTTCCAGCCTAACAACATGTTTCAGATGTGCTCAAGTGATGGACCACAGCACATCCACATCAAGTCAGCCTACATTACGAATAAGCTGTGGAAGATTGAGAACATTGGCATGGCGCTGACCCTATAACATTGGACATTACCAAAAAGATGCTTCCGATGGGCTCGTACCAGATTTGAAGGTTTCAGCGAAGGGTCGAACGCTTAATTCTGGGAAGGATACCGAGGAAATAACGTCAAGTACATACCTAGGCAGTAATTGAATATATGAACCTCAAAGCTGACGACCATAGATAGAGAGACCGACGTCTGTAATAAATTATATCCCATAAATTAGCGACATGTCTATGAGTTCCCTTCTTTTCCTGAGGTGACTGTTTCGGCCCTTCGAGCGAGAATCTTGATAGCATTTCTATCAAGTACGGTGCTGGCTGTTCATTGCATAAAGAAAGATAGGACAATTCGATTATCGTACTGGGGCTGCAATACTCGCATCTCAACGAAGTAGAACGCACGTGACATTGGTAGTGACGTCTGGGGAGGTGGGTCCATTCCGCCCAACTGATACGGTACCTTATCGTTGTCCCCATCGACGCTGTATCCATCTGGCCAACGCTGGTGCAGTTGACTTTAAAGTAGCAGGTACGAATATTCATGGTTCACCTCCACTGCGTACAATGTACTTGTACGAGTCGTACCTGGCACGGGGATACCGAACTAAGCCCTAGTTCATCGTTAGAACCTCCCCCGGAACGCGGCCGGTGTCGGAGGTACTCCAAGTTTTCCCCGCCAAAGGAGGGGTACCATACAGCCCACCAGAGATTTTTTGCTACGACACCATCTGTGGCCTGTTTGCAAAGCTTCTTGGTCAATAGTTTCCCCCCTCAACCATTCTTCTCAATTCGGAAAGGTCGCTATATCTCGCGAATACCAATTGCAATGGCGTCTCAAAAGTAAGACAATATACCGTTCCTTTGTGGCTCGTCATTCCTTTTACTGACCTGTCCGTCTATCAGGGTATTGATGCTCGGTGCGGGGTTCGTCACCCGCCCGACTCTCGACATCCTCTCGGAATCCGGCGTCTCCGTCTCTGTTGGTTTGTTTTGACCACACCGGCTGCCCAAAGTCCATCTACTGACCTTATCACAGCCTGCAGAACCCTCGAGTCCGCCAAGGCACTCTCTGCTGGTGTCAAGAACGCCAACCCCATCTCGCTCGATGTCACCGATGAAAAGGCCCTCGACGACGAAGTCGCAAAGCACGACTTGGTCATCAGCCTTATCCCCTACACCTTCCATGCCAGCGTTATCAAGTCTGCCATTCGTCAGAAGAAGCATGTTGTCACAACCAGCTACGTTTCCCCCGCTATGCTTGAGCTCGACCAGGCTGCCAAGGATGCCGGCATCACCGTCATGAACGAGATCGGTCTCGGTGAGTCTTCCCAATACGAGCCAGCTGAAACCCTTACGGCCACAGGAGCTAACGAATTCCTTTACTCGCAGACCCCGGTATCGACCACTTGTGTAAGAACCGACCCGAGTGCCACACCTTTAACCGACTCACCAACTGACTTATCAGACGCCGTCAAAACCATCGAAGAGGTCCACAAGGAGGGCGGAAAGATCACCTCTTTCCTGTCCTACTGCGGTGGTCTCCCGGCACCGGAGAGCTCCGGAAACCCTCTGGGATACAAGTTCTCATGGTCAGATACCCTTCCGTCTTCACCGTCTTGGTTGCGCGAACGTCCGATGTTATCGCGCCTGAAAGCCCTGGGGGCTGTGCCTCGACGCCAGGATTCTTCCTGCTAACAGGAGCATCTAGGTCCCCCCGCGGCGTTCTCCTCGCGCTGCGAAACGCCGCCAGCTTCTACCAAGACGGCAAGGTCGTCAACGTCGCAGGACCTGGTAAGCAGACTGGAATACCCACGAATATCTTAGTGTGGTTGAAGCTGACTTCATCCAAGATCTCATGGCCACGGCCAAGCCGTACCACATCTACCCAGGTGCGTAGCCCCGGGGCCAGGTTCTCGAAGCCGCCTCCATGCTTTGTCTACCCCTGGGATTCTAGTCCATGGGCATGGAGTCGCTAACTACCGCGCTGGGGCTTTGATACTGACATGATTTGCGACAAAGGATTCGCTACCGTCGCGTACCCCAACAGAGACTCGACAGGATACAAGGAGCGCTACAATATCCCCGAAGCGCAGACTATCATCAGGTACAGTCAGGGACTCGGTCGATCGTGATAAGCACAAGACAACTGACGCTGTATTTGTGCAGAGGTACTCTGCGGTACGCCGGTTTCCCCGAGTTCGTCAAGGTTCTCGTCGACATCGGATTCCTGAAGGACGAGGAGCAGAGCTACTGCAAGGAGCCGATTGCCTGGAAGGAGGTCACCCGCAACATTCTGGGTGCTTCGTCTTCGGAAGAGTCAGAGCTCATCAAGACAGTGACAGCCAAGACCAGCTTCAAGGACGAAGACCAGAAGAACCACATCCTGGGCGGCCTCAAGTGGCTTGGAATCTTTTCATCCGAGAACGTAAGTTTACACGCATACGCCCTTCGAGTCTGATACATTGGTTATGATTCGTTCCCTGCGGGTCTGCGCCGGTGCGGCATCAAACAGCGAGCTGGGCTAATACAACATTGTTGCAGATCATCCCCCGAGGAAACCCGCTGGACACCATCTGCGCCACCCTCGAGAAGAAGATGCAATTCGGCGAGGGAGAGCGTGATATTGTTATGTGAGTGAAGCATTCCCACACTTGTGCATGGCGAAGGTCCGAATCACTGGATTCGGGCCTGTTGCTACTTGAGGCATACCTCCCCTGGTTCGCATGATGCTAACCCCAGCAAAGCCTGCAACACAAGTTCGAGGTTGAGTTGAAGGACGGCACCAAGCAAACCAGACTCTCGACCCTTGTCGAGTACGGCAGCACCGACCCCAACGGCTACTCGGCCATGGCCAAGCTTGGTGAGTAACCACACGCCCGTCAATGGCGAGCCCTTTCAACTGACTGAGCCTAGTGGGCATTCCCTGCGCGGTTGCCGTCCAGCAGGTTTTGAACGGAACCCTCTCCGAGAGGGGCGTCGTCGCTCCCATGAGCAGCAAGATCAACGATCCCCTCATCAAGGACCTCAAGGTAAATGCGTGCACCTCAAGACCTATCCAGCGAGCTAATCCTTCGTGTCTGCGTTCAGGAGAAGTACGGTATCTACTGCAAGGAGGAGATTGTCGGCCAGTGATTTTTTCCGGCGACGTCGTCAACGGACGACTCGTTGGCAGCGAGGCAGATAGCTTCCTGTGCAATGATAGACCCAAAATAAAAGTAAAGATTGCATTCCATCGTCCTTCTATGGATATCTATTCCCTTTTGCAGCATGAAAGACTGTGGTGCTTCGCAAATCGCATCAGTATGTATGCCCGTGAATGGAAGTGGCTTCCCTCCGTTGGTCCTTTGTAGTACCTAGCCAACATCTAGCGCGGCCGAGCTTAAAGCATCGTCCTTCGCTATGACCAAAGACACAGTCATCTTCAGATTGCGTCCTCAAGGAAGGCCTAGACAGTGATTAATGTGTATCAGGTGTCTCTGAAAACAACCTCGATCATTGCGTCTCTCTGAAGTCAGTCACATTCTGTCTGTGTTGGGATCACCAGGGTTGGTGATACGGATAACCGTACGTATCGGTGGCGATGACGCATAATAGAGAACCACCAGTTACCCCTACTATTCGTCATCGCCACCGATACGTAAGGTTAACCGTATCACCAACCCTGGTGATCCCAACAGTCTGAGTCCCTGTCGTTTCATTTGAGCGACCTTAACGAGAATGCAGTCAAAACAGAGAAGAATAGTGAGATGTCACACCAAAAGTTTCCGTTGGTGTCTTTCGTAGTGTACGATATCCTATTCGAGCGAACAGTAGTCGTTTTGTGGGATTGTGGGATCGGCAGCAGGACTGTTGAAGCGGACAGTGTAGTGATATTCCCTGGCGACTTCTGATCCAAGTTATCTATGAGGTGAAGAAAACAAGCTTGAAAAAAGCCCCAGACCGGAGGGATGGCGTTTCCGCCGCATTGTCGCTCCTTCAACTCCTCATCCTCATCCATAATATAAAGGATCGAGGGCAGAGCAAATCCCATCGCCGTATCCTCTGCCTCAATAACCACTCCAGCCACCGCTATCACCACCACAACCAGCAACAGCACGACAAGCACCAGCGCCACAGTAAGCAGCATTACAGGCGGAAGCAACAACGCCAGGTTACTGCAGGTCGACGTCGCGGGATGCAGCACGGTTTACAAGTAAGCGCCGGGATCAGGCCACTTGACGCCGTGGACCATCGGGGCGCGGGCGACGGCGCCTTTGCTTGCGCCAGGAGAGGCGGGAGTGAAAGTCTGGCCGGTGTTCTTGACTCGCTGGGAGAGCGCGTTCAGCTCTCCTTGGAGTAGCTGGATGGCTTCCTGATCGGTCGCGCCGGTGGCGATACGGATATTCCAGGCGAGGGAGGCTAAGGTGTACTCGGTATGGGACGCCATGGTCCTGTGGAGGTTTTGTCTTTAGCGCGGGTTCCATGATGATAGAAGATTAAAGTGACCAAGGACAGGGTACTTACGTGAATCAGCTTGTGGTTTCTGGTGTTGGTGTTACTTATCGGTGTTGTGGGTCTGGGTTTTGGAGTTGTCTTTCCGACGTTTCTGGGCGGATTTGACTGGAGGAAGGAAGGGAGAAATTTGCAGATTTGCTTTCTGGGTTAAGAAATCTTGTGTAGTTATCCTCCAGAAAGTTGATGGGGAGAAACGGTCGTCACAAGTGTTGAGTCGGACTCTGGCCGTCCTCGTCAGTTTCGGCGAGACGTGCCTTGCGGACTGGACACGGCTTGAGCCAATGAGCGAGAAGTCTCGGCTCCCGACTCACAGAGTGTTTGTGCAGGCTGGAATGATCTGTCTCGGGTACGGTTGTCAAAGGTTTTACGTTTGTAGGACGAGCAGTTTGAACGAAAATTTCAGTCGACCTGTGTTGTGGTGTTTGGTAGGCGGCGCATGGAGATAACGGTAGAACAGTGTAGAACTAGAAGGTGAGGTTGTGGAAGCCTTGGTTGTGGAGAAGAGAGCAATAGGATAGATTAGGAACCCAGATATGAAATAAAGAGACTACAGGCTGGGAAAGAGCGGATTGTGTCTAAAGTGAGGAAACGACCGGCTTCTATGACATTAGTGTTTTGATGCCCGGAGGTACGTTCCAGCAGCGTAAAATATGGGCGCTCATTACTGAATGCAGACTCTATAGGACAAATACTCATAACCAGTAATCAAAATGAAATGCTACAAAGCTCTTTTGTAGAGTACCTGCCATCCTGTTCGCCTCATACATGTGTTGACTTCATGTATTATGAGTCCGAGTTGCCAGCTTAGCATGAACACAATAGCAATGTGTAATGGCACTGTAATGAACAAAGCATCAAACCAGTGGAAGAGACAAATGCGTGATTGATGAACAGGTAAAACAATCCCCAACTTGAAAATAATCATCCGCCAAGACACTAAATATACCATCAAGGCACATTTACGATAACCCATAATATGTGCCACAAGCGAGGTCTTTTGTCGAGTGTAGTATGAGTACCAACGCTATGTGGTATCAACCTGGGCAACGTCGACTTCGCCCCCGTCCTGGTCCTCCTTTCCGGCCCGGCCGGGCTTCAGAACAGTCACGCGTTTGCGGACCTCGGAGACTTTCAGTCTGAGATTGTGGTATCTGTATATATGCTATTTCAAATCTCAGCACAGTGAAATAATTCAAAAGACTCAGGTTTCATCAAACTTACTCTTCTAAGGGCATGGTCCCCAGTGCTGATCGTGCGACAGCCGAGAATAAAGCATGGCCACGTTTTAGGACCCGGTCCACGGCACTGCTTTTTCTGTCTTTTTGCCTTCGGTTCCAGAATAGGACCTCCATCGCTCACCGCTGCAGGACGAGCTGGACGAGAGGTGGGAAGCGGTGTTCTCTTGGATCGGTCTGGGCCCGGAACTGTAGGCGTGGTCATGGCCAAAGTCACGGTGGGAGTCTGCGACTGTGCGGTTGCAACCGGAGATTCGGGTTCGGAAGTGTGGATGGCAGCGTCTTGCTCTGTCGCCATTGTACTTGTGTTGTTGTTAACTTCAGGAAGTACCAAGAGCATCGGAGGAGAAATAAGTAATTAGTATGTTATATCTGATATCATGATGGTAAGGCTTGTGTGTTCACTTGGATATGTAGGTATTCTCATTGGTTGCGCTCTAAAAGAAATAGGAGGTCTGAATTGTCGGAATCGACACAGAAAAGGAAGGAACGATTCCAATAATTCACTACCCACACCAGGAGGGCCTCCTTTCATTGAACTGACATGGTTACTGTTGCTTAACCACTTCATATGTCTCAACAAAAGCGAAACGTTCGTCATGATTCTGAAGTGACCTAATGACTCAGGCCTGAATAACATGATTGTATTTGTAGTCCTTCTGGCTATTGTATAATTGAGGTGAAGTGTGACTGAGAAGGCCTCAAGTCACTGGACTAGCCCACTTTCAGCACTCAAGTCGAGTCAGAATCCTAGTAAACGCCGAAAGAAACTCAAAGAAGCCATCTTCCAGACAAAGCCATCAATTGCAAGCAGTTGTAAGAGGTAACGGAACGTAGCACAGCCACTAGTCACCTTCTCGATGATCTCCTGTGGGTGATGTGTTAGCTGACTTCAAGAGAGCGAGATTGTACGGCATCAACTTACCATTTATGGCCATAATTATGTGAATACATGGCCATTTCCCTTTGCTTCTCGTAGCAACTGCTTCTTCAGGGCGTCTGGCCATCGTGGTTGATCTTGTAGTGCTGCGCCTGTCAGATAAGCTCACCCAGGTATAAAGTACTTGAGCCGGGACACTCACGCGATTACGAGAGCTCTTGTGCTGAAATTGCCTGGAGCAACCGGGGATTCCGCAAGGAAACTGGTTGGCGCTGGCTGGGGCCGCGGAGTTGCCAGCAGGTTCGTCGGGAACAGTGCCCGAGTCGGAGGCGGGAGCCTTGACCTTGGCAGCGGCTCTCTTGGCCGCAGAGCCCAGAGGATTCTGAGCGGAGCGCTTGCTCGAAGGAGCAGAAGCTTCGGTAACAGCTGGCGCAGGAGCGGGAGCCTTCGGAGCAGGTGTCTTGGTTGCGGTACCGGCAGCGGCGGCGATCGGCTCAGCCAGCACTGGCGTCTCGTCCTGAACAGCCGGCTCGTCTTTGACAATGTTGTTCTCGATGATCAGCTGCGTGGCTCTCAAGACATCGTCAATGGGTTTGCGGGACTTGTTGGCGACTTCCTCGAGGGCATCGAGAATCATCTTGTCGAGACGGGGAGCCATCCTGGGGATAAAGTCAGCTACTTGTTTAGCCACACGAAACAAGTTAATATACTTATGTGATGTCTTCTGGTAATACTGTTGGTAAAGTGTACTCCGGTCTGAGCTTGCAGCAGGTGGCGGCAGAGGAGAAGAAGAATGGTGCCAGATGAATCAAGTTTTGGACTCTGGCTAAAGAAGACCGTGGAGGACAAGGATAAGTAGTATCATAGGCGGCTAGGAAGGAGCAACCAATGCCAGCCAATGAAACGGGTGGAAATGTGTAAACACAGCTTGCGTCCCACGACAGAAAGTCTTCGATATGGTTCCCTCAAGGCCGCCGCCAAACGGGCCGCAAGGCATGAAACTCAGTGAGGTGAATGTGAGCGGAAACAGCCCTTGCGCTCTATCTTTCACATATGATGTCATAAACAAAGAAATTCGGGTGGATTTAGCTGCAGATAATACGCAGAAAAGATTTGAGGGCATTTCACAAAGACATTGTTTCTCGCTGTAGTAAAAGCCCTTGGGATAGGGCCCCTCAGCAACATGAACTGAGAAGACGTTGCTTAATATTCGCTACAGGAAGCAGTGGGTTATCGTAATAGATGTTTATGACAAGAAGCTATGAAAGCCACTTCCCAGACCGAATAGAGATGGCTTTGAGTATCTAGAAAACTATGTTGCCATCAATTCGTTGCTTCTCTATTGGCCTTTCGTCTTAGTCAATGCTTTGGTTCATCTATGATATTGCGCGCATGGCAATGCTCAAATAATATATCAAGCGAGCCAAAATGTTTCAGCGAAAGAAGAAGCTTGTAACAATGGAGCACAGCTGGATGGATTCAAGTCAGAAGAAGTTCTAAATTCACTGGCAGTTCTACTCGCCAGTCAACAAAATGCAGGCTCTTTTGGTGCATTGAACTGTTCCTTCCCAAATTTGTGCCACTTCACACTGAGTCCGAAAATCGATCGCACCGCCAAAAGGTGTTACTTTAATCCTATCGCCTCACTCGTCCACACTCTCATCTGATAACAAACCACCACCCAGGTCTACTGAATTTCGATATCCGGCATCTCCGATACATCTTCGATAAAGTATACCCAATCATGTGCCCCCACGGCAAGTCACAGACTTACAGGCGCAACTAGCAGGCTTCCAAGAACAAGAATAAGAACAAGATGTCGACCATCACGCCGTCGACTATGGATGTGGATCAATCTTCCACCGAACCTTTCGTCGATGAGGGCACTCCGCTGAACGACACTCCCATCCCCCTCAACTTGTCGAGCGCCAGACCCAGACCCAAATCCCCGGATTTGGAGGATGATTCGTCGAGCCTCTCCTCGGAGCTTTCGACCCCGACCAAGGCGCCAGGCGATCGTCGTCGCGCTGCTCCCCCCGTGTCAAAGCTTACCGCCCTTCAAGAGGCTACCCGGGAGATCCGCTCGGTCGCTGCCGAGATGAAAGAAACTAGAGACGAATACAAGCGAGCCCGCGATTTGTTCGAGCACCTCACGCGGGACGATAACGCCACCGTCGAGATCCTCGATGCCGTCGTCGTCGAGACCAGCAGTCGCCTTGTGCGTGCGGTCGAGGACGACGAGAAGACCCAGAGCGGCAACCCGCTGAAAAAGGTGCCGTACCCGCCCGAGAAGATCCCCGAGCTTCTGGCGGCCGTGGAGAAGGCCGAGGCGGACAGGGAGAACTGGTACATCGAGACCAGACAGCTTTTTTGGATCTTCGAGCTCATCGACCGAGAGAGGATGCCGGCGCTGAAGCTTAGGATGGAGGCGGCGCGGAAGAAAGAGGCCGCCGCCAAAGGTGCCCACGCCGCTACGACGGGCGCCTTGTACGCCGCCGCGGCTTTTCAAACGCCGCCGGGCAAGGAAAACGCCTCGGATCGTTCCTCTGCAACAGTTCGCCGCATTCGCACAGGCGAGCGGCCTATCGCTTCGCCGGCTACTTCTGACGCCAGCAGCCAAGCTACCATTGTTCCGGGTATGAAAAACACCATGGGACGACTTACTAATGCTACGGGAGCTTTTGAGACGCCTACGAAAAAGTCTCGTCGTTGATCATCTTCTGATATTGTTCTTGCCGTTCGAACAAGCTTTGTGCCCATCTAACGCCCAATCAAGCTGGCGGGTGGCTGGCCAAGGGGCCTCGCACAGGCTTGCCCTATAGTACGCCGTTTGTAAGCGAAAGTTCTCCGGCCCATTTGACTCGGATTAAGCTAACAAGGCAAACGATGCAGTTAGTTGTGCAAGAAAAGCTGGACACAAGCATTACTCTGTGCCCAAAGTCGCTTAAAGTTTTGATGACAGGATCCGTGGATGCCAGAACCGAACCAGAGAACGCTATCTTCCGCTCCATGTTCTTCCGCCAATGCATGAACCGGTTGCAAAGTGCTCCACCTCCCTCTCGGCTGCAAGCCAGCACTCGATGGCCCCTTTCCCCCGCATTTTGGGTACGATGGAATGCGTGGCATACGCAGTCTTGCCGAGATTCGGGAGTTCTGCGACAGTTCTGGGCACAGGTACCTATTGGATCGCATATGCCAAAAGCCTAATACGGGTTGGCGTGCGTCTGAGTCGGTGGCGTATGACACGGGGACCGGGATGGATGCTACGTTGACTTTGGATTATTACCGCTCAGGATACCAAAGGTGCAGATGTGTGGTCTCCGGACAGCACTATTGGACAAGTTGTGTTCCTTGCGCAGTTTTGTAGGATATTCAAAGGAAGGGTGGTTTCATTCCTAGTAGGTAGCTAAATTACCTTTGTCTCTACATGGAAGCTGGTTTGATCCTTGTCAAGCTCATTTGCCGCCAATCATGAGACCGAGAAAATGATGACTGGGTCCATCTCTTGAGCTGTCCCCGCCCATTTATTGGCAATATCCGATGCGGATACCAGCCACATGTTGATAGTAGCTCGACCGAGTAAGCGAGCCTAATGTAACTTTAACCATTCAATGGGGGCCATTTGACGCTTGGACCGCACTTTGAGTTTCCCGATGCGGAGGAAGCGCCGTCTCAACCATCAGACGAGGCACGGCCAGTCGTCAGATATCATTTAGCTCTGGGGCCGGTTCCGACGTGCCTTTAAGCGGTCACAAGTTCGCAGGCGGTCCGCACACACCCCCCGTCTGCGAGGCGACGGCACCATTCGGACATCCACCGCCTTCAAATCAGCGCCCCTGTTCCGTCATCAAAGCCGTGGGTACTACCTACTACCTACCTGCGTAGTCAACGGAGATGATGGTATAAGGAGCGGCACCCGTCCGCGGGTGCTCGAGGCCCGCAAGGGCAGCAGCAGCAGCAGCAGTAGCAGCAGCAGCAGCAGACTCTGGATCCTCACAGACACCCGGTATGCAGCTCAAGTCGTCTCTCGCGGCCGTGGCCCTCGGCCTGGCCTCTGTCTCGCCCGCCGCCGCCGACACAACCACGACCATCGACCCGAAATCCAACCGCGGAACGTGGGAGGGGTGGGGCACCTCCCTGGCATGGTGGGCGCGCCGCTTCGGCAACCGCGATGACCTCGCCGACATCTTCTTCACGACCAAGACGACCTCTTTCGGGGGCGCGAACCTGCCCGGCCTGGGCTTCAACATCGTGCGGCACAACGCCGGCGCCAGCAGCTGGAACAGCGTCGGGGGCGAGAGCATGGTGGTCTCGCCCAAGATGATACCGTCGCGCCAGATCGAGGGCCACTGGGTCGACTGGTTAAGCGCGGACCCGGCCTCGTCCAGCTGGCGGTGGGATGTCGACGCCAACCAGCGGGCGATGATGCAAAAGGCCCAGAGCCGTGGGGCTAACCATTTCGAGCTCTTCTCCAACTCACCCATGTGGTGGATGACCAAGAACCACAACCCGTCTGGCTCGGCGGACGGCAGCGAGAACATCCAGTCGTGGAACCTCGCGCAGCACGCCGTCTACATGGCCACGATCGCCAAGTACGCCAAGGACAACTGGGGCATCACGTTCGAGTCGGTCGAGCCGTTCAACGAGCCGACGGCCAACTGGTGGAAGGCCGACGGCACGCAGGAGGGGTGCCACATCGACGTCGTCACGCAGGCGACCATCATCAACGCGCTCCGGGCGGAGCTCAACAACCGCGGGCTCAACAGCATGATCATTTCGGCGTCGGACGAGTCGTACTACGACCAGGCGGCGTCAACGCTGCGAGGCCTCGGCGACGCGGCGCTCCGCAACATGGCCCGCGTCAACGTCCACGGGTACCAGTACGGCGACGGGAAGCGCGACCAGGTGTACTCACTCGCGTCGGCGCGGGGGCTGCGGGTGTGGAACAGCGAGTACGGCGAGTCGGACGCGACGGGCGAGCAGCTCGTCAGCAACCTCATCCTCGACTTCCGGTGGCTGCAGCCCACCGGGTGGGTGTACTGGCAGGTGCTCGACGGGGGCGGCTGGGGCCTCATCGACGGCGACAACGACGCCGGCACGGTCGGGTCGGCGAACCAGAAGTACTTCGTGCTGGCGCAGTTCACGCGGCACATCCGCGAGGGGATGCGCATCCTGGACGGCGGCGCGGACAACGTGGTGGCGGCGTACGACGCGGCGCGGTCGAAGCTGGTCATCGTCGCCATCAACTGGGGCAAGGCGCAGTACCTCAACTTCGACCTGAGCAAGTTCACGCAGGCGTCGACCAACGGCGCCAAGGTGACGCGCTGGCGGACGCAGGTCGGCAGCGGGGACCGGTACGTGCAGGCGACGGACGACACGACGATGAGCGGGACCAAGTTCTGGTCGTGGTTCGAGACCAAGATGGTGCAGACGTTTGAGGTTGACAATGTCAAGTTGTAATTTGAGTAGTGGTGTAGTCGCTTGCGCGTTGGAATGTATATATTAATGTGCGTACATAGTCGTTGATTGGCTCCGGCAGACAATGAGCTTGGTTAAGCTAACATAAAACCCAGCCCGTCAAATGAAACATGTGATTAAGAAAAGACGACGGCGGTCAGAGAAGAAAAAACAAAACAAAATGTTCCGAAACGGAGAATCGAACTCGGGGCTATGCCTAACCTCTCACGGAGATGAGAGGGCATCATGTTGGCCACTACACCATATCGGATTAAATCGGATGTGATGTCCTTGACAGCAGCAGGATCCGCTTGTGTCTTGAGATGGTCAGTCGTAGTGGAGTCGCGCTGGTATGGGAACGGCACAACATCCATGCAGGTCATTTAAGCCTGAAGCTAGCGGGGACTTACAGGTGGATTTTATTGTGAGAGCGATGACCACCACGGCAAGTCTTCCAGCGAGTCCAAACGTCGTTTGCCGCTGAAAATGCGACGTCGCGACGCTGCAACAAGCACAGATGCAGATGCCGTCGAGGGGTGAAAGTTGCATTGTAAGCGCTTTGCTTTTTACATACACACTTGGATTGACCATCTTCCGGGGCCGTCTTTCAGTGCGTCGACATGTTGCTCCTGCGGTGGCGCCAGGCTTTACTGGGCTTTTTTTTTGTCGCATTGCGCTACGTCTAAAGACTCAGTACACGCCGACTTCGCTAGACACTCTCCACCTGCCCGTCTTGGTAGGCTGTAGTATGAATCCCGGGGGTTCATTGGTCGGGAGACCGTGCTGATATTCTTCTCCCAGGTACCGATACATGCGCCGTGATGCGGTACCAATTGGGCAAAACATACTCCGTACATATATTAGATATAAGTTTTTACAACCCAGTATCTCTTGTTTAGTCGTTTTCCGCTTTCTCTACTTATTGGAGCTTGTTACCTGAAAAATCTTGCGACAGTTGGCGGCTTTGCTTCAATCATTGAGATCAAGTCTTGCACTAGACTCCCCCAGAATGTCTGCTGCCACGTTAGCCCATGCGCTGCTGCGTATGGTAAAAATTAACCTCTATTCAGATACTAACCTAGGTAGAGTTGCAAATTACTGTGAACGGTTCTATTTGCTTTGATGATAATCATTGTTTTGCATTGCGTATCTATTGAGCAATCTTTCTGCGTTTTGATAATACTCAATTGCTGAGTCTCGGCCTCAGCCGCTTTCTACTTACGACGTCTTTGATGTACCCCTTAATGTGTCTTTTTGAACCTGACACCTAGTAAAGGGTCTCCTCCCTGGTGTTCTTGTGAAGTTTATTTTATAATTTCTTGTAGTTTCTGTCTCGCCTGCGTTTTTCTCCATGCAAAGAAACCTACAAAATGGAAACTCCCATCATCAGTTGGCACCTTCTCTTCTGCTCCACAGCCATAGATGCTACCTGCTATGTTTCATAGTGGCTGAACTTGAAATCACTTCAAAGAACTGACTGATTGCATTCAAAGTTAATCGACCAGTTTTAGCTGTTGTACTCAGCTGTTGAAACCATACAAGTAGAAGCTGTCCCTGAATCTACCATGTTATCACCCGCTCAAGCAGGCACGTCTTTCATCCACAAATTATCATTTGGCATCGGGTCGACATCCAACCCCGCACGCAAACCTACCACCGCCATACCAGACATACGCAACTACCATGTCTGATGGTCTTGTAAAGCTCCGTGGGCGCGGGAACTATAATAATTGGGCAGGTTGCCTTCAACGATTCCCGGGCTGGACCAAACAGCAGAAGTCAATGTTATTCCGCGCACCCACCGATCTAGCCACCGGTGGTGAAGAGCACGCGAAGCAGTACAAGGACATATCTCGTGTCTACAGTATTTTGATCAACTCTCTCGACGACCGCGTTTGTTCTGGCCTGAATGCGCACGGCAAGCTCAGGCACGGCCAGAAGCCTTGGGAACTCTATCACATTCTCCAACGGTACTGCGACCCTACCCCCTCGTTTGCCGTCAGTCTCATCAACGACCTTGAGAAGAAAAGAATTGATGATTTCGCAACGCCGATGGAATTCGCCGCCTACGTCGACTTCATACGTCTTTGCGTCGAGGGTGATGACTGCTCCATGGCTTTGACGTATATCCTCTTCGACGCGGTGGAAAAGTCCAACTTCGAAGGCTGCGACCAAGTCCACCCGAGGCACAAAACAATGGACTGGACTCAACTGCTATGTCAAGTGCGCGGATTGACCAATCACAAAAAGCGGCCGGCCGGAGATGCTCTAATGTCTCTCGGGCAAGGTTCAGTGAGCGGCAGGAAGGCTATCGAGGCTGATGCGGGTGACAATGACGACGGCGTAGGGATTTAAAGGATGAAGGGCTGCCCTATGCATGAAAGGTAGAGTGGTCAGAGAATAGTACCCTGCGAAATGGTTAATGAGAAAAACACCATGCTCTCAATACCTTTTCTGGTCCATGGTCCGAGGTCGTACCGGGAGAGGAAAATCAGAATAGCAAAGGTAACCAATCCCAATTCAAAACTCATAGATGCCAAACAAAGACTAAGCTCTTTCTAGTACCCAGTTGCTGGACTGCAAAACGGTCAAACACTTTCCAAAACGGCAGCGTCTTTCGAACCCTCATAATGAATCATGGTATCTCTTACCCGATCGAGCGCATCGATAACTACCCAGTAATATGATGGCCTTTGCAGTTGCGATAAGGCCAGAGGATGAGCCCAGCGAAACCCCTTGTCGTCTCAACGAAGATAAGCAATGGCCTTCCAGGGTTGCCAGGCCAAAGGATTGAAGGATTGAGGGGCAGGAACAGTATGGATCAAATGGTGTCCAATTATTGACCAAAGACCTGGCACGACATTGTGTCAGAGAACTGGCGATTCCACACGCAAGCTTCCAGCAAGGCTGTGGTTCCCTGTCGGTACTATAAATATAACCAAGTTCCAAACCACTTGACACACAGAGTCACCACCGACCTCTAATCAACAACAATGAAGAGATCTTCGTTTGACGTGGTGATTGTCGGAGGCTGCACGGTGGACTGCGTCCTGGCTGCCCGGTTGTCTGCTCGACCAGACCTGCGAGTGCTCCTCCTTGAGGCCGGAGCGAACCATAACCGAGATGGAAAAGTCACCACGCCTTTGATCAGCCGGCGGATGTTCAGCGATCTGGAATACGACTGGTGTTTTGCGTCGACACCACAACCGGGCTTGAACGGGCGTATAATACAGCATACTAGAGGGCGGATGATTGGCGGGAACAGCGCAATCAACTCTCACAGCTTGGTTTATCCAGACAAGTCCATGCACGATGCATGGGCCGAAATTGCCGGAGACCGACTATGTAGTTGGGGACAGATGAGAGACTGCTACCAGGACTTCAAGGCGGAGCAAACTCGAGAATCCCCTAGCGATGTTGGGGAGACCGGCGGCCCCATTCAAGCTTCTTATCCAGCGAAGCTTCACCCTCTGCAGAAAACATGGGAGGATGTCTTTGTCGAGTTGGGGGCCAATTCTACGAGCGACGGCCCCTCTGGCGAAGCCATGGGAGGCGTAACAACGTCCAACGCCATCGACGGCCGTCCCGGAAAGGGGACGAGAAGCTTTTCCGGCAACCCTTACCTCGAGCCTGCCATGGGAAGGGCAAACCTCGTTGTCGAATGTGGCGCTGTCGCCGGGAGGGTCTTGCTCAAGAAGATGGGGTTGGGGAAGACAGATGGGTTGCGAGCAGTGGGCGCGTGCTACGAGAAATCGGGCGTCCAGACCACGGTTGAGGCAAAAAGGGAAGTGATTCTCTGCGGTGGAACATTCAGTAACCATCAGATCCTCGAATTGTCTGGGATTAGGAGCAAGGCTGTCTTGGACGCTTGCGGCATACCGTGCTTGGTCGACTTGTCCGGGGTTGGCGGTAAGCAACCGCCCAAGCATCAACATGCAACACGCACATGCTAATCGTGACAATCTCGAGAACCTCCAAGATCACCTCAACTTTGGACCAAGCGTTGAGGTCAACCCTGATATCGAGACAATGGATGTCGCGGCGAGAGATCCAGCAGTCGCGGCAGCTCAGCTCGCAGAGTACGAGCGGCACAAGACGGGCCCTCTCTCCAAGGGGGCGGCATACAGCTCCGCTTACTGGCCGCTCCAACTATTCAACACGCCGACAGAAGAAGCCGATGTGCGAGCCCTCCTCGAGCAGTCGACTCCAACACGAGACGAAACCACGCAGACGCAAGAGGACTTCATCCGCCGCATAATTCTTGACCAGGGCGAGGCAAGCGCCACGGTTTTCATGACCAGGATGCAGAGGTACACTGTTCCTGGAAACGATGCGCCCGGCAACTACATGACGGTCGTAGCCATGCTGGCTCATCCATTCAGTCGAGGGTCCACCCACATCAAAAGCCCAGACTGCCACGATCAACCTGCTATAGATTGCGCGTATCTGTCTCATCGCTTGGACATCGAGATACTCGCACGACATGTCGCGCAGATCGAGAGGTTGCTCAAACGTCCCGCGCTGGCGTCTGTCCGCATAGCGTCCGGCAACCGCCTTCCGGCCGATGCCGGGTTTCGATCGTTGGACGATATAAAAGATGCGATCCGAAGGTACAGCGCCACCAAATACCACCCTTGCGGGACATGCACTATGATGGAGAACGGCCTCGGCGGGGTTGTGGATGCCGACTTGCGGGTGAAGGGGACCAGCAACCTGCGTGTTTGCGACGCCAGCATCTTCCCCATCATACCGCGGGGCAATATCCTGACCACGGTTTATGCGATTGCAGAGAAAGCTTCCAAGCTTGTTCTAGCTTCGTATAACTAGGAAGATGGAGCATACATAGGCGGTAGGCTTTCCAAAGTGCAACATGATAGACCAATAGTAACCCGCGGCCTATTTGTCTCTCTATTTTCAGGGAACAGCATCGAATAACAATCAGATACAACCAAACTGAATTTTCCCTATCTTTCTCCTCTTAAGGAAGCACAGTGGCATAACCGTCAAGCCATTGAGGTTGGTGATATCAATGTTAGCTCTACAGGCTGGGTGCACATGCGTCTAACAAGGAAGGCAGATTCCAGTAGGCCTTGAACAACCTCACTTCTTGGATCCAGCACACTAGTGTACGAGGCTCAAGTTATTTCCACATTCTGGTACCGAGTTACCAAGAATAATGCCGCGAGGTGCAAAAGCTAATCATAAGCGAGGGATTTGAAGCGTCTTAGACCGCTCAGCCATCTTACCTTGACGACTGCAGTTGGATTTGCGAGCTATAATATGGGATCACCAGAGCCTGCGAAGGGTTGACGGGGAAAGTGACAACAATGGTTCAGTCGTTACAAAAGAATGCTTGACAAGTTTTGAAGAGTTTGAGAAAGTCGGGTAAACTCGACAAATTGGCAGCTTTCATCAGAGCTACAAACTTTAGGAAATTTCTTTTCCCACAGCTTCGTTCTTTGTTTCGTTAAGTCACTTTGCAAAAGCCTTTCACTGCTCAGCCATCACCGCTCTCTTTTGGTACATTTTCCCCATTGTTATTTCCTTCCACGTCAAGTGTTCACTTCTTCTGCTTACACTTGTCGTTCAAACTCACTGTTCAAAAACCCTTTATCCAAAAGTCTCTTGCGGGCAAGTTTCTTTGTGCTCCAATATGGCCGCACCACACAACACTCTTGTTCTCATGCTTGAAGTTCTCACTGCGGTCCGAAAAGTAGAGACGCACCATGCCTGCCACGGCTGTGCTGCTCTGTTCCAACCGCTCGAAGACTGTCTGCACTTTTGTTTACAAAACGTTTCAATCCACAATAGCGTTTTTAACCAGACTTCTATTCACCTCCGACAACATTGAGGCCCTCTGGTATCAAAACACTTTCTTCACAATTGTTCAGGCCTCCTCTTGGTGTGTCGACACAACAACACAACAGAGACACGCGACAACAAAGTCGATATTCGGGGACGAGTACACAGAGAATTGTTCATGCCAGCAACAAAGACACCAAAAGCACGACTGTGCTTACTATTTGAACCCTGGCAGATTGGTCATTATTCCCACCCAAGAATCGTCTCCCAGAAACCTTGCTAACAGATCCTGCATATTAGATGACCTCATCTGCCACAATGGCCTCAACTTCTAGCCACGACGAAGCTGTTCCAGACAACAGCTTCACAGCCATGACGAGTGATCAGCAGACTTCAAGCTCCAATACAAGTTCGAATGAGCATGTTCAAAACAAGAAGAAAGGCTTAATTACCCGAGACCAAGAGCAGCTGCTCGCCAAATTGTGCGGTCGTCGCCCTCGCGGTCGCGTCTTGCCTAGTTTCAACCCCGTCGGCGATAGCCATCAAATGACCGGGACTGATCCAGCAACATCTCCGAAATTTCTCTCGCGCCGCGGCGCGATTCCTTCAATCCCTAAGATTCGCGTCGAGAGTCCAGACTTCAGGGATGCCCGGGTAGACGCCGGCGGCAGCGTGTCGCCCTCCAACCATCCGCAGTCGACCGACTACCTCCAAGTCCCCAGAAGTTCCAGACCCTGTATCCAACACAATCAGCGGACCGTCCAGCCAGAGCCCGGCCGCAAGAAGACGTTCTTGGGCTGCATCGATCTCGCCCTAGGCCTCCACCACGTTAGAACCTATGGAGACCACGACCCCTTCGGCAACGACCGCAGATACCGCGCCAAGCGCAATACCTTTCGAATCATAGCGCTCTTTGGCGTCCTCATGATGCTCAGCCTCGCCGCTTCAATCGCCCTGTTCGTCTACTTCGCCAGCAAGGGCGGCGCCGGTCCCGAGTGGTTCGCCTGGATCGCGATCAGCGCGGCGGGCTGGATCTGGTCCTTCCTCGCCTTCATGGTGGCCAAGCAATCCCAGAGGTGCGTGCTCCATGACGCAGAGATCGCCCGGCAAAGTATCCGGCTGGATAGCCGAGTTCGAGACGGCACGGAAGCCCCGGTTGCAATTATTGGCGGCCCTAGTGCGAATCAGCAGCAGCTCATGCGTGCCGGCTCCAGTGCTGCTGGTGGCGCGGCCCCGCCGATCCTCGCAAAGCACCCAGGACTCGAATCCATTCAGGAGGAGGATTGGGCGCGCGATGCGGAGGAGCGTTTGGATATGCTGGTTGCATATCAGAGAACTCAAGACGGAGATGCATAGTGCGACTGGGCCGGACTGAATCACGGGGACTCTTGTAGTACTCTATGTCACTCTATCAGTGATGGAGATGGAAATCATGAAGCCATTGAGGTAATCTATGTTGCACTCGATCTGGTTTAAGAATCGACTTGTGAGTCTGAGTGGTTATGGAGAGAATATTAGCCCTGATAAGACATGTACATTGCGGCCCTTGAATGTAGCATCTGAGGAGCACCTATACACAGCCAATCAAATAAATTTGAGAGACTGTTATTTATGTCTCAACCCCGAATCAGTCGCTGACTGACACTTTCCAGCCGTTTCATTCCTTCCAAAGCCGTGGAATATTCTGAGCTGAGATCTTGTCCAGCCACGTGGTTCAAGGACGACGGCCAGCATGGAAGCTGAAGTTGATGGAGATTACCTTTGCCTCCAGGTACCGAGTTTAGCAATCTCGTTTGAGACACCAAAACAAACTCAAGACGTCAATTTCCTGAATGGGAGTTATTGGAACGGGGGCTGATTGCTGCTGGGAATCAAACATTCCACAAATAGCTTAGGTCCAAACTTTGGCGGGACTTAAAGCGAACCCCTAAGCAAATGTTTTGTTTCTTCATCATAACTTGCTATACTGGTCTGTTAGATGTTGCTTCCGATCGCTCCTGCCTTCTGAATCAAAAAAACAGTCCTCCTGTTATAACCGCCGCTGATTGGATATGGCAAGTTGTGAGTATCCCGCGCCATCGCGTGCCCATCTCATCACACATCAACAATGTCATAACATTTCCACCCTTCACCCACCGCCTTCTTTGTGCCGGCCTTGAGATCTTCCTTTCTTTCTCTTGCGGGCTGTCTTTCACTGCCCCTCTTTCCACAAATCCCTCCCTTCTCTCTCTCTTTACACTTCCCTCACACACAGTCACTACCGCAAATGCCTTCATTTTGATAAATGACAGCAACAACAACGGCAACAATGTCGATCCCACCGCAGGCCTCGTTCAGTTCCGACTCGACTGCGGTCGCCAGCCGCGCAACGGTGTACCCCTCGTTTGAGGAGCTCACTTCCTTCAAGCTACCTTTCAAAGAAGATACCGTCGACTCAACAGGTGCCGAGGCCTCTGACACCTCAGACGGGCTCAAGCGCATCCGTCCGCTTGCTCCCAACCCGTCCACGCCCAGACATCCCTCTCCCGCCAGCAGCGAGACCTCAGGTCGCGAATTCACTCCGGATGATACCCCTTCCACCATTCATGGAGAGTCCATGTTCTACCCGCGTCACCCGCTGGCCAACCGCACGCCCTCCACCAACGTCCCCGTCTCCCCTCAGTGGCCCTTCCAGAATGCCACGCCTCGAACCACGGTCATGGTGCCCATCTCCCAAAGCATCACCAGCTCGTCCAGAACAATGAACCCGAACGCCAGACACAGCACCATCGGCCACGTCAGCGTGTCCGAGTCCCTGGACGAGTTCCAGATCAGCCACCCGAACGCGAAGCTCCTCTCGCTCCACCCTCGGCCCCTCACGTACAACCAGGCCGGACGCAACCTCGCCAGGATCCCGGAACTGGTCGAGAAGACGGAGTGGAACGTCCGACCCGACCGGGGCATGCCGATGGCGCACCCCGAGAAGCCCAGGCGCTTCCTCAAGATCTGCATGCGCCGCCGCCGCCGCGACGAGGGAGAAGGCGGCCGCTCCGCCAAGCCCCGGACCGTCTGGTATCAGCGCATCAGCGTCGACAAGAAGGTCTTCCGCGCCGCCGCCAGCATCACCATGTTCTTCCTCGTCAACTCGTTCGTCTCGGCCTCGGCCCTCATCACCCTGACCTCCGCCAAGATCCCCGTGCCCCACGGCATCGTCGTCTGGGTCATCGTCAGCCTCAGCACCTGCGCCTTCACCCTGACGACTCTCTGCCTCATGCGCAAGTTCCGTAACGCCGTCGCCCACGACGAGGAGCGCCGCGGCCGGCCCCTCCACCCCAAGCTCTCCTTCGACGCCTCCCACATGTGCAACATGGACCTGCCCGCCAGCCCCACCGAGGTCCTCCACCGCCGCCAGCTCGGGGCCGCCGCCGCCGCCGCCGACGAGCAGGAGCAGATGATGCAGGTCGAGCGGGCGAACATGACCGGCGCCGCCCAGCCCTGCCCCGCCGGCCCTTTCGGCACTTTCACGCCGCCGCACTGCCCCCGCGACGACGACGACGCTGCCGTCGCCGACGGCTACTGGACCGAAAACTCCGTCGTCGTGTCGGCCGGCTCCAAGGCCAGCTCGAGGACCGCCGTCATCCCCTCGACGCCCAAGTCGATGACGGAGCAGAAACGCCAGACGGGGCTGTTCGAGATGGGCTCGGGGCCGCAGCGAGAGGTCGGCGAACAAGGCTCGGGCGATCTGGAGTTTTCGCGTTGGGACGGATGGTTGGAGTGGGACTGAAAATGGGACACATATGCGCAGGCGACGTAGACGATGATACCCGGTGGTGATGGCGTACTTAGTTTTTCGGCGTTTTTTCTTTCTTTTCCCCTGTTTTCTGCTCTTTTCCCTGGTTGTTAGAACGGCCAGTGTGGATATACTACAAGGCACGCAATGGATTTGGTGGGAGGGCATTTAAGCAAGAAGCTGGTTAACTGAATCATGAATTGACTGGCCGCAATTGATCCCGTTCGATCTAGTGTGAGCATGCGCGTGCTTGATCACCAAACCCAATACGTCCCAGTTTGGTCCTTTGCCAAGTCCACCGCGGCGCCCTCTTCTACAATTGAAAGAAATGACGCTGTTGCCCTGAGCCTTGACTCTCGAGACAAAGCCAGACAACAAGATGAGCGTCTCGAGCCCTGCCTTTGAACAGGCGCACTCTCCGACTGTGTTCCTTGCCAAAACTTTAAGGAATGGCAAGTTATATGCACAATAGCATGCCCTTAGTGAGCAGAATTCTCTTGATATGCTGGTATCCCGGCCGATGGAAGGAGCCGTATAAGCAACTGCTTTGCAATTGCGGCTATTGGCAAGATCTATGGGGCACTACAAGAGACGTGCTCGATGTTCCTTCTCACTGTGCACTTACCTAGCGTAGCTGACCCCTTAGTCATCCTTCCCGTCCTCGTCGTCAGAGGAAGAGAGCAGGGCGTCGTCCTCCAGCACCCAGTCGTCCAATAAGATATCCTCGGCCTCCAATCTCTTATACTTCCTCGTCCTGTACCTCCTGAAGCCAACGACAGCCCCGACGACGGCCCCGGACAAGACGGCGACAACCAGCCCGATAGAGACCCACGCCCGCCAGCCTTTCAGACAGCAGGGGTACAGCGACATGTAGATGCCCACGCCCCACTCCATCCACCCCAGCTTCCGCACGTGGTCCGGCTTCAGGCCCTTCCGGACGAGGTGTTTGTGCCGCGGGCCCGTCGGCCCGGACTGAAAGCGTTTAAGCTTGAACTTCGGTACCGTTTCCTGGCGCGGGTCCGAGTCCGGATACGACACGTCCCCCCAGCGGCCCGAGTAGTAGAAGAAGGACGTCAGGTTTGACGACTGTGGTGGCGAGGGGGGCAGTTGGCCGGGCGGATCCAATCGAGTCAGGGTGAACGACTTGGGCTCGAAGCGATAGAAGTAGGCTGAGAGGACGGGGTCCCACCTCTTTCCTTGGTCACAGTAATCTACCAAGACGGCATTGTGGATTTGGTCGCTGAGAGACTGGGTTAGACAGAGGTCGGCGACGACGTACAGGGATCACGGAGCTTACCCCGGTGTTGGATAGTTTGCATGAGATCCACGGGCACTATATACTATTGGCTATGGTACGTTAGTGAATCGGTCGGTATCACATCGGCAAAAGGGTTGGGGCGAGTTGGCTCACACGGCCATCCGTCTTGGACAGTTCTGAGGCGTCCCAGTCGTACGACGAGCCGTCGACGTGCTGGCTGAAGTAGATTCCGACAGGCTTCCCATCTCGGAAACGGATCATGTTGTGTTCCCTTGGAGTCGGCCCGTGTCAGCAGCAGAAGACGAAAAGGGAAAGCAGGGCAGCAGGGCAGCAGGCGGGGGTTAACGAACCAGTCGCCAACGTGGTCACCAAAGTGCATACCCGACGCCGCCTTTGGGCCCTCGACGATGTGGTTAAAGGGCTCCAAGACCTGGGTGATGTTCGGGCCCTCGTTGTAGGAGTAAAAGTAGAAGTAGAAGGCGTCCAAGTCACGTTCATTCTTGTGGACCAGGATCACGACGCAGGGCGTGGCGTCGCGGACCCTGCCGTCCGGGTCTGGGGGCGTGCCTCGGAGCCATGGCGGGTGCGTGGTGGGATCATCGTCGGAGGTGAGTGCCACGTCGTCCCCGAACTTGTTAAGAATCTCCAGGTTGTCCAGGTCCAGCGGCGGCAGGTCAGGCAGCGGCTTCCCATCCAGGAGCGGCGATGTGTGGCGGATGTGGGTGAGGAGATCGCTGGGCATGTAGCGGTCGTCCGAGTGCAGCCACAGGAGCGGTGCTGTCAACGTTAGGTATTTATTTAACTTGGGGGTTTTGCGTTTAATGAGTTGCAGGTAGGTAGGTAGGTAGGTAGGTAGGGTAGTTATCGTGAGTGAGTGACTCGAGGTGTGGGGTGGGTGGGCGGCTTACCGTGGCCCGTGACGTAGTCGGGACACTGACGATCCGCGCCGTCCCGCTCCGCCAGGATCGGGGTAGAGCACGAGAGGAGGCCGATCAGCAGGAGGAGGCTCCAAGGCCGGATTGCCTGCATAAAAGCAGCTGCCGCATCGGCCATCTGGTATGGGATCCCTCCTGTTTCTTTCGTCAAGTCGTTCGGTCGTTGAATTGTCTCTTTGTGTTGGAAAGGTGGAAGAAGAGAAGAGGTACGCGAGACGCCAAAAACAGTCAGTCCGTCAATCAGTCAGTCAGTCAGTCAGTCTAAAGAGGTACCTAAAGTAGGTACCTTACCTAACTTTACCTGCCTATCTTAGGTAAAGTACCTAGGTACCTACCTACCTACCTACCTGCCTACTTACGATTACCTAAGCGAGTACGTTAGTTAGCAACGCCGCGGGAAGCTCGGGGAGAGGCCGGTTTGAGAGACCGGAACTTTCGGAGTGAGTGGGGCCAAGCAGCGCAGCGCAGGGCCCCCCTCTCTTGTGCAGTTTCCGTGCTGAAGGCATTCCGGGCATGCCTCGCTCAAGTCTTCCGCGGTCGTTTGTGGCATAACCAGCCGCGTCTGGAGCTCTTCTCAACAGCACCTGAGGTAATCATAAAATGGAGGAAGACATGACCCATCATCCAAGATGGTGTCATGCTGCCTGCTAGACACACCGAGCTGATCCCAAGGGTCCTCCATGTTGTCATACTTCTTTGGCCTCGTTCTCGGTATCTGTGTTACACAATGCAGTGGCGATGCATCGCTTGCAGGCTTTTCTTGTATCATCGCTTCTCATCAGTTCAACAGGATGATAAGACATGTCTCGGTGACGAATTCGGCTTCATGAGCACTTGCCGAATCGCAAAGCCTGTTGGGCAACGAAAACAATGCTGGACTGGTAATCAGTAGCCGCCTTCGTTGTGAACATCTGCCGACACGTGTGTGCATGCCAGCCAAGCATCAGAAAGCTGCTTTTTTTACGCGTCAATTCTTCCTTACTTGAATTAAGAGTCGTGCTGCAGAAACGCGTATGTTTGGTTAAACTTCTCGGTGTATATGTCGTTTCTGCAACCACGAATCTGTTGGAACCTGCGCCCACGTGCCTTCATCCGACTTGGCGCCTCATTCGAACAGACTTTCGATGCATGCAAGAGGAGGAATAGCGTTTTTGAGCGACGACAGGGAAGAGGACCCGACCTATAGTAAGGTATTACATGTTGCATTCTCATAACGTACCCAGCATAGACTTCGTTTCACCCGTCCGTGATCGAGAGGCGACACGTCTTCCCATCGGTGCCCTCGGTCTATGAATCGCTTGCTCCAGAGTATTCATCTCGAGGCTGTTTCTGGTTTACAGACTCGAGCCATGGCCGTGAGATTGGGTTGAAGTGCCTAAACCTATCAGCGCATGCCGAAACGCGGCTGTGCCTTCAAAAAGCACTACGGACGATAATAAGCCGCCCTGAACTCTTCCGACGTCACAGCCGCCTAAGTATGTTTCCCGAGCAAGTCGGACTGTGCCGGCCTTGGCTCCGGGGAGAGAGAGAGAGAGAGAGAGAGAGAAAGAGTGAGGGAGGGTGCCCTAGCCATCGGGGAAACGGTTAGTCGGCCGCTAAACTTTGTCGCTATCCAGAGGCTTCGTAAATCGGAAATCCATACCGTAGTCAACCTTGCCGGCCCGGTTCCCTGCCTGTCTGCAAAGTGGAACTCGATGGGACCACCGTCGGGATCGACGTGTATTGGGGCGTCCCCGCGATCCCTGCTCCCCATTCCCCCCGGAGAGGGGTTCGATAGGCATTCTTCGCGGGGATGCGCCACGCTTGTGCGCCTCTTACGTTGGTTCAAGCCTGATACAGTAATAATCGTCATCCTCACCCTCCATCTTGCACTTCGTACAATGAGCTGCTTACCTCCCTTGCAAGAAACGCTCGGGTCAACTCTTCTCCCCCCTTCAGCATTGGCTGCAAGGTAAAAAGCACCGGTACTTGCCGGTACTTGCTGCCAGAAGCTAGGGGACAACCAAGCTTCCCAAGCTTTGCTGCCATGGACGAGGGCTCCCTCTTGGCTCTCACCCTGCGTCCTTGGTGGCAGCACGCGGCCCATCCGAGACCGGGCCAAATCACTGCTCAATGGCGACGCCGAGAGGTTGCTGCAGCGTAAGCCGGCGCGGTCGAAGGGACTCGTCGCGTGCGTTGGACTCTACCCCGCAGGAAGCTCGACCAACTACACCAATCCGGGGCGCGCGTGTGTCTCAGTCTGACTGGGCTAGTACTATGTATACCCCACGTCTCTGGTGACGGCTGCATAGGTAGTTCGATGCTGGTGGTGGTATGTGTGTTTGTGTGTAAGACTACCTCGGACGACTTTCTCCTCTTCACTCTCCGGCTATGTCTCGGCCAACATACTTCCCTCCCTCCCTCCTCGCCATCTACTCGCCCGACGCCCAATACGTCGGGGTACATATCATGCATGGGACGAAGCTTAACCCTTTTGCGTGTCTTTAAATTACGGGACGGTTGAGCCCTGTCCTTTTCGAAGGGTGACCGGATATTTAACCTGAACCACCCCCCTCCTCCCGTCGCATGGGACGGCACATGCACAACTCGCCTGCCGGGCATCGCGTCATCTAATACCAACGGCCGTTGCTGACCACGCTCTGCGAAGCGTGGCCTTGCTTCACTGTACCGCGACTGTTCAAGCACACAAGACACCATGGCCGAGCCTGAGAAGAGGCTCGAGACAGACTCAGTTGCGTACGTCCCCCCCCCCCCCCCCAATACAACTTTCATTCGTGACATGCAATGATGTGAATCGAACCGGCTTGGCTCACAAAACGCCCTCCCTCTCGCGTGTAGCTACCCCAAGGATGGCGTCTACAACCACGATGAGCGCAAGAAGAGCATCGCGGAGCTGACCCAGAACATGGAGGGGGAGATCAAGAACCCCCTCCGGGGCATCCCCAAAGCGGAGCTCCTCGACCAGGTCGCCGACTACCAGCGGTCGCACGGCCTCCCCGACGATATCCTCCCGCTGCTGAAGAAGGGCGCCCTCGTCGCGCAGAACCCGGCACTGTTCGAGGAGCTCGAGGAGCTCGACGAGGCCGAGAAGCAGGCGCTGCGCGAGGAGGTGACGCACCGGTGGAAACACCCCTGGCCGCTCTACTACACCATCATCCTCAACTCCATCGCCGCCGCAATCCAGGGATGGGACCAGGTAAGCTCTGTCCCCCACTGCACCACTCCCACTCCGTCTCCGTATTGCGCTTGTCTGGGGGAACCGGCGCCGCCTAGTCGCCGTTGCCCCTCAGCCATCGTGCCTCATCCGCCTTTGCCGCGTGCGACTTATGGCCTAACGGCGTGGCCTGAATAGACCGGCTCCAACGGCGCCAATTTGGCGTTCCCCGTCGCGCTCGGCATCCCCGACTCCGCCGGTTCGGCCTGTGGCCCCGTCGCGGACGAGGGCGACTGCGCCAAGAACAGCTGGATCATCGGCCTTGTCAATTCCATGCCCTACATCACCATCTGGATATTGTAAGTCTATGACGCGCACGGTACGCAGCAGTCGGCAGCTTCGTTGAATGTGTGTGAGAGAGAGAGAGAGAGAAGTCTCTTGACTAATCGTCGCCGTTGCAGCGCCTGTTGGATCTCTGATCCCCTCAACGAACTCCTCGGCCGTCGCGGCGTCATCTTCATCGCTGCCATCTTCTCGCTGCTCGCGCCATTCGGCATGGCCGTCTCGCAGACATGGGGCCAGCTCTTAGCATGCAGGTACAGATTCCCCTCCTTGACATGTTCAAGTCTCACCCTCCCTTCCGGATCACTAACCACCATTCGCAGAATGCTGCTCGGAATCGGCATGGGCCTGAAAGAAGTCACGGTCCCCGTCTTCTCCGCCGAGAACTCCCCTACCCTTATCCGCGGCGGCTTGGTCATGTCTTGGCAGGTCTGGACAGCGTTCGGTGAGCCTCACTCCAGTCCCCCAAACAATCAGCCAAGACGGGATCGATCCCTTGATATCTTGGTTTTTCTTAGGGTTCTCTTGGCTCTTCTCTTGGCACCGCAATGAACACACCCCCTCCTTCCCCCCCCAGAAATATGTACTAATTCGAGGACATAAAAAAAGGCATCTTCCTCGGCACGTGCGCCAACCTCGCCGTCGGCAAGACGGGCGAGATCGCCTGGCGCCTCCAGTTCGGCTCGGCCTTCATCCCCGCCGTGCCCCTCGTCCTAGGCACCTTCTTCTGCCCCGAGTCCCCCCGGTGGTACCTCAAGAAGGGCCGCCACCTCAAGGCCTGGGGGTCGCTGCTCCGCCTGCGCAACACGCCGCTGCAGGCCGCCCGGGACCTGTACTACATCCACGCGCTGCTCGAGTACGAGGAGACTCTGGTGCAGGAGGCCGGCCTCAAGGTGACGAGCAACATGTTCACCCGCTTCGTCGAGCTATTCACCATCTCTCGCATCCGCCGCGCGACCTGGGCCGCGGGCATCGTCATGATTGGGCAGCAGATGTGCGGAAGTGAGCACCCCCTCCCCCTTCCCCCCCTCCCCCCTCTTCTTGGACCCGTGATCTGTATGAAAGTGCGGAGTGCTGACGTGCAGGGGCAGTCAACATCATCTCATTCTACAGCGCGACCATCTTCAAGCAGAGCGGCATCAGCGACTACACCGCGCTCTGGGCCAGTTTCGGGTTCGGTTTGATCAACTTCACATTCGCGTGGCCCGCCGTCTGGACGATTGACACCTTTGGCCGGCGGACGCTTCTGCTCTTCACATTCCCAAACATGTTCTGGACCCTGCTAGGTTCGTGAACAACAACCCCATATCCCTCACAAGCCTCGGCGTTCCCCTACCTCCTAGACTGACACGCCGTCTATAGTCGCCGGTCTCTGCTACCTCATCGACGACAGCACCGCGAGAATCGCAGCGGTGGCGACCTTCATCTACCTCTTCGCCGCCTTCTACTCCCCCGGTAAGCCCCCGGCAAAAGTCCCTTCAGAAACGCGCCCTCTCCCTCTCCTCATCCATACTGACTCTCCGCCCCCCTCCTCCCAGGCGAGGGCCCCGTCCCCTTCATGTACTCGGCCGAGGTCTTCCCCCTTTCCCACCGCGAGGTTGGCATGTCGTGGGCCGTCGCGACCAACAACTTCTGGGCCTCGGTGCTCTCCCTCACCCTGCCGCGCATGCTCATCGCCATGACCGCCACCGGCGTCTTCTGCTTCTACGCCGGCCTCAACCTCGTCGCTCTCGCCCTCATCTTCCTCTTCGTCCCCGAGACCAAGCAGAAGTCGCTCGAGGAGCTCGACTACGTTTTCGGCGTGCCCACCCGCAAGCACGCTTCCTACCAGCTCGGCACCGTGCTGCCGTGGTGGACCAAGAGGTATGTCCTGCGGCGCGGCGCCGCCCCGTGCCCGCCGCTGTATCACGAGGACAACGTCGCGGGATAGCGTGCCAGCGCTTGCTTCTTTTTGGCGTGTATTGGTTACGTCTTGGAAGCCCGCGGCCTTGGAGGAGCTTAGGGGGCGGGGGGGGCGGGGCGGAGGAGACGCCTTTCGCTACGGAAAGTTACATTGGTGTCTGATGCTGTAGTCTCTGTTGGACCTCGTACTATACCCCTCGTTAGATGCTAAACGTCAAATCTTTTACTCTCGAACGTCGTACGTGGCCGGAATTTCCGTTCATGACTGGCTCAAGGCATCTGTAATATTTGCGATTGTGCTATATATGATTCATAAGCTTTGGACACAGCTCTACACCGGGCCAATGCCGTAATATCAGAAATTCGTGAAGTTTTCCCCAATTTCCGCTTAAAAAAAACGACTCTAGAGCGTGTATCGGAACTACCAAGGTTAGCATCTGCCTTTCCCACCGGTTGACAGGGGAGGGTTACTCACGTAAGGGTTCTCGAAGTCCGTGTAATCCTGCTCTCCGTACTCCTTGCCCCGTCTCGCCCTCTCCTCGGCCGTGAGCCCGTCGGCGGCCATGTCGGCGTCCCTCTTCTTGTTGCGCCGCACCAGCACCCAGCGCCACGTCAAGATCAGCGCGAACTCGAGGCCGAAGCAGATTGCGCACCCGATGGTGCCGGGCGTGTACTTGGGCGCGTCTTTAGCGCGGAAGATCTGGCTGCCGACCATGTTGCCGACGCAGTAGCCGACAAAGGTGAAGCTGCTCGTGATGGTGCGCTTCGTGCGCCCGGCCGTGTTGCTCGGGATCAGGGACCAGGCGAGAAAGAGGCCGAGGACGAAGGGCACGGTGATGAAGTAGCAACCCCACTTGGTCCACTTGATGGCCGGGTCGTTGGGCAGCAGGGACATGCCGAGGAACCCGGCGAAGGGCGGGAGCACCGAGGAGGCCATGATCCAGAGGCGGAGGTTGGCGTGCTTGCTGGTGAGGAAGCCGACGGCGACGAAGATGACGACGGACATGACGGAGCGGGGGATGTCGATGAGGATGGTCTGGAGGTTGGCTTGGGGAACTGTCAGCGAATCGAGCCAGGTGGTAAACACGAGTGAAGGGGAGACGACACGTACTGAAACCGAAAGAAGTCATGATGATGCTGCTAAAGGTCGTGAGGCCGCCGTTGGGCACGGAGCTGAGGAAGGCGTTCAAGCCGGCGAACCAGAAGCAGGGGTCGATGAGGCACTCTCGGACCTGCTTCCACTTCCACCCCTTGAGGGCGGTGCGGTCGTGGCCGGTGTTGTTGGACATGATGCGCGCGCTCGCCTGTTTGCTAGTCAGTTGCCGATCTGGAACGCGAGAAAACCGTTCAGGAAACTTTACCATCTCCTTCTCCGCCGCGCTCAGCCACTTCACCTCCGAAGGTGTGCCCAAAAGGAACAAGCAGAGACACCCAATAGCGGTGGTGAGACTGCCCAGAAACTGCGAGCTGTCAGATTGACGGCCCACGAAGTAAACGTTCAACAGAAGCCGACTCACGTAGGAGATGTACCGCCACGGCTGCGCGCCCTCTTTGTGCTGCGTCGAGGCGCCGATGCCGTACATGATGAGGTGGGCGATGACGCCGAACCCAGCGTTGGCGCTCTGGAATACGAGCGCCCGCGAGGCGTGCTCGCGCGTCTTGTACCAGGTGCCGACCAGCAGGATGAAGCCGGGCGAGATGCAGCACTCAAAAGCGCCCTGAAGGGCGCGGAGGACGATGAGGTGGGTGAAGTTTTTGGAGAAGCCGATGGAGAGGACGATGATGCCCCAGCAGATCATGTACACGGAGAGGGTGCGGCCCATCTTGTAGCGCTGGAGGACGATGTTGCTGGGAAACTCGAAGCACAGGTATGTGATATCTGGGAAACGTGGTCAGCTTCGCCCGAGGGACGGGATGGTCGGGCGGGGGAGGAAATAGACCGTACAGAAGATGGTCGTCAGCCATGAATATTCTTGCCCCTTCAGCCCGGTGTCCTCGCGCAGACCGAAGATCGCCTGCGTGCCGAGGGCGGTCTTGTCGACCTGCTGGATGCCGTAGCAGACCCACATGAGCGGGAGAAGGTACTTGTCGACCTTGCGCTTGAGCTTATGGAACTCCTCCTTTGTGTATCGGGCTTCCACGGAGACTGTGCCGGTCGCGTGTCAGCCGGTCACGGAATCTTCCCAGGTGGGCTTTGCAGCCGTTCGCAAGAATGAGTGAAGGTACTCACTGAGGTCCGTCTCGCCGTTCATCTCGCTCGTGCTGTCGGAGCGGTCCGTGACGGTGGTGACCTTCTTCTCCGACATGGGAGCTTCCAGATCTTGAGGCGATGCCATGGCTGCGGTGGTCCTCAAAGGAACTTCGAGGTTAGAAGCCGGGTTCGAGGTTTGCAGCAGGTTCGCAAGCGTCAGGAGATGGAATGGAATGGCGTGCCGTGCTGAAGGCAATACGGTCGTCACTTATGCACACAGGACCTCACTTATATGAGCATCATAGTCTCCATGGTTGCCGTCTATCACTGGCCACTGGCGAAGGCAACGTAACCCCTCCTCCCAAGAAGTCGAGATAAGGGTTTCCGCGGGGAGCGGGGAGGAACTCAGCCGACGATCGCTGCCTCCAACGCTGGATAGCCGACCACGGGGCTATTCCGGTGGGCCTGTGGCGGACGGTCGAACTAACATGGAAAGTGAATCATTTCAGCAGGCGACGTTGACATGTCAGTTTGGTTCTGGAGCAGTTCCTTGGGGCGCCGAGCGTGGGTCCCGTATCGTGGGCTATTCCCAAACCTTACCCGGGCATGCATCCATCGACTCGAGGCGATTGGGGCGAGACGAAGGGATGTCCAGTGACGCGATAAAAAGATTCAGGGAGAGGCAAAGTCGGGTGAAGAATATCGCCCGCCGGATAACGAGACTCAGTCTTTGAGGGGAGGGGTGGTTGCACTGCAGGGATGGAGATGACGATGTTACGCTGCATGCGCCGCGTAGCTGCATCGCGTCTTGGCCGACGGAACGGTTGATAGGGAGAGGGTTGGTATGCGGCATGATAAGGCGGAGGCGGGGCGACGACCGAGAGTCCTCTTACCGGCCTCAGTTGCCCGACGAACGGACGCCGGAATCAGTCCACATAACGGTCCGCCCTCTTCGTAATGCAACTCAATTAGAGGATGAGAGAGGACCGGGTTCCCTTTCGCTGACTGCAAGGATGTCGAGTCCACAACGGCGAACGGGGGGGAGGTAGGCCGGGGTAGTTCTTATCACTACCCCAACCCGAGAACATGGGAGAGATACCGAGTAGACCCGAAGATGATAACAGATGCAGATGATGTGTTGCCATCCGTGATAGCTTGTTCAACGTGACGCAGCCAAAAGCGTGGCTGAGGCGGACAACGTCGCTGAGGACGATGTCTGTTTACCTGGTTCAAGACTAAATGGCTTGAAGGCTCGGTTTACGGTTGAACCTGCTGGGACGTGGAAGTACAATTCGAGAAAAATCAAACTTTTATATGTATATAGACGCCGGGCAGATAAGCATGACCATGGCCCGCTACACGGCCTTGGAGGCGCGGGACTTGTTGTCCCGGTGCCGCCTCTCCTTGGCGGCCGTTTTCCGGCGCTTCATCCACGACTGATTGAGGTTCTTGCGGTTGTCCCAGAACCACTTCTGGAAATCGCCGCCGGGCCCCGCCGCCGCGCCGCCACTCTCGGCCTCGGCGTTCCGCTCCGCGTTCAGCGTCGCCTCGATCTCCTCCCGCGTCTCCTCGTCCTCCTCGTCTTCGTCGCCCTCGGCGCCAATGGCCCAAAACGGCTTCGTGTGGTTCGGGTGCGCAGTGTCGGGCGTGGGCGCCGCGCTTCTGACGTTGCGCCACTCAAACTCCTCTGCGGTGAAGGGCGTCATGGGCAGCTGGCCAGCCGCCGCAGTGTCTCCCTCGTCCTCCAGGTCGTCGTTGTCGGCACCGCCGCCGAAAAAGCTGAAAGGCTCGGCCTCTTTGGCGGCTTGAGGGTTCCCGTCACCAGCCTGCTTCGGGCGTTTGTAGAGGGCCTCGAGAGGGTGCACCTGCGACGGAGTGGATGGCGGGGGTATCTTGATAGTAAGACTGACGTTGGAGCCAGCGGATATAGGCCGTGGTGCATCGGCGGCCCTGATGGCAGAGAGAGGAGTTTCGAAAACGACTGGCTCGGAATTCTTTGCAGCATCGGCCATCTTTTCGTCGTCGTCTGAACCATCTTCGGAGCTACTGTCGGCCGAGGAAGAGCCGCTGCTGCTGGTAGTGTCGTCCTCTGTCCGCGGCGGCTTCGGCGTCTGTTTTGCAGGTGTCACTGGCGACGCCTTGGCCTGTTCCGGCTCATCGTCTGAGCCCTCGTCCGAGGAGGTATCCTCATCGGACGACGTGCCGCTGCTGCTTGTATCATCTTCATTTTGAGGCGGCGGCGGCGGTGGAGGAGGGGCCTTGGCTTTCTTCGACGCCTTGGGTGCTTTAGACTCGGGGACGGGTGCCGTCGCAGTTCTCCTCGTCTTGGGCGGCTCGATGACGTTTCCTTGGGCGTCGACCCATCCTTTGCCTTCGACATACTCGGTAGTGAGCGACTCGACCGGGGCAGGCTTGGTGGCCTTGAGAAAGGTGGGAAACTTTGTCGTCTTCTCGAACTCGTGGATGACGACTTCTCTCGACTTCTTCTTGCGCTTCTTGCGTTCGGGCTCGTCCTCGGCCTCGGTCGTCGGCGGAAACTGCTTCGCGGGCAGCTTGGTCTTGAGCAAGCACTCCTCCTTTTCGGTATACTTTGAGCGCTCCTCACGCCTCTTGGTTTTGTCTTTCTTGTCCTTCTTTTCCTTGTCCTTTTTGCTCTTCTTCTCTCTTATCTTGGCCTCCTCGGGGACGGTCCATCCTCGCTTGACCTTGCGATCATGCAGCTGAACACCCTCAATGACGTTGTCGTCGCGCTTCTGGCGCTTCCTCTCCTCTTTGTCCTTGGACTTCTTCTTGCGCTTCTTCCCTGTCTCTTCTTCTTCGGGGACGGGAGTGTAGTCCTTGAGGGGACGGGCCTTTTCTATGCGCATCTTGACGCCCTTCAGCACAGCACCGTTGAGTTTCTTCTTGAGCTTTTCGGCGTCCGCCTCGGGAAGCTCGACAAAGCCGTAGCGCTTCTCGGGAAAGGTCTCGATTGTGTGGAAGGATAGATTACGGGCGTTTGGCAAGGCCGAGGACGGGACGACAATCTTCAAGATGTCCCTGTCGAAAGGAGTGATGTGCAACCTCGTGTAGGCGCCGCTGGTGTCGGATGAAGGTCCAGCAGAATCAAGAGTAACCGGTGCGACGACACTTGAGGTCATGATTAGATATTATCGGGTCGAGGGAAGGGTAAAACGAACAGACTCGTGGCGCTGGCTGGGCGTCGTATGCCCGTCGAGTCGAGATGTCGAGAAAATGGCAGTTCCTGAGCTCAGCTAACGAAGCTTCACCAAAGAGGAGGATTTTGCCGATCCAGTCGAAAACCCTTTTGTTGCGCAGGGATTTTTATTGGCCCATGTGCACGTCTGGCACCGGACAGTAAACGCGCACACGCACTGTACCATAGCACTGTCTGCCCCCCCGCCAATGGTTGCTTATGTCATCTCGCTAACACGCTCTTGAACCATTGTTTCTCGTCATGAACAGCAGCGTCTTTGTTCGATGAATACTCCGTAGCTGGGTATCAATGGACTCTTCCAATTATTGATATGAGGTGTCTCCCCAGCTCAGTCCGAAATTTTCACACTATAATTGTCCCATAGACTGTACCGAGTCTTCTGTCCGTTGTCGGCCAAGATGGGACAAGACGATTGTGCCTTCTCACCATTTACCCAGTAACACCCTTCGCTATCTGAGGAAGCCGTGATGCATCTTTAACCGTTTCGTTATGAAGGAAGTACACTACACCACTGGCTCCTTACTACCAATACAATATAGTGTACGAACCTTCGTCTTGCCCATTTCTCCTCTGCATCGACCCGATCTTGTCAACCCTAGCGACGCCTCATCTTTCCAGCCTTTCGTCGAGGCCACGTACGCACCTTGACTTTGGTCTCATCTCTCTATTTTCTTATCCGCAATATCCTTTGCCATATTTCTCACTCGAGTGCTCTTTTCTTTTTCTCTGAACTGTCCGTCGTAAATGGGTAGCGGTTCCAACCTCGATAACAATGATTTCCAAAGGCCCCCCTCTACTATACGACCCAACGCCTCCATCCATGAACGACCTCGAATAACGCAGCTGCCTGGGGTTTTTGTTCCACGGTGTACAAATGGTTCTGTCATCTACCCGACAACCACGCAGAAAAACCCAACACCTCAGCGACGCGTATCTATCGTCCCGCCCGCACCGTCCACCACGCTCAACTGTAGCTTGCTTAGCCATGGCGATGACGCAATTATGGACTGGGTTCCTCAAGCGAGCCTAGTATTCCGTCGACCCTCTCGATGTATGAGTGTAGAAGAGATTGGTGTTGATTCAACCAGCTCAGAATCCCTCGAGGAGATTGTTGGTGAAGCGGAATCGGCGGTTGTCTCTGGCGAAAGTAATAAAGATCCTCGAAACACCATGTTCATGCTGCCTCGACTTGCCGCTAACCACTTTGCACAGCCAACAGTCGCCCTCCCAGAGAGCCGCTTGATCCATGCCTTGCACACGATGGTGCCAAAATGGAGAATACTATAGCAACTGCCTTGCAACATTCTTCTTCGACGACATCTGTACGAGCCCCTGCCGACATCGCGAGTGACAAGAACGCCGACGCCGTTCCTCGTGATCCAGGACTTGTTCTTCCGGAAAAGAATGCAGAAATTCCAGAGCGATCTAGCTACAGAATATGGGGAAAATCTCATATACGAATGCAGCGCATAATGGCAAAGGTCCGAGACCACCTTGCCGGGCATCGGAAGACAGAAGCCGTCCCGCCCCAAGAGACCGACCTACCGACTAATACCTGTTCACGAGATTCTTGCCAGTACGTGCTTGATGACGGTCAAGTCCAAGGCATTGTCGAGATGGTCTTTCAAGAAATGTGCAAGCATGATTTCAGCTCCCAAAGCATGGCGGCTGGCGAATCTCACCAAGAAATAGACGATTCGGTGCTCAAGTGGCTTTTGAGAAAGCCCAGTTGTCTCAAATCTTCAATTCAGCCCCAACCTCCAACTACAGTTGACCCTGCAATCACTATCAGCGAGCCAGAGACTTCATTCGTTGCTCGAAGCGCCTCGGATGGTCAGGTCTACTCGGAAACAAGGCCTCAACAAGTACCTTCCACAACAATTGTCTGCCAGGGAAGCAGTACTGATATCCAGTGGAGCGACAACAGTGGGACCGGCCCGCTCGATACTTCCACCGTCAGTGAGCCTAGTCGAACTCCCGGTCTGGCAGTTACCCACCAAACACCCAACTTTCATGGCTTTTCTCTTGATCCTCAAGTTGAGTCCAAGTTCAGTCAGGACAAGGATAACATACTGGAACCGGTCATCCATGATAATGAGGACAAAAGTCGTAAAATGGCATCTTTCCCAGCACTCTCGAAGCGACACTGCACCAATGATTGGTTGAGTTCTCCTGTCAACTTTATTGACTCGCGAAATAGCACCGACATGTATCATCTTTGCATCGACGCAAGATCCAATAGTGTCGCCTCCATCAGCTGTGGGATGGCTGCAGAACAAGTTGAGCAGCCGAGCGAGGCGAGCGACTCCCTGATTGAGGCTCTCGGGGCAAGTCGACTACTCGCTGAAGGCCAAGGTCCAGGCGCTGAGCCTTTTTCTGAACCCGAGCCTGACGCCGTCTACCAGGCCATGACCTTGTTGAAGCCAAGCAAAGGGGAGCTGCAGCGTCGAGGCTAGAGGTAGAATGAAGGATTACAAGATTATCCTAGACAGTATTTGCTCTCGATTAGGCAATTCATGTTACCTATGTCACAACTCACCTTTCATTAGCTGTCAGGCGCCCCAATATGCGTGAGTGACTGGTCAGGAGGCGAAGCTGGAATAGAAGGAGCAACCCATCATCCCAAGGGCATTTATTGACCAAGCCAGCTTGAACTAGCCTTGAAAAGTCTGAGACGTCTTTGCGGCTGATAAAAATGACCTTGAACGCCGAAGTGAAGTTATGACTTACTCCGGTAATGTGTTATCAACAAGTGGATGTGAAAGGTTGGCCGGCAAAGGTGCGTGTGAGGTGGGTGATGTTGATGCTGACCAAGTCAGTGAAGTAGGCCCGGAAAGCAGCTGGACAATAGCCTCGATCCCAAATTCCGCTTACTAATTTTATCATTCTGTGAATCCATCTCGAATCTATTTATTCACACTCTCTTGTCTTGCGAGGATGAACGATTTCGTTTAATCGCTTTGATAATGCTGAATCTATCCACTTGTCGCAGGACCGGGCAGGAAAACAGCCAATGGAACTTGTTGGAAAGAACAATGCGTCCTGCAAGAAAAAGGGTTTACGCATATATTTGCGACCAAAGAAACTGCAGTGGGCTTGGTGATTGCGTCAAGCCCTGACTTTTGAGATGGAAAACAGAGAAATGAGACAGAGAAATGAGATGATGTGATGAACCGCAGCGTCTGGTCATTAGAGAGAAAAGTAGTTGTTCTATTAAGAAACTAGATACAAACCGGAGAAGTGGTAGAAATACCCTTCTAGTAGGGTCTGTGCGGGTGGTGTGCCACATCTGTAGCAGACGCTGCTGGCACTAGCCACATAAAGCTATTCTAGCTTTACGATACACCCCCTTAGCTTTAAGATATTCTTAGAGTTAGCTTCTATATATAGGTAAAGGATTTAAATAAAAAAAAATAAAGTGATTATTAGGTAATAAAGGGTATTATTACCTAAATAATATAATAAAGTAGACAGGAGGAGGGTTTAAAAAGCGTTTTTTAATCTTATAATATAGTTATTCCGTTTTATTAATAACGCCTTCCTTTTTTATTTATAAGGAAAGTATAACAGCTTTAAGTTTTTTAATATAAAATATTCTTATTTTTTTTTCTAAATATTTTCTTCTTTTTTAACCTATTAATAACTGTATAAGTAAGTTAGATTCCTTTTTCTTTTTTATACCCTGATTTTAAGGCGTATATTAACTGATTTTTTTATTTCTAAATAGAAAATAGCTAGTAAGATAGACTAAAAAATTGTTAACGTTTAGATTTAGAAATTTAACTAATTATTATTTAAGAAAAGTATTATATTATATAAGACTTAAGGTCTTACTTTAAACGACTATTACTAGCTTTATCTTTATTTATCTAATATATTCCTAAGTGTAAACTGTTAGAGATCTTATAATAACGCTTTTAGAAAGCTTACACTAGCTGCAGTTAGAAATCTCTTTAAAACCTTTATAGCTAATAAAGTAGATCTAATTAGTCTGCTAGACTTAAATAAAACAGGTATAACTAATAGCTTAATTTTTAGTATACCTAGTGCGTCTAAGAATCCCGCTTTAGCCTAAAGCTTGCTTGTTAGTTAGTTAGCTTTAGGTCAGAATCTTAATCTAAATATAGCTTAGGTTGTCTACTAGTTAAACGTAGCTTAAAATCTGTCTCCCTAAGTGTCTCTAATTGTCACTTAAGCAGACCTAAAATAGAATTCTACTTCTTAAGTGGCTGCATCTAGTAATATGGCCCTAAACAGTATAGGCGCGCCTTATATTTACCTTCCTAAGTTTATTAATCTAGCTGATATTAATTATAGTAGAATTTTCCTATTAAATTAGGCTAGGAATAAAGCGGTTCTGTCTAAAAATCTAGAGGATTCTTTTAAGGAAGTAAAAAGGTAGAAAGTAAAATAGCAGTATATTAGAAAAGCTTTTTTTAACTAGATAATACTTATTTATAGAAAATATTATATTAGTAAGTTAATTTTTAAGCGTTTTTAGTTTATATTAATATAAAATTTTAAAACTAAACTTAAACGATATTTAACTTACTTTATATACTAATAATATAATAAAAACTTAATAGTAAGACGATTTTTACTATATTTAGAGGATATACTAAGCTAAATCTACTTTAGCTTAGATTTATTAGATTAAAACTACTAGAAAATATAAGCTAACTTCTGTTTTAGATTAGGATTCTAACTCTACTAAAAGTAAGCCTCCTTCTCTACCTTATTTTTCTACTATAAAGCGTTATATAGGTAGAAATTATAATAGTTTAAAAAAGAAGTATAAAATATATAAAATAGATATAGATAAAAAGCCTATTCTTAAACTAGGTCTATATATAAATCTAACTTATATAAGCTGCCTATAAAGCGTTATATATAGTAGTTTCTAAAGGGAATATATTACTAAAGAGAAAGGCTGTAAATACTGTTTAGAAAACTATTCTAGCTGTTATTTTATTTTAAAATCCCTTCTTAAAGAGGTAAACGTATTTATTACTTTAGTTTATTTTAAAACTATAAAAAAGAATATAAGTTTTCTAACCGATTTTACTTTAGAATTTACTAACTAAACGGTTAGGTACTCTCTTTCTAAAGTAAGAAGATTTATAAGTATATTACTATCTTTAATAATATATCTATACTTTAGAAAAAGGCTTTTAAAAACACTGGTCTGCTAGATCTTAATATTACTGCGTTTAGTAGGCCTACTTATTAACTGCCGCCTTAGTTAAGTTACTATAATAATCTTACTTTAGCCCCTATGCCAGCTTGTGTGCCGGTTTTTATCTTACAGCCTTAACCTTAACTGGCTCTAGCTAGTAAAGACCGTACGGCTATAGCTAAGAATCTAGATTATATATATTCTGTAATTTATAGATTGTTTTTACTTAATAGAGCAGATTTAAATACAGTAACAACCTTAAATAGCTTATTTAGTCTTTATAAATTGGCTGTAAAAGCTTATTTTAAGTAAATAACTAGAAATCAGTTTAAAAGTAGGTCTTTAGTTAGGGAAGCAGTTTTTAAGTAATTAGCGTTTAGGATTTTAAAAGAGACTTAGTTAGATCTAGATAAATAATCTTAAAAAGTGGTTTTAAGATAGTAGGTTTATTTTTAATATACTAATATAATTCTAGCTAGAAAAAAGGTATTTTCTTTATTAGTATTACTAAGGGTTATTCTAGCTAAGAATTAACGTTTTAGACAGTTTTACTCTTTAGAATTTATTTATTTACTTTTATTTACTTAGTTTTTAACCTTTTAAAAGAGATCAGTTATTTTATAAAGGTTAATTAGTAATCTAAAGTGTTTAAATTTAGTATATAAAAGGTTTTTTATTAGTCTGTCTGTTAGTATATTGTTTATTAAGATATAGATAACTTTAAAACTTCTATTTATAAATTCTTATTTTAGCTATATATTTTAAATATTAATATATTATAGGTGTGTTACTAAGCGTTTACCTTACTAAACGACTAGTCTAATTATCTATTAGTTATTATAATAAATTTTCTAAATGTCTCCTAATAAAAAAGTAAAGTCTTAGAATAGCTGTTTTAAAGCTATTAACTCTTTAGCTGTTTGTTTTAGGCTTAAAAGTTTAGCTTTAGTTATTAATATAGTTACTGTCACTTAGTAAGTAGCTTTTTACTAAATTACACCTCTAAAAAGCAAGAAGATATACCCTTAAGATGACTTTTATAAATCTTTATTATCTTTAAATAAGGCGTCTATTACGCTTATAAAAGTATTCTTACCCCCTATATTGCTAAAGCTTATTATAAGGTAGTATATAGAGTATAAGTATCTAATTACCTAGTTTACTGCTTTAATATAGATTTTTAAAGGGTTTATTAGGTATTAAGATAAGACTAAATATATAAAAGCTATATTAGGTTAAATTATAATTACTATAAAAAGTATTAAGCTGATTTTTATTTAAAACTTATAAATTGTCTTTTTTATTACTTAGCCCTTATTTTTCTTAAAGGTAATAGTTAGTAGAGAAGTTACTAAAGTAATACTATCTATAAGTTTAAATTGTTTTATAACCTTTTTAATATATAAGTTATAGATAAAAAATAGCTTTTTTAAGCAGTAGTCTTTTACGATTTAAATTCTAAAATAGTATTTAGCTTAACCTTAATCTTTTATTTTATATACTTTCTTAAGACTATTAATAATTACCTCTCTAGCCGCTTTATTATCTTAGTAGTAAAAGACTAAAATATTATCTATATAAAAGATTATAAATACTTTTTGCTTTATATCTATAAAAAGATATAGATCCTTATTTACAGCCTCTAGTCTAAGTAATTTAAGTGTTACTAATAGTTCTTTATACTATAGTAGTAGTACGTTATAAAGCCTATATAAAGTGTATATAAGTTAAACGTATTTCCTATAGATCTAAAAACCGTCTAGGAATTAGTAAGTAACAGGCTTACTGTTTATTTCTACATTTAGAAACATGTTAACTATATCTAATTAATAAATATTAAGGTTAAACTAGGCTATAATTACTATTACTATCTAGAAAGTCCTTACTATAAGTGTGGCTATATATATTTACTAAAGTAGATTTTCCTTCTAGAGGTTACCTTATATATAGATTCTTACCTTATACCGGTTAAGAAATCTATCCTTATCTAGCTTATATATAAATACCTATTTAAGTAGAAGCAGTTTATTTTTTACTTTTATTATATTAATAACCTTTTAAATCCCTTTTTCACTTAGTTTATTAATTTCCTTTAGGATTACTTTTTTAAAAAGGATATAAATATTTTCTAATAGCTTAAGTATATTTTTATAAGTTTTTAATAGGGTTAGAAGTTCTAATATAAGGTATTTTTTACTTAGTGTAGGCGCCCTCTAGGTGTAAGTTACGCCTTAAATTGCTTCTATTACTATTATATAAAAGATATAATATCCTTAGTCTGCTTTATCTTTAGCCTTCTGCTAATTAGGTAAATATATTAAAAAAAAGTCGTTTTATTCTTTATCTATAAAGCAGAGTATAGTCTATAACCTGTCTGCCTAAAGTAAAGTATTATAAGTAAAGTTAGATTTATATAGGATTTTATATCTTTAGGTTTTTATATTTTGTTTTAAATAGATAAAAAAGTTTTATATTTTTCTTTTTACCCCTTAAGACGATTTTTAATTATCTTTTATATTATTAGGTAGTAATCCCTTGGTTCTCCTACTTCTTTTTACTAGTTAGGTGTGGCCTTCTACCCTCTAGGCTGAACCTGCTTAAGATAAGCGTTCTATAGTTCTCCTGTTATTAAGGTGTAATAGCCTATCCGCTTTAACAGTAAAGTCTAATAAGGTCGCTTAACTAATAATTTTATTATCCTTATTAGGATTATTAGTCTATATATAAATAACATCTTTAACTTTTTCCCCTGTTAGGGATTAACTAGAATTACTATCTATACCTATAGCAGTGTTTATAGTATTGTCTTTCTGCTATAAATCCTATAGAAGTTACTTTTCTACTGTCCCCCTAGGTAAAGGAGCGGTTTCTAGGCATACTTCCGGCCTAGGTGTAGATTCTGGTGTTAGAAGTGGTCCCTTAAGAAGCTTGCTTTATATATTGGTTTTAGCGACAGGACCGGTTAGTTTTATTATTTTTAGACTAGTTATTACTTCTAAAGGGTTCTCTATTAAGAGATCTATTAGGTTTTATATACCTAAGGCTTTAAGGACTATATTTATATTTATTATTAGCGTCTTAAGCTTAATAATCTCTTTTATAACTTATCTTTTAATTACTAACTAGAAATCAGCCAGTAAGTAGAATTTTATCTTATTAAATATTATATTCTTAATAATAAATACCTAATAGAGGATAAAAACCTAAATCCTATATAGGTTATATATATTTAGTATATAACCTATTAGGTACCTAATATACCTTTAGGGAACTACTTTAAAAAGTCTTTTCTTAATCCCTCTCTCTCTCTCTCTCTTAAGAGGATAAGCGTAACACCTATATATATAAAGCTAACCCTAATATAGTTATAAATCCCTTATTAGACTTAATATTTAAGAAGGTATATACTATTTAAAATATTAATAGTATTAAGCTTCCTTTACTTTAACTAGAGATTTCTAATTGTTATACTTTTATAGGCTAATACTAATTATATAGGCTGCTACTATAACGGCTTTAGACTATAAATCGGTTAGTAAGTTAGCTATACTTATTATTTTAATCGCTTAAGTAATAACTTTCTAGCCT